>OY735241.1:31398399-31828399 GCA_963457665.1 Thysanoteuthis rhombus
TTTAAAGATTCAACTACTCTACTTTGTTTATCATAATTATTCTTAGATGAAGCATTTTTTATACTAATTCAATGGACCTCTCAGTTGCGGGCACTGCAACGGCAGTGTCTCCTGAACTCGTCCAAATCATTATGTTATCTTGTTTTTTGCCATCCACGATTTCGCATATGATCTTTGGAGATCTACGTTGTGATTCGTGTCGTCTGGAAAATCAAATATTAAATCAATGAAATTAGATTAATATTCTTTTAATTGTAGCCCAGTGTGTGTATTCAATCCTTTTTGTAACATGTTTCACGTAGTCAGATGATCTACGATTTCTACGCCTCTCTATTTGAATTTTCAACTCAGTCGAGCGATGACATAAACAGTTTTAAATTTCAACAAAATAATCTCCTTGCCTATCCCATTTCTACTCTTTCACATTTGGTGGGTCGGGGGTTGTCATGCTGGTGGAGGGGGTGCAGCTGCTGCTTCTCAGTCAGTTTGCTTCTGCTGCTATCAAATATCATCCTTCCTCGTCCCCATAACCGACAGACAAACCTTCAAAATTGATGACTACTTTTATATAGTGAGATAATATATTACTTGTTTGTGTTTTTTTTTTTTGCCATGGATTCATCGATCGATCCATCCTTGTGTGTGTGTATGACAGATTTCTGTGGCAAATAAAAAGATTATTCCATCCCAAGTTTTCTGCTCGATCACACGCGATCTTGATTCCAATAATGACTTGCAAGTGACCAAGGGTTCTTCTGAAAGGTGGGTCAGTTATTTTTAAACCGAGCCATCCTGCATATTGTGAGGCCGATTAATGCTGATACGTTACAGCTCGAAAATCAATCAGTCCTCTGCCTAGTCCTCTTCCTACTGAATATAATTAGGGACATTTATTCATATTGATTAATTTGTTGAGCTTTTGTTATTTTGCTGCCAGACAAGAGCTGATCAGGGCTGAGCTGAGTAATAATAGATCACACGAAAAGTACAGCAACAGTGATGACAGCTAAATTAAAATGGGGAGAAAAATGAAGGGGGCTGAACAAAAAAAGGGGGGGTAACAGTGGCCAGGTGCCACATTGGATTTGCAAGTTATGTTCAAACTCTTGCAAAGACAGTTTGCATTTACTTCACACAAATGCCCTTGGAAAAGGCATGTATATGTTATGCTATATCGGTGAATTTTGTTGATTGCTGGAATTTACTTATTTTTCTGGATAAAAAGTTTGATTTCACATCGATTACATAAACTTTTGTTTATAAATAAATTTGTTTTATATTTTTGCTTAAAACTATTTAAATTACTTTTCGTAAAAAAAAAGTAAAAACTACATATTTATTTTTTGTAAAAAAATTTAATTTTTCAAATTTTTTATTGTAAGAAAAATAGTTGTCATATCGTTGCTCTGATTAAATTAACTTTTGATCGAATTATAACTACTTATTGATTCAATTTTAGTATAAAAAGTAAAAACTAAGTATTTATCATTTGTAAAAAAAAATGTTGGATTTATCAAATTTTTTATTGTAAAAAAAATAATTGTTCTAAATCCTGGTTAAATGAACTTTTGACAAATTAAAACTATGAAATTATTATTTTTTTTTTTAAAAGACTTGAAATATCCGTACCTCTCATCAAATTATCTATGTAATTAACCAGCAAAATATTTGGTTGGACATGGTTAGTTCAAAATGACCTTAGAGACCCCAAAAAGTACTTTCTTGAGAAAAAAAAAAAAAAATACTCCTTTTTAGATAATGCTAGTGATGTACTCCTACAAATTTTCATGGTTGTAGCCTCCAAAATGTGACCAAGAGTGGCCAGAGACATCCTCACATATATGCATACATACACATATATACATACCCGCACATATAGACACACACACTCAAAGAGAGAAGAATCTTGTAGTCCACTGGTTGGTCGGGCCATTTGTAAGGCTATGGGGATTCAATTTCACCAATTGAGAAATTCCACTGATTCGATGTAACAAATACATCTTCACCCCTACCAGCACATGAACTACAGTGTCATGGTAAGGCCCCATCGCCCTGCACGTCTCCCGCTTACTTGGTGAAAGCCTTATACCGAATAATGGACCTTGGTGGGGGGCAAAAGAATAGCAATAGGTCTGGTTAATCACTCATTAGAAACCGGTCTTATGACCAATGTCTCTTGAAAGCATCTGATGTTGGGGGTGATCAATTAAAAAAATCTGAAAGAGATGATCAATGGATAAGTTACTTTTCTTGCATTTTGTTGGGCAGTGATCTCTCGAAAAAGCAAGCGTGATTGTTGTGGGACACAAACTAAGGAATTGATCTAGCATAAACTTACATTACAAGTTGAATCACCCTCTAAAAACCTATTGTAGGTGGGGAGGATTTTGATCAATCTTTTAAAGACGTAAGAAAGAGTAAATATTTAAATTTTCACCCCACTGGCTCCCTCAGTGTAGCCTGAATGTATGATACATACATACCTAGCTAGCCTGCCAACTTGAAAACTGAAGAAACCTATGTTGACAGATTTGGTGACAGTTTCTAATTTCACTGAAAAGTCTTAACTGAACAGACAGTGCGATAGAGGGGACCTTTCAGATTAGAAGTGCGCAGAGTTCAAAAGGGTGACCTAATGGTTAGAGGCACGGAAGATGGAATTGCCAAACATAGTTTAAATCCCTGCTGAAACAATTTGCTTTTGCTTAGCACTAATGCCCTGGGGAAAGACATGAATCCATCTCTTTTCTGTTTCAACTATGGATAAATAACAGGGCAGACAGGGCTCTTCAACCTTGATTGGCAACCAATCTAGGAGATGGACAATTCTGAGATACAAACAAGCAGAATATAGGTGTCCCCCATTACAACACAGATGTTGGGGGTCCCAGAAAGCCAATTGCATTACAATTTGGCCATTTTGAACTAGCGATTTTTAGCTAGATTTTGTTATTTTGGCGCTAGATTAATGGTTTGGGGTCCACCACCGATCCGGGTTATAATGTGAATTACGCCATAACAAACTGCATTGTATGGGGTTGGTCTGTAATGGACAGGATAATAGAGAGATTGTTTTGAATTGGTCGAACTGGCAATTTATTTCTCTCACCAGTGGCTTTCCTGTTTTTGGTCTGTAATTACTGTCTAGCTTCTTTAGATGGAGATTACTGTCTCTCTCTATAACAGTGATTGATTTGGTCCTGTTGTTTTCAGACCATAGTGTGCAGACACATTTTGCAACTAGTGCAAAAAGGAAATTCATGTGCGCATAAAAGATTTCAAAATCTGTACGATTGCTCATTGAGTTTTATTAAAAAAAAAATATTGATTACTAATGTCGAATCCAAAAGTACACCTATACTTTTATCATAGGGGAATGAATTTATACAACATGAGATTTTTACAACTGCTGACTATAAAAAATTTGAGGGCACATTGTATCTGACCCATTTAATACGTCAGTGATTGTTGCTGTTGAAGTCTACTGTTCAGACTCGGCTACAAATCTTTTAAAAATAGGAACTGCCTCGATGATTCATGTGTACTCGGTTAATTTTGATGGATCTCTGTACAAAGTGTTCACTTGAATACTTATCTCTGTTGGAATTACTTATTTCCAGGCCAGTATTGGTGTTGTCAGATAAAGAAACCCAAGCTTATACCAGTGTAGTTTCAATGTTAGGAGCAAGTGAAAATCGTATGACCCTTCCCCAAAAAAGATTTTCAAGTGCAGGAAAAGAAGGGGTGGGACTTCTTGGGGGAGGATACATGCCAGAAATTATTGAAAAATTTATGCATCCAAGATGACTAAAATTGCTTGGGGGGGGGGGGGTATATCAGCTGCTAAAATTAAATGGAATCTAAAAGTTTATTTAAAACATATATTTCATCCAAGATCAGATTTTTATCAGAAATCTCAACCAATTTAATAACACTTTTTACAAAATACATGAGGATTTTTCTTTCATGCCTGTGAGTGTGATAATGTATCAAAATGTGTGTTTCTCACTCAGATTGTATGGCTTTGAAGATGTGCTTGAGTACTCCTGATGTTAACAAGTCACGTTTTTTTTACACACAAGTGCACAAAGGGGGAAAAGAAGGGGAAACAAAAAATGGTGATGGTATGTTAGGCTGAGTCATCAGAAATTAGGGTGGTAAGAGGTACTGGGGTGTAGGGGAGAGAGAGAGAGAGAGGAAAGAGTGTTCCACTGTCTCTATAATGGCTAGCTGCAAAATAAACACTGAATGCTTTTTTCACTTTTTGTCTTTTTTCATAAAAACAAAAAAATGTTGAGAAGCAAACTTTCAAAGGGTCGGAGATACCTGTCTGTATATGCCCTTGGATTAATTGTTTCAACGTATGCATATTTCGTAAGTGTTCAGAGAGGGAGAAAAGAAGGGGGGTTGGACAATTCTAGATAAAGGATTGAATGAGAAGGAACCTCAAAATCAGTTGGACGTAGATTTTGGCCTTTGAACATTTTTGCTTAAAAATATGAAGGTTCAGAGTTGCGTAATGGTCAACTGATTTCGAGTTTCGACCAAGGCTGCTTGCATTCACTCTGTTCTAATGCCGTTGAGAAAAGCATAAATCCCATTATCCTCCTTGTGATAAGTAAATAGCATGGTAATTGAAGCTCTTTTGACCCTATAAGGCAGTACAACTAAGAGAAGGTTAATCTGTCGATTAAAACCTACACATAAGGCAGACTGGACCCTCTAGTCTTGCTTGGCAACCAGTCTAAGTGTCAGACAAGTCTGATTCCAAACCAAGAATGTAGTCACTGAGGCAGACTGTGGTAAACTCTATTTTTTTCTGGTAACTCCTGCAGCCTAAAAGTCTGCCAATTGTGACGTCTAATCATACCATAGGAAGAACAACCTTGGATACAAGGAGTGGGATTGTACCTGTATTCCGACCAACCCACCTTAAAATACATTCACACACAGGTTGCTGTGCTACAGAACACCCACCAAATTCACCTGAACAATGGTCCACCAGGATACACTGTAAACCCGTTATAACCAGGAAGTCGGGGTCTGTAATTTTCTACCGCATTATAAGTGACTTGTATGTTGTAATGAATTTTCCTTTTTTACAAACCTTGATCCGAGTCCCCCCTCCTCCAACTTTTTCAAGATCAACCGTCAAAATTCGTACAGAAATGAAGAGAAGTGGGTGTTGGGATGGGGTGAGGCTAGTCCAGCATTTAAATCTTGACACCTTATCAGAAGATCACTTTTTAATAAAACTTGGATACATATGTAGCAATAGTAGTCTTTTTAGCGACAGAAAAAAGGGAAAAGTGGGGAGTTATGTTTATTGACTACTAAAATGTTTTTATCTAGTCCATTCCCTTTCTACAGTTTAACCTGATTCAGTAGGGACCTTTCTATTTTTGAATTTTTATATTATTTTGAGAGCCAAATATACAGTTTTGAAAATTAGGGTCCCTGCTCAAGCCTGTGTTATAAGATATTCCGCATTAAAACGAGTCTACGGTGTATTTATAAATGTATTCCTATTGGATCCTAAGTGAGATGGTATACAGTATTGCTGGTCCCATATTCTCATGGTACGATCTATAATTCACTCACTTTGTTATTTGCATGATCATATTTTGTGTAGTACATGATATTGAAGAGATATTGAAGATTAGACTTTCAAAATTGGTTGGATTGGCTTTCAGTGTCAATTTTGTTTGTTTTTTTCCTTTTTTTTCCGCTCATGAAAAATGGTCTTCTAGTCTGGAAACCTACAAAATGACCCTGCATGGGAAAGTACGTGGAGCATCTGTTCCCACACAGTGCCTGGCATGCCTTTCGCGGAATGATATGCAAATTTTTGTTTGTTTGTTTGTTTCTTTATTGTTTTTTCTTTTCTTCTTTTTTTTTTACTTCTACCTACGTTTGTCCCAGACATTCGAGAAAGAAAAAGAAAAGAGAAATCCCCCGTCACATTTATTAAACTCTCCGCAGCTTAATTGATCAGTGGACACGATAACAAGTCGGGTAAGAAGACAGGAATGACATTCCTCATAACGGCAGATAACCAGGCATCCTTACCCCTGAGTCTTATATTGAAGACGATGCTGAAATTAAATGTTGACCTTTTACTAAAGTGCAAATTAGAGCCACTGTTGACATTTTGCAACTCTTGTGGGTGGGGAGGTATATTGGTTCTCCTGTGGCCGGCAAATGACTGTTGGCTTTTTTTCTGTTTGGACACTTAGTCAGATGAGCTGTCCTCATTATTATTCTAAATGCTGTGGATAACCACAAAGGTGCTTCGTTTAAAAGTTATTAAAGGTGGAATTCTAGCTGCCTGATTGCCTAGAAAAGGCCAACAGCTTTTTACATTTTGCGGACTCTGATATTTTTATTTAGGCTCAGTGGCAAGTGAGAGGTTTCAGCCTTTCTCAGGAGTGTTAGAGCAATTTTAAACCATTAAAGTGGACCCTCCATTCCTGAGGATGACTTTATTGTGCAAATCTTACTATAATTCACCAGATATCTGTCAGTCTTTCCGTTACCACATAACTCAAGGACAACTTGAGCTATGGCCACCAAATCTTCTTTGGTTACTAGTGGGACCCTGGAGTATGCTTTTAGTATATAAGTTTTTGAAAATTCTAAAAGGTTTTTTGTGAGGGGTTTGATTTGTACTATACATATCATGCTAAACTGAACCCTTACTTTCTTTCTGTCAGGTTTGGTAAATCATATCTTTTTGTTTAACTGTATAAAGTGAGCATCTTGCTGAAAATTCCACCTATAGGGCAGTATTTCTGTTAGATGTGAACTTTGTTTTTGTTTGAAAATAGAATGACTAACTTAAGTACTGGAGGATGCTTTTCTCATATTGTGTGGTCTAAAAAGTTTGGTTTATGAAGGAAAAATAAAAGACAAATGTTTTATTTTTTACATTACTTTATTGAACAACTTATTAATCGGATTGGCCAAAAAGTTCATTTTGTTTGAGTAAAAATGAACATATTCATTTGTTTCTCTTTTCTGCAAACATACTACTTCATTTAATTTTTTATTGATAACATTTAGGCACTGAATGAGGAACATTACAAAATTTCTAGTTGAGAATTATCTTATTATCTTTGCAGCTTAATTGTTTTTGTCATCTTTCTCATGAGTGGGAGCCATGATTGTGTTGTTACTAACTTCCTGCCATCAATTAGGTCACTATGATGACAAATCAGTTCTTAACAAGAAATTTTGTAACGTACCTCATTCAGTTTGAAAACAGCGTTGTCTAGCAGTGCCAAAATATCACCAATAAAAACAGATTGAAGTTGTACATTCGCCAAAAAGAAGAACAAGTATATATGATTAATCTCATTATATATATATATATATATATATATATATGTATATAATTTTTTACCGTATTAATGATACTATCACTAAACCAATTAAAAATTACTATTCTTTTAAAAAAATTAGAATTAAGAATAAAATAAAATTAAATCAACAATCAAAAATAGAAATAAGACTATTTTCATTTTTTTAAATAACTTTTTTCAACACCCAAGAAGTTGTTCGATTGGTTTATGAAGGAAAATAAAAATAATGATAAAATTTCTTTTCAACATTTTTGAACGGAATGATTATCACTTTATTCCTTTATCTTCAGCCATCTTTCAAACAACTTCATAATTCTATCCTTAGAACAAATATCTGCTTCAAGTGCCTTCTGCAGTCTTCCAGAGAACCAAATTTTTTTCTTTGATTTAGATAATTCTTCACTTATTCTATATTCATTTATTCTAAACAATATACAGTCCCATAAATCCTGCATCAATGGGTAATCCAGTTGTTTCATAAATGTTTTTCAGTTCCTGGCATTCTTACTGCATGAGGATATTTTCACGGCCCTTCAAGTCAGAAAATACTGGATAATTGTATTTACTTCCATGGGGTTAGGTTGATTGTATCAAAAAAGACCCAAATTCTGTAATTTAATTTTTTAAAAAGTTATGTATTTATGTCTCGGTAGTTTCATGCCCCGACAGCTTTATTAAAACATCCATACATGATAAACTTTGTATGGTATATACCTTTATTTTCCCCTCAATTTTAATTGCTCTTTGTCAGTTTCTTCAGGGAGAACAAAGAATGTAGCGTTCTTGTTTTGTTCATTGAATTGAGGTTCGACAGATTAAGTTTTCCGAATTTTAATCTTCTTTTGTGAGCAACATTCAAATTTCCCAAATTCCTTTTTTGAATTTAAGCCCCCAGTTGTAACACAGGCATGTCTACAGTTTACCATCAATTGAAAAATTCTGGAGAAGATAAAATCATGTATCATACAAAATTCAACACGTATGTATGTTTTTAATAATGATGTTGGAACATGAAGCTACCAAAGTATAATTTGGCGTATAACACACAGAGTCATTCAAGATCTTTGACTGAAAAAGTCAGGAATCAAAATCGAGTTATATGTTTGTTCCCTCTTATGATGATCAAAATGAATAGTGGGGTTGGCGAGCCTGTTGCTTACCACATATTTTCTCAAATCTTGTAATCAAACTGGAGACCGTCGACCTCTGACCTCCAACCTCATTTTCAAGATAATACCTTTTATCACACTCGCATTATCAACACTCAATGAATAGCGTGATTCACGATTTACCAGTTAGATGTTGCTTCCTAACAACCTGACGATGAATCGGCACATTGGATTATAATTGCCTAGAATCGAGTCACTACAGCCCTACAAATCGTCCAACCAACCAGCCAAGTGGGCTACAGATTCTTCTTTCTGTACCCAACTATGTGTCACTGGGCACTCCTGGTCACACCCTAAAAACTTGCATGATACACCTCTAAGCATTATCTAAAAACTGTTTTTCTGTTTTTTCAAAAAAATTCTCTTTGAGGTAATTATGATCATTTTTGGACCAACAATGCAAAAATCTGATGCTGGTAATTTTTTTAAAGATAATTTAAAGTAAAGGATTTTAAAAATTTAGATAATTTTAGATAAAATATCCATTTTTTTTTAAAGATTACTTATAGATACAAGATTTTTTTTTTTGATAATTTTAGACGATTTTTTAGAGATAATTTTAGACGATTTTTTAGAGATAATTTTAGACGATTTTTTAGAGATAATTTTAGACGATTTTTTAGAGATAATTTTAGACGATTTTTTAGAGATAATTCTAGACGATTTTTTAGAGATAATTTTGGACGATTTTTTAGAGATAATTTTAGACGATTTTTTAGAGATAATTCTAGACGATTTTTTAGAGATGATTTTGGACGATTTTTTAGAGATGATTCCAGATAATTTTTTTGAATAATTAATTCAGGTACATGTCAGGGTGATGGTAATTCATTTATGCAAGATACAGATATTAATAAAATTTTTGAATTTCCCCACACACATTTTGGGAATCACTGGGTTTATATATAGATTTATATATTCACTGCTTGCTGTCTTTGCCAAAAATCCAACGGTTCTATTGTGAACAACTCATGCAGTTGTTAAACCAGTAATCCTAATCAACTCGTCTATTAATCAAAATATATTTTGGCAACGTTGTTAGAACGTTAAAAATTGCTCCCAGGTCTCCTTTTCTGCCAAGAGAGGTTTTTATTTTCATTTATCTTTTTCTGCAAAAGCGGGTCTGGTTAGTTGCTCAGTAGAAATCGTAATATGACTAACATCTTTTGGCAGCATGCCATGTTGGGGGTAATCAATCAAGAAAAGAGTTGATAAGCAAATTAGTTACTTCTCTCATCTGTTGGGTCACTAAAAAGTCTGAATTTTCAAAAATCAAGTATGATTGCTGCTGGAAGACAGTTGAAGTAAACAAGTTTAGCAGAAACTTATATTGTAAATTGACTCCATTCACCCCCCCCCCTCCCATCTACTTGGGGAGAGGGAATTTTTAACAAAAAAAAATGTTTTTCTCCGACATAAGAAGAATAGATCTTTAAATTTTCAGCCTACAACTCCATTGGTAAAGCCTGTACATATGACACACAGATAGCCAGCCAGAATCTCTTGAAAACTGGAGAAACCAGTTGATGGCTTCTGACAAAGACGCTCTTTCCAGTTTGTCACCTATGATTGGATTCTCACCCTTTATGCAGGGGCAGCGTGTCCTCCCTTTTGACGCATGACTGTTTCCACAGCATGTAAATCTGAATCCTTTTCTGATATTCCCTAAACAAGGCTTGAAGGAAAGAAAATCAAATTACCAACATTTGATCATTTCTACTTGATGGTGGGACCATTTCACCATCTGCTGCCTCGTCAGTGAGTTTGCATAGCAAATGATTTGCGGTATCTGAGACAATACGCAAACTACTGGGTCACGTTTTACTGGAAAAAAAAAAAAGTACAAAGCACTCAGACAGCGCACAACGCTGCCAATGCCACACACTAACTAAAAACTGTATGCAAATCAGTTCATTTATAGCTATGATGAAGGGGAGGTTATTGTGTTCTGATTTTTCATATTATGGAGTATTGATCACAACTGACTAAGAACTTAATGAAAATCAGTTCATTTTTAGTTATGATGAAGGGGAGGTTGTTTACCGCTGACTAAGAACTTGATGAAAATCAGTTCATTTATAGCTATGATGATGGGGAGGTTATTGTGTTCTGATTTTTCGTATTATGAAGTATTGATTGCTACTGACTAAGAACTTAATGAAAATCAGTTCATTTTTAGTTATGAAGAAGGGGAGGTTATTGTTTACCACTAAGAACTTGATGAAAATCAGTTCATTTATAGCTATGATGAGAGGGAGGTTGTGGTTTTTCACTGACTAAAATCTCAATGAAAATCTGTCCATTTATAGCTACGATGAAAGGAAGGTTATTGTGATCTGATTTTTTATATCATGGAGTATTATTTACCGCTGATTTAAAACTTAATGAAAATCAGTCGATTTATGGCTACGATGAAGGGGAGGTTGTGTTCTGATTTTTCATATTATGGAATATTGTTTACCACTGACTAAAAACTTGATAAAAACCGGTCCATTTATAGCTATGATGAAGTGGGGGTAACTGTAAGTTTTCAATATCATATATCATGGACTATAATTTACCTCTTTTTAATCTATGGAAAAAATATCTCTCAATCGGAAAATAATTCCTGGATCCGCCCCCAAATTTAATCAATTCTTTCTTAGCCCTTTCATAAAATTCAATTGAAATTCATTGAGAAATATCAGAGATACCGTGTAAACAAACATAATTGAATGCAAAAACGTATTTTGAAAAATTAAAAAAACTCCCAATCATTAGGAGATTCCTGGATGGATTCCTTGGATTTAATCTATTCTTCCTTGTCCAATGACCATTCCAGAAAACTTTCATGAAATTCATAGAGAACTCCTGGAGATATTGTGTGGACATATACCTACAATACAGAGGAGGTAGCTATGACAATAAACCAGGATCTAACTTAAAATCTAATCAATTCTCCCTGAGCCTATGGCCTGCACTTCCAGAAAATTTCATTCAAATTCATTGATAACTTTTGGAGGTATTGTGTGGATAAATAGGCAGATGGACTCGAGTGAATACATATGCCTCATGTTTTTTTTTTTTCCGGGACAAGTCTGGCCGAAATGCGTGTGTGTCTATGGTGGACAGACTGATATGAATTATTCATTAGAGACAGTAAACGATGTAAACAAAATGGCTGAGAGAGGAACACGTCAGATGAAGATGAACATTTGAATAATTAAATGCCATGAAACCAAACATAAAAATAGCGAATCAGTGATCTTTCCCTGTAAAGGAAAGGCTGTCTCTTTTTACAATCCTAAAACCTTGCAAGAACCGTGGAAATTCCATGGGTGTTGACAAATAAGATACCATCATTACTCTTGCATATATATTTCTGCAATTAAAATATATCATTTTATAGAAGTAATTTATTACCAATGGAATGTAACAGTAATAACTATAAAAGGCGAATGAAAACCTGTGGTTGTCGCCAAAATAGTGCATTGCAGTAGCAGTTAACTATAACCCCAGAAATCAATTTTTGTCTTCTTTATTCTTTAAAAAGGTTGCCAGATTAATTAAATTAATGCCTACAGGACCATGAAACTAGAGTTAATGCCTACTGGACCATGATCGTCAGTAAGCATAAATCAAACCGTGAGAAAAACCAAATGAAAACTTATGAGACGGAATTCAGGTAGGAATGGTAGTTAAACCAGGGGAGAAAATAATGTAAAGAGCAGAAAGGAAAAAAAATGTTATTGTCAGTAAGAGTAAATCAAACTAAAAACTTATAGACAGGATTTAGGTAATGAAAGCTATACCAGAAGGGGAAATTATGTATAGAAAGTTGTATAGCAGAAGGAGAGAAAAAAATTGATTTCTATGTATAAAGTGAACCACTAACATGATTCACAACAAATATAGCCTTCTATTACTATTGATCATTTTGCTGTCTTTCTGTATTCCTGCAGTGTACTACTATCATAATTTCTAGGCTTCCATATTGTGAGAGAGGAGAAATGAATGACATTTATGGTGAACTTTGGCTCCTCTTTGTTCCCATTTAGACATAAACATCCTTTTCCATTCTTAACCCTTGTTCATTACATTATAAGGGTGTGTGGGGAGGGAGAAGAGAAATTAAAATTTGAATTTTATTGCTGCAAGATACTCTTCTGAATGGGGAAAAAAAACGGTGATTTGAAACCTTATAAGTGTAGGGTCTGCATTCTTTCACTGCCTTATCTATGATATAGTGACCATTTTGTCAAAGGAATTAACTTATTATATTGTAGGATAGTCTCCCTAATTTATTTATCTGATTGCAAATATGTGAAAATCCTGGTTCATTTTGGTCACAGCAGATGAGACTATTTTTCTCTCAAATGACGACCCAACGTCAGTAATATATAGATTTGCAATAATCACCTTTTTATGAGTTCTAATCTCAGCCTTGTTCGAGGCATGAAACATAACTCCCTATTTAATGTTTAATGATAGACAATTAAATATTTATTCAGCCATGAATTCTGGGAGAGATCATCGAGCTTGCTTGATAAGAATGGGTTATCATTTTTGTTGCCTTGTACGGAAACGGGGCTTAAATTATCCAATGATCTGGGTGGGGCAAGGTGAGGTGGGGTAGTAAAAGGAGAGGGTTATAAAGATAACGAGGTTCGTTTATATTTTCTTATTTTGGATGATTAATGTCTAAAATAGACTTTGGTACATTTTCATCTTGATTAAGGGAGGAGCAGGAGGATGTGAGAGCCATTGAAAGTTGGAGATAGATAGACTATAAAGAGAATGATTAAGAGAAAAAGAGTTTGTGGAAAAATTACGAGAGAGAGCGAGCTATAAAAGGATAACTCATGACAGTTGCCTGGAGCGATCGTCCCTGGCACTTCATCAAATCTTCCGCTCGCAGACACTCGGAAGCGAGTTCAATTCCACCTCATTTTACTTTCTTCCCTTTTTTGCTGATCAAGTTCAGCCATTCTCCTTTAGCACTTATCTTCGTTGCATACCCCTACCCTGTTCTCTATCCTCTTCCCCACCCTCTACCCTCTTCCCCACCCATTTCCATTCTCATGGCATATTGCTTATTATAGCATACTAGCATTCCAAGAGAAATTATGAATCACTGCCACCCTATATGCTGCGTTGGGGGTAATCAATTAAAAAGTTGGAAAAAGAAGTGATCAATGAATGTTACTTCTCTCACCTTTTGTTGGGCTGTGATCACCTAAAAAGGTCAGAATTTTCAAAAACCAAGTGGTCACAAACTAATGCCCAATTTGGTATAAACTTGAATTGCATGTTGGACCTCCACTAAAACCTATTTTAAGGGAATTTTCAAAAAACAAATGAAAACATTTTCCCTACTCATTGAGAAGAGTGTGTGTGCGAAATTTCGAGTTTCTGCTATGAATGGCAAGGCCTGGGTCAAGTCCGGATAGATACATATAAGTGTCAGAACGCATGAATGAACTTCACCCAGCAACAGTGATTGAACCAGTCTGTTGTGGGTAGCAGTGATTTATAAACATGTGACAGATAAACAAGCATGTCGCTTATATTGTAGACGGATCGACTTATTCAATTCCTTTAAAAAAAATCTTATAATAAAGACACTGAATAATTTGAATTCCAATGAGATGATATTTTTTTTTTTTTAGAAAAGAGACCTATGAATTTGTTTCAGTGGAACAGCCCATTGTTTCCCAATATATTGGGTAGGAGATATTTTTATCAGGAGAAATGTTACCTAAATAAATAGATGAGTCACATTACTCATCTTCCATCTGCAGCGTGTGTTTTGTAATAGATTGTCCGTGAGTTCACTGTAAAGTATGGCAAGTGACTATCCTATTCTCCTCCTCTCCTTCCGAGGTGGATCATCATGGAATATTCCAGAGTTTATTGATTGCCTTGTAACTCGGACGACACGGAAGCCGGAGGAAAAACAAGAATTCTCCAAAGTTGAGTCGTCTCATTAGGGAGGAAGAAATTCTTTTCAATGATGAAGGGCATTATTGGAGTCTGTAATGGAGAAATTTAACTAGTTAATCCCCGGGAAAAAATTCATGGATGGATTCGAATTTCTATGAGATGATTTTTCTTAGAAAAAAAAAAAAAAACTCTCTCACTTTCTCTCTCTCTTTGTTTCTAGAGAGAGAGAGAGAGAGAGAGAGGGGGGACGTGATGTATTTAGTAAATATATCTATTCTTGAACTCTTTAGGTCTAATCAATTTCATCAGAAAAGTAACTGAACCCATTTCAATAGATGAGACCACTATTTCGAATAGGGGACAGGAGATATTTTTATCAACAAAATTGTAACCTTTGGTTGGAAAAGTCCATTGATAAGGAAAGAGAAATAAAAAAAGTCACACTGTTTATCATATAAGTTTATGTAGTTAGATATATATGTAAGTATGCATGTATATGTATATACAATGGCCACTGATAAGTTTTTAACCGGGGTCAAAATAGGCAACTCCCATTAAACTTTGAACAATAATTGAGTGAAATTTTTATCTCAATATTTTGTAGGCCTCTTGTTAGCCGAAATGACTCTTCTGACATGATTTTGCATTGATTTGAATTGATTATCGATAACTGATTGGTCCATGTTTTTCCATTCTCCTAATAATATTTTTCTCGTGTCTATGATTGTAGCTTTTGTTGATCTCGTATTTAACTGCCTTTCAAGATACTCCTATATATCCTGTTGAAGAATTAGATGAAGGCTTCAAGCTATTCATTGCTGAGACATGAATGTTCACCTTTGTAGACAATGTTGGTATGACATGGAGCTCTATTCCTTTTTTTTTTTTTTTGTAAAAGGAAAGATATTCGTGTCAATTCATGCAATAGAATGAATAGCTGTGAGACCTTTTTCTATGTTTTCACAATATTTCGGGCCATTTTGTCAGTTTTCAACTAAAGTTTGCCTTTGGTCCAAACTGTGCCTCTTGACATAACTCATTCTCTTCCACGTTTCAATGTTCCATGGTATCAAGACTCTGTAATGGGTGGCTGAAAAACCTGATCTCATTTCCATCTATGCTCAATAGTATTATCTTGATAGAAAGCTGTGTGCAAGATTGAAAAAGCTACATCAGTCATGGACCAGACAAAAATAATGTTAGAAGAATCGAAAAATATGGACCAGTCAGTTATTGATAATCTATTCAAATCTTTACAAAATTGTGTCAAAGGCCTACAAAATATTGAGAAAGAATTTCACTTGATTTGCACAATAAGTGCTTGAGTTATTCAAAGTTAAATTCAGTTGTATTTTTTTTACCCTGGCTAAGAACTCATCAGAGGTCATTATATTTGCGAAATAATTTATGTTTTTACTAGAATATGCCCGTCCAAAATGACGGGGTTGTTTATGCATGGATCAGCACCAAGGGGCCTAAAGTTGTTTTATTCGGTAATTTATTTTTTTAAATCTATGAGTTCCGTTTTCAATTTTTTTTCCAAGTCCCTACTCGACTGTTTCGATGTGTGATGATCAGACAAGGTTTTAAGAGTTTTTATGATGTAATTCTTTTTGTTATATTATAAGATGAAGTTAAATCAACTAATGACATGATCCCATTTGAGCACAAACAAACTGAACAGTTTATATATAAGCTCATTATAAGCATAGATTATGTAAGATGATTTTGTCTTATTGAAAGCAGAGGTTCATATTAAATCAGAATTTCACAAATAATCCCCAAATCCCACTTAAATGTAACAATAAAACAAATGGATAGTCGAGTAATCATTTCCAAAATATACCCATTTCCTTGTCACTGATGGCAGGTCGCATTTTGTGACCCCAACCCCACTGGAGCGCCAATCCCACCCCCCTAAACATTGTGACACCCTTCTCCCTTCTCACTCGGAGATTTTGTGACCTCCTTTCCCACTGCACTATCCTCCTCCAGATCTTCCCCAATTTTGTGACCCCTTTCTGCCTCCTCCCCGGTCCTTCCAATCAACCCCAAACATACTCCCTATCTCCATCACCTCCCTGCACACGTGCACAACCTCCTAATCGGTGCGGAACCCTGGTCTTCCCCCAATTTCTGCGACCCTCTCTCCCGGTCTCTTCATGGTGTTCCCCAGATATTGTTACTCCCTACAACAGATACCCACCCAGCTGTCGTTAATCTAGTTTAGCTACACCAGCCCCCAGTACCCCCCCCCCCACACAATCGTTTTGAACAAACCCTGACTTTTCTCTTTTTTTTTCCCCTTTTCAACGTTTGGAAGCAGGTAAACCTCCCAACCAGTGTGGAACCCTAGTCTTCCCCCAATTTCTGCGACCCTCTATCCCGGTCTCTTCATGGTGTTCCCAGATATTGTTACTCCCAACAACAGATACCCTTCCAGCTGTCATTAATCTAGTCTAGCTCCCCCAGCCCCCTGCCTCGTGTCACCCCCCAAAAATCGTTTTGAACAAACCTTGACTTTTTTTTTTCTATTTTTTTTCTTTTCTTTTTCTTTTTCTTTTCCAGGTCTGGAAGCAAATAAATCAGTGGAAGTTTCCGAACAAGATCTAATTGGTCCAATTTCGAGCATCCCCACATCTGAACCAGATTATTTACTTTGGCTTGCGTGGATGTTCATTAACGTTTGCAGCCTCTATATGTTTTATGCGTCTCACCTCGGCCAACAACTGATCAACAAAGTCCACACGTTGTGGCAGGAACACCAACACATTGAATGAGTTGACAAAACGCGGCAATAGACGAGTGTGTGTATTTGTGTGTGTGTGTATTTTTGTGTGTTTGGGTAACGCGATGCTAGGATTTTATCTTTGTTGTATTTTGAGGTGCATGAAATATATTTTAAAAAAGTGGGGTGAAAGAAATTGGGTTCAAAATTATTTGCAGAAGATAATGACTGTAGAGAGGGAAAGAGAGTTAGGAAGGGAAGGACAGAGAGGGAGCGAGAGAGGGGAAAGAGAGAGATATGAGTGGAAAGGAGTGAGTGGAGAAGGAAGAGAGAAAGGAATGAAAGTGAGAGAGAGAGAGGAACAGTGAGAAAAAAAGTGAGAGGAACAAAGAGAGAGAGAGATAGATGAGGGTGGAAAGGAGATGGGGAAAGAGGGAAGGGATGGGAGAGAGGGGGAAGGGATGGGAGAGAGGGAAGGAATATGGGAGAGAGAGGGAGATGGGAGAGAGAGATGGAAGGAATGGGAGAAAAGGGAGAGGAAGAGAGGGGGAAAGAATGAGAGAGAAAAGGAAAGGAAAGGAATGAGAGAGATACATAGAGTGAGGAAAGAGCTGAATGAGAAACAGAGAAAAGGAATGAGAGAGAGGAAGGGAGAAACAAAGAGAGGAAAGGAATGAGAGAGAGGAAGGGAGAAACAAAGAGAGAAAAGGAATGAGAGAAGAGAGGAAACCAACACTGAATAATTTGACAGGCAGAACAATAGACACTTATGTGTGTGTGTGTGTGTACGTAAATACACATGTCTGTATGCAACTTGTTGCTAGGAGATAAATTATACAATTTTCTACTTGCAACTCGGCAGTTTTTCAGAAAGAGGCAATTGGCTTTCACAAACTACTCGTCAGCATCCACAATAAATTGATCACTTATCAGTAACATTTCATCTTTTTTTTTTTTTTTTTAATCAAATTGTCGTCTTTCATAAACAGTATTTGAGACCCCCACCCCCTGTCTATCCCGGACGTGTTATTTTGGTAGCGGAATTCTTGTTGCGTGATTTGATCAAGTTGAATTGCTAACAGCAGTACCATATATAGCAGACCACGACTGGTTGACAAGGGTATTTGGAGGACTCCTTCTCACTGCGACTGTTCTATTATTTCTCAAATCCAGACCTATTTCTGAACCTTAGATCGGGTAATTCTAACACATATATGCCTATAGACCTATATTCAGTCCATGGAAAATATAACTTATAAAAGAAAGCGGATCAAATTACATACGAACATTCTCTAGAAAAGAAACATGCTTTTAGTGTTTTACAAATAAATTTGCATTACCATTTCAGTATACTTTGATTTACCCCGTAATTCCAATCATACCAAAATCAGTTGAAAAATCCAACTTGAGGCATAAATTAGTTAAAAGCAGCCTGTTCTTAAAAACAATGGCTTTCGAGTTGAATTGGATGATCTTTTAAATGAGGATCTCAACTGATCATTGACCAAACCCAAGTCAAGCCTTTTGCAATCTCTGCTACCCTTTGACCTAAGGTTCCAAAATATCTCCTGATGTGTCTTTGGAAACTGCCATTATAGGTTTCTTCAGTGTCCAAGTTGGTCTGGCTGTGTATAAATTGCACGTGTCAGCTACCCCAATGTAGCTTGAGGACTGAAAATCTAATCTTTCACTCCTTATTATGTCTAGAAAACCTCTAATTTTTGGTTTCTGAAAATCCCCCCCCCTAGGTTGGGGGGTGAAGGACAAGTTAAATTTTTGCTAAATTGGTCCTTCACTTTCTATGCAGCAGTGTTCACGCTTATTTTTTTGAGAATTCAGACTTCACTAGTCAATCACTGCCTATCAAAAGGCAAGAGAAATAACTTATTCATTGATTACCCCTTCTTCCAATTTTTGATTGCTCATCCCCAACACAGTACGCTGCCAAGAGACATTGATCACATGACAGTTTCTTTTCAAGTCCAGATAACCCCCTGCTTTTCAAAAATTTGTAACACGCCACTTTGCTTTCATGGAAGATCTATATTAGTACAAGTCCCCCCCCCCAACTCTACGAATGGCAGAAGACGAAGAAGCAGTTATGATTAATTTATTTAGGAAAAAAAAAATTTTGAGCATTCTCAGACTCAAAAATGATCATCTGCCTGCTTCAGTGTGGAAGGCTTGAGATGCAACGGTCAGGATTGCCAATTTAGATATTTTTTCTTGTTTTTCTTAATTTATGAGTCCAGTGTCAACAGAATTTAGATGTTTCATTTTCTTGTGTTTCAAAGTCGAGTGTTGTCGATTGAGATGTGTTTTCTTGTTGAATTTTTGTTGAGTTTTTTGTTTTTTTTAAATTATTTGAATTTGAGAGTGACGTCCAGTTTGGAAAAATTGAAGAATCACTTCTGAAGTATGTATGACTTACCAACGTTTCAGACAATTCAAACTCGTCTTATTCATCTCCAATTTAGTTATGACGTTTCAGATGATTCATTGCTCCGGCCTTCTTCAGGTGTAAATTATAATATTGGTAAAGAAAGATAGTCTCCATCATTGTGACTACATCATAGATGAATAAAAAAAAAAAAGTTTGAATTGTCCGAAACAAAGTTGGCATGTTATAGACAGCATATGTGACAGTTCAGCCTCACATTCTTAAAATCATACTTTTCTGCAATCATCGCTGCCCTGTCAAAAATATCACTCAAGGATTTTTCTTGGGTCTGGGAACGCTCAAAATCATTTCTCATTTGATTTGATTGTAATTGATTTTTTGCTTTACACCATTCCAACTCATAAAAGGTTTAATAGAAATGCCCTACTTTCAGATGGGGGGGCAGGGGCTTGTATTCTCATTGATGCTAAGGACTAAGAAATAGTTTCAGGGGACACAAAATGTTTCCTTCCCTACTAATCAGTAATCATCTGCCTTTTGAAATAAATGTTTATTTTTCACTTGATTGTTGGTCATGAGCTTGGAAGAAAGGTGGCGGGTTATTAAATGAAATATTCCACCATGTGATATCTGGAGCAGTCACATTGCCTCTCAGTTAATTTAAAACGTAGGGAAACAACTTGTGCCGAAAGGTTAATATGACCTTTTTCTGCTGTACATATTGTACTATTTGTGTAATTGTTGAAGATGAAATAAAACTTTTGTACAATCCATGGAATTTGTTTCTTTCCTTTGTGAAATATTATGAAGCCTTGTTGATTATTATAACTGGAGCAGTGCTTGTTCAGAAGGGGCAGGACTTCATGGTGTGTGGAGCAGCCTGCCAGAATAGTCATGCAAAATAATTTTCCATTTGTCGTACGGAACTATGGCTCCCAAGTATTTGGTTACTTCACTTCATTGTTGCTAAGATTTTATAACTAGATTTAAAACTTATCAGTTTAGATTGATCGGTTATCTTTTTATCTATGTTTTGTTAGATTTCTTGAGAACCGCTGATCCCAAAACACCTAGGACAGCAGTGTGTGCTGACTAATAAACTTGGTGAATATCAATTTCATGCAGTGGCCAGTTGTTGAGTAATTGCTCTGCATACACAGGACAGACAAACTAACAAACAAATCTCTTCAACTGCAGTTTGATTAATTTCTGATTAGTATTTCTTTCATATTATTTCTCTTGCACCTAGGAGTGTAAACTGAAGACTTTTACTTCTAGGTGTAAAATGAAGAGAAATGAGATGAAAGAAATACTAGTCAAAAATGAATTATGAAAACTCTTTCTGGACTTTTTTCTTTTGATTCTAAAAATTTTCTGGTAGAAATGTTGGTTTACATAATCAAAATGGGACTGCTCGACCAAACTTGAATTTCAGCAGTAGACATTTTCTTAATATGGCACAAGGCCATGAATACTGCAGATAGTTGTCGTCAAAGCATTTGGCAGGAACTCTTCTACTGTGTGAACTGTCCAGTGTTGGTTCAATAGGGTTAGGTTTGTGAGTATGGATTCTAGTAATAAACCTTGAGTGAGGCTTGAACCCATTCTTGAAGAATTATCCATGTACAATTGTACTATGGTTTAAGCACTTTCTGGAGACTTTTGGAGCAACCATATTATATCATTTCAAGGCAACAAAAAAGGTTAAAAAGTTGGAAGAATGGGTCGCTCATGAATTGAATGAAATTCTCCATGATAGTCCCACACACCATACCTCTCAGCTGAATATATTTATGCTTAGAGAATAGGGATACAAAGTCTCACAGCATCCTCCATATTCACCGGATATTTCTCCTACAGATTATCTTTTTGAGCATTTGGAACTCCACAACTAAAATGAAAGCTCCAATAATAAATAAATACATTGATTGCCCCCACCTGGTCAACCTGAAGGTTCCTCTGCTGCTTACTATTCTCCTTCCAACTTGGAAAGGGTATGACTACAATCCTAATTAATTCCATCTTAATCACAGTTTAGTGTGTACTCAATTGATTTCTGAGTGTACAGAAATTTGTGTTGTTTTTTTTTAAACACACACTTTGCTCATACCAGAAATTGAACATGGAATTTTCAGCATGTGAGGAAAATGTACTAACCATTACACAATCGGTGTGAATAAAACCATTTTTTTTTTTTTATATATCAACCTTTTCAGTGGGAACTCCTCAAAGTGACCTAGTGCCAAACATTGTCCATAGGAATTTCTGTATTTAGACAAATGTGTATGTATGAATATATTGCATTTAATAAACATGCTTATGTACATATGCTATGCCTAATTGGTGATGTTTTTTGTTTTTGTTTTTGTCTTTTCAATATAAAACCAAAAACAAACACTTAATCAAAATAGTTTTTATATTTTCATTGATTAAATGAACCTTCACATCCCACAACATGGATCCCCAGAGATCACATGAGAAACCGAGGCCAACAGAAGACAGGATGGAGAGATGAACTGGACAGATTCAGGAAATACTGGCTCCGCGATGTCCATGATAGAGAATTGTGGCGAATCCTGGGGGAAGGTCTATGTCCAATGACAGACATTAAAAGACTGAGGATGAGATCAAATTACAACCACATTTACTTTTTTGTTAAAAAAAAAAAAAAAAAAAAAAAAAAAAAACGAATTTTTGCCGATTTCACCAATACAGCACAACATAAATAAAATGTGAATCAAGTTCCATATATAAAAACGTGTACATCTTTCCAGTAACATTTGTCAAGGGAGATAATTATCAAAAGTTAATTATAGAATTGAAAGAAGAAAAAGAAAGCGTTGCATCTCTTGAAAGACAACCCCTATGGAGAATGACGGCTGGTGGAGAAAGCCCCAGTTTCTGTTGTAAGCATCAAGTCTGGTCGAGACTAGGATTTCAAACCAACAAGTTTTCATGCTTACCCCCTTGGTAGGGATGCAAGTCCACCAAAGGGCTACCTCCATCCTTAATATACATCTTAGAGTGTACTCAATTGGCTGCTGAGTAGACAGGAGAAAATTGTCCAAATGAATTGTCAACAATCTTTGCTCATACTGAGAATTGAACTCAGGACTTTCTGCATAAGAGACAGACAAGCTAACCATTACACTCTCTGAGTGAACATAAGGGAGTTTACACTATAATTTATTTAGATAAACAGGAAAATGCAGAGCAACTTGAGGTTTTTGATATCCCTCCCCCAAATACAGAGCAATTGCAAAATTATTTAAATATTTCCATCCTTTTTATGCATTGGTATTAATGTGTGCTTTAATGTAATTTACACACCCAATTTTGTATAAATTTCAGACAGGACATTACATGATTGACTCTTAAAATGGTACATATTACAGCAGGGAGAATTATCATGGAGCGAGATGGACCCACAATGACACTTGGGTGTCAGACTAACCCTGCAAAAGCAACAATCACAGCAGAAACAATGATTAAGTCTCCATAGATCATTTACGAAAGAGAAAAAAAATCGCCTGATGTATTGAACAAGGGAAGCAACTCCGTTTTCTCAACTGAATAAGAGATTCTAAAACATGAATTGGTCTTATACAAAGCTTATCAAGAGTGATTAAATAACACTAGAAATTGACAAGTCTGGCAAAAGGCAAAGAGGGAGTCCCCCCCCCCAAAAAGCAAGGATTGAAATTACTTACCATTGCTCTATGGCAAGTGCCAAGTTGAGAATAAAAAAGTTGAACTCTTTGCTGAATATCTTGAAAGGAAAGTTTTCCAACAAGTTTTGACAAAATGTAAGGAAGAAACAAGAGAAGAAAAGAGATATTGATGCTCTGTAAAATTGCCAAAAACTCTTGTGAAAAAAAAAAGTTTCAAAACAATTTTCAGATGCCATCAAATACATTAATCTAGACCAGCCATTCTCAACTAGGATTCCATGAAACCTTAAGGTTTCGCAAAAGGTTGTTGGGGGGCTCTGCAAGAATTTTGTACATGCCTAACAAAAGAACATGTGACCGTCCTTGCATTTGAGTATTTTTTATAAAGCAAATATAATGACATTTGACTCTAGACGTACCAGAATTCTTAACAAAAAGAAAAAAAAAGGCCAGTGGCTGTCTTTTTTTTTCTTTTTATATAATTATAAATTTTTTATAATTTTTTTTATAAATTTTCATATAGTTATGAATTTTTTTTTTTTTGAAGAGAAAAAAAAGGACAAATCTTCAAAAAAAGCTACAATTTCAGATTACACCATGAAAATACTTTTACTTAGGATTCCAGATTTTTATATTCATATTCATCAATTCTTGATTATTTATATCATCAGTAGTCAATAATATCATAGATATGAATATTTGAACACACGTCATTAACTATAAACATATTTTTATGCAGGCTCCTTGAGATATGAAAGTCATTTCAAGGGTTCCTCCAGACTAAAAATGGTTGAGAAAGGCTGATCCAGACAGACAGATACACACTATTCAACATGGCATTGCCCTACAGCTAAAGAGACGAAGATAAGGAAAAAACTCTTTTCATCCAAGATTTATTTTCCTTTCGTTCAGGTCACCCTTTTACAAATCAACTGATCTCTCATTTTTTCAGACTGACGATCAAATAGGAGTTGCCGATAATTAATGATCAAGGGAAGCAACACCTCGTGTCCTATGGATGACTCTGGCTAAATTATCAACCATTAATTCATATGGGAAAATTTTTCGAGCGTCCCCAAACCCTAAAAATGGTGGAGATAGCATGTCATTGGAGGCTGTGGGAAGTATAGTAGACTAGGGTGTAGGATGAGAGGAAGAAGGTGCGTGGTGACTCTATAATGGCTCGATGCAAAACAAAAGCTTAACACTATTTCCGCTTTTCGCCTTTTTTTCGAAAAAGCAAAAAAAGTGGCGTAAAGCGAACTTCCGTAAAGTGAGGACGGACAGAATTTGGATTCTATTAAATCACTTTTTTTCTTTTCGAAAAAGAAACGAAATGAAAAATTAAATGAATAAAAAAATAAAATTAAAAAGAAAAAAAAAAAACTTGTCAGAGGAAAATCACACTATTTATTAAATAGATAAGTAGATTCACTTCATAGCTTTTATCCTACCTCCTAACTGATCCTTGCAGTGTAAAAAGAAAAAAAGAAAAAAAAGAAAAATAAAGCGTAAGAACGGGAGAGAGTGCTTATGCTTGAATGGGAGCAAAATGGACCCAACTTTCACCATAACTGTTATTCAATCATTCATTACTCCTCTCTCTCAAATCTGAAGCCTGGAAATCAAGTTATAGTAGAAGTAGACCACAGGAATATAAAACAAATAGCAGAAGTAATCAATATTAATAATAACAACAACAGATATTGGATTCATTTGCCTTCGTTATTATGGTTAATATAGATACATTCCACAGGTAATAATTTCCTTGAACAAAATTACCATATTTGCCAGCCTATAAGACACATGGTTTACAAAGGTATTTGGTGAATTATGGCTCACTTCATCACACCCAAGCCCCATAGCTGTCTTTCTCAAGCTTCAGTTGACAGCCCTCTAGTCATAATACCAGCACGTTAGATGCTGCGTAATATTGACATAGATATTTTTTTAAAATGTAAATGTGCATCTTATATGTCGGCTAATATCGTAAATACTTTAATTGCAGAAATATATATGCAATGATATCTTGGTTGTCAACATTCCTGGTATAGCCATGGGTCCAGATAGTTATTGTTATCACACATAATCAAATTATAGTAGTAGTAGACCACAGGAATATAAAGAGAGAGCAAAAGTAATCAATAATATATATATTAGTTTCATTTGCCTTTATATGTAATCAGTCAATATAGATACATTCTGTGATTAATAAATAACTTCAACAAAAATTACATACTTTCAATTGCAGAAATATATCAGTGAGAGTAATAGTGATATCTGTCAACACTCCTTTTCCATAGGCCCAACTAGTTCTAATTATTCCATTTAATATTGAGACTATTGTCTTCATTTTCGTTGTTTTTAACACAATGTTTATGTAGATATATTCTTGGAACTTCTTCGTTATTTGTAGGGTAAGAGTTATCTGTGATGATATTTTCCAAAAGGTGATAAATTACTTTAGAAAAATTATATACTTAAAATCTTCCAATTGCAGAAATATACGCAAGAGAAAAATCTTAGTCATCAACATTCCTGAAATTTCCACGGATCCGATTAGTATTTATTATAACAAAAAAAAAAAAAAAAAAAAAAAAAAAAAAAAAAAATGAAAGAGGAAAAACCTTAATTCAATCCGTTCCTTTATTGGTTTTCTTTCTTTAGTAAAAGACGAAAAACTAATTTCCTTGAAACAGAAATAGATTTTGATAAAACACTGAGTGGAGGAGGGGAACAAGTCCATACAAAATGGCGGACTTGAACTAATAATCATCACATCTTCTAAAATTACTTGTATAGTTCGTCTAAATATGGGGTGTTAGAGAGGTCACCCATGGCAGCCATCGAAGGTTTTCCATTGATTATTTTCTTGGCAACCTAAAAGAGAAAAAAAAAAAAAGTTAATGACTAAATGAAAAGATGAGAGATTTCTTTTCTCCAAGTTGGAAAAAAAAAACACACAACTTAGAAATATTCATTGAGTGTAAAGAGTATCCAATACATTTAAAAAAAGGTTATTTGAACATTCTTATACATCTTCAAAATTGACACAATTTGTACCAAAAATCAAAAAATACAAAAAACAGAAATCTTTGGCTTAAATTCTGCCAATTGTACAAATAAAGATGTTAAAATAGACTTTTTAAAACGTATTGGATACATTTGCACTCTGTACATAAATAAAATACAGATGATGGAAGCCGCTCATTAGGATCATTTAATGACAGGGTCTTCGAGATATTACACAAAAAAATATGAAAATTGGAACATTTTACATCATTATTAGCACGGACATTCTACCACTTTTTCATTCACAGAACTTATGGTGAAAAATGAGAAAGTCTAAACAACTCTTTAAAGGATAATAATTTAAAAATTACAGCAGGTAACACAAAAGATAAGTAAAATAAGTATATTATATATTAGATATATCCTACTGTAATATCAAATGAAAATATGTAGAAGTAAATATAAAAAAATATACTGACGTTTCTTTTGATGAAAATAGAAAATAGATACAAGTACACTGTAGAGCTATTAGAACACAAAGTGCGATCCATACTTTTCTATTCCATTATAAGTGAGTCTGAATTGTAACAAATTTTCAACTTTTCCAAACCTTAATCCAAGTCCAGACCCCGCCCAACTTCTTCAATATCAACCTTGATGATCCGTGCAGGAATGAAGAGTAAACTGTAGAGATGGTGTAGACCAACAGAAAGTAACCTTCCAAGTCATCCAAACTCATGACAAGTTTACGTTTTGACAAAACCAAGATACCGATGTAGCTAGTGTCTCAAGCAGGAACTTGACAATACGATAGCCATCATTTTAGTGACAGATGAAAAAGAAAGGAGTGATGAGTTTTGTTCATTGAAATTTTTTTGTCCAATTCATTTCCTTTTTACAGTTGGTGTAACCTGATTCAGCAGGGTGGGGAGTCTTTCTATTTTTGTACTTCGTTATTATTTTGAGAGCCAAATTTAAAATTGGGGTCCTTGCTCAAATCGTGTTATAAGCAATTTTACATTATAACAGGTCTACAGTGTATGCACAAAATTGGAAAATATGTAAGAGAAGTCTTAAAAAAGAAAAAGATTCATAAAAAAAAACATTGAAAACTATTAAAACAAAATTGAAAGACGTTATCGCGAAACAAGAGAGGAAGACTATCTAGCTTCAAAATGACTGACCAAATTGACGTCTTCTGCACTGATCATATCGATCTGATGGATGAAGTCCTCCACATCAGCAAGGCCACCAGCCATCAACAATTGTTGTCCCATCTCTCCAAGAATCATGTCACTGAGTTCTGCCTGCATCAAGACTCCGGCCTTCAGTTGATTCCTGACAGAAACAAAAACAAAGAAATTCATAACGTACATGAAATAAGCTGTTTTGACAGCACTTAATAGGGTTATTCAACCACATTCAGTTTAGTTAGGGTGGGATTAATCTTTAAAAAAAATTGGTAGTTAAATTTGGTACGACCAATAATAAAATTTATCTTTTGAAATATTGATCTTTTCATTCCAGCTGTTCCATACATTTGATACTCTTGTCAAAATGAAATTATTTTTCTTACACCAGTGGTCTGAATTTGTAATGTATGGCTGAACCCTCTATACTGCAGATAAATGAAGTCAGCATTTCCTTCAAAGGGCATTTTGAGCAATAAATGTCAGTATCCACTGTAGGTATATTGCTCCAGATTCTATAGATATCCAATAGGTCAGCACGTTTTCTCCAGTATTCCAGGGTCTCTAAATAAAGTTATTTTAATCTTTCAGATATATTTCCCAGTCTCAGAGTGATTTTGATGGCTCTCTCTCTACGGCAACCAAGTTGTATTTTATGTGAGGAGACAGTATGCAGGAAGAAAACAGCAAATGGGGATGTACCAGATATTTATCAAGCAGGAAGAAGCTCTCCTATTCATGTACTTAAATGAGTGTCGTGGGTAGTCGTATGTTTTCTTTGTTGTATTCACTTTCTTTTGTATATGCACAGTGAAGTTAAGGAAGTTGTCTATATGAACGCCAAGATCTTCCTCCACTGGAGACCCCTTGGCCACTAGCAAGAATTAACCGATATAAGATATCTTCCAGCATGGACAGCAGAATGAGAACAATTCACCTACATGGATTGAATAACGGGTTTGGTTCGAAATTCCTAGATTACCAACCTGAAGAAGGCCAGAGAATGTAACAGTTAAAATGTTGTGACTATGACAACTAAGATGAGGATACTTGTCTGTGTAAATCAGTGTATAATAGAGAGGTTGAAAAAGAGAAATAAAAAAGAAATTATTCCGTACTTGGCACGAGCGATTTCTTCGTCTTTTATTCCGTGTTTGGTGATATAGGCAAATTCTTGGAAAGCAGCTTTCAGAATCTAAAAAGTTGATGAATAGAAAAAATTTAAAAAATTCAAAAAATGAAAATGTCAAGATCAAAAATAGGAAAAAGAACAGACCTTTCAAAAACTGCAACGTCATTTACACATTTTTTGACAGCATCTATCTACAGTTACGTCTGATAAAACTATTTGTTTCCAGTTGAGTTTAAGCTGATCCCTGTTAGAACATCCTTAACAAAATTAATGATTGCATCAAGAATAAAACAAAAAAAAAAAAATTGTCCAAAATGCAATAGTTTGTTATATATATATATATATATATATATATATATATATATATATATATATATATATATATATATATGGAGTGTATTTATAAAGACTGCACAGTCAGCATTCTTTTTGACTCAAGAATGGATCTAAAGAATTGGGAAGAAAGAAAAAAAAAATGGAATATGATATGGTGTGACATTAGAAAATAATATTCCTCTTTCTTTGCCCCCTCTCTATATTTCATCTTTCTATCTTAACTGACTCTCTGAAGCAAATGACAGAAAAAAAAATGCCGTCTATCTCTCTTTGACCACTCTCTCTTTAGGTTTCTTAATTCCTTACAAACACTGTTAACTGATTTGAGAATTGGTCTTAACATCAAATTTTCCTCGTTTTGAGAACGGTCTACTTCCATGAATGTTATATATATATATATATATATATATATATATATATATATATATATATATATATATATATATTATTCATATTCATATACATTATCCACTACTTAATCATTATATAAATCCTTTTTTCACAAATAATATCCATTATAAAAAAGTGGATCACAATAACTACCAAGAAACGTAACTGAACTTGCTTAGTAAATCTCATGAAGTTTTTACAAGAAAAAACCAGGTCAGCAGCGTAATATTAGTTTCAGACAATATTTTAATTTCAATTTTTTTCATACTTGGATGAAGCATCGTAACATTATTATCAACCTGGACTAGTTTTTACCTTCATCCTAAATTTCAGTTGCTTTTTATCACAACTTGGAATCAGACCGTAATCCTCCAGCAACAATTACACAACATGATCAGAAAGTAAAGAATAAGCTCATGGTAAGAATTGAACTTACACCCCTGGCCACTTTCAACCAGCCAGCCTAAGGAACTTTATAGTTAAGCAGAAGCAGATTTTACACCTTAGGAATGAAGAGAAAAATCTAGACAAAATTAGTTATAATATTAGTTTTAATTGAACATCATTCTTTCATTTTAGATTACATTAATATATAATCCAAAATTTTGAATTCTATGGGATTTCTAAAAATTAAATTCTAAGAAAAAAAAAAAAAAACGAAAAAAAAAAGTACAACTTCACACAGATTGACAACATGGTCAATTTGAAATTTGCCCCTATTTTTTCTTCAAAAATTGAAAATTTTTGTGACTATGGCCATAGTTTGTATTTTCAGCACGAATGAAGCCACTGGTGCAATTATGACCAATCAGCACAAAGCTAAGGCTATAAGAGTTGCACTGAGGGTATTAGTGTCAAGGATAATTGGTGGATTGATTTTACGCTAATTTTGTTTCTGCTGCTTCAAGGGACAAATCCCTGACGTAAAACCAGAGCAGTTGGCACTTGTTATTACAAAATACTTGGCAATTTCAAACATCAGAAACGAAAATAATAATTGCATCAAAAATAAAAATATTGTTCAAAATGTAATATAATTAATTGGCAAATGAAAAAGTATATATATATATATATATATATTATAGTGTGTGTACAGTAGTTATAAACACTGTATAGTCCGCTTCCTTTCCTTCTATCTCCTCTTTCATTCTGGTACTTTCTATTATTATTTCAAGAAAATTTCAAGATAGAAAAAAATTTTTTTTCAAATTATGGAATAATATGAAGTAGTACGACAAAAAAAGAAAGCATATTTCCCTTTGTCCACTCTCGATGTCGTATCTTTCTCTTTACCAACGCAATGGACAGATAAAGAAAAAAGAAAAAAATAAATAAATGTCTCTTCAGGTTACTTAATTCCTTATAAACACTGTTGACCTATTAGAAAATCAGTCTGAATATGAAATCTTCCCTGTTCTAATAACTGTCAACTCCCATCACGATAAAGAGACAGCTGTTTCTCATGCAATTAAAGATCTGAAATTATCAATAATTTTCTCACCTTTCCGATGTCATCTTTGTGGGCAGTGGCAGAAAATCCAAAAATTCCTCCATCAGAGTATGCTCCACTAATGCAGGAAATCTATCCAGGGAAAACAGAAAAAAATAAGATTAGAATTTATAAGAGTTTACCAAAAAAAATCATCAAACCAATAAATGAATAATAAATCTAACAAGTAGTCCTTGTTTTTTTCCTTTGCCTTTTAAAGATCTACTAGTGAAGCCATACAGATGTCACGTGTGAAAATCATGATTGGTTCAGGTCCAACTTTTGTTAGATGTTTTTAGATCATTGTACATGGTTTAATCAATCTTCATCACTTATTTATTGTCACAACTGGGATTCTATTGATACGGTGGATGATCCCCGAATCAAAGAGACACAAAAACCAGTGAGGGGAATGCACATGCTCGCCCTCAAGAAAATTTGACATTTCAGAACAAAACTGACAACTATGGAAGGCTGGAGGATGCATGACTGAAACGTTGTGAACATAAACAATGAAGATGAGGAAAATAGTTCAGCCAAAACAGGCGGTAGATCAAAACTGAGGGTTAGGAAATTGAAGGTGACTGCGAATTATCCGGTTTCCAATTTATCTTGAAATGGGGGGGGGGCTTGCTGAATTATAAAATGCAAAATAGTATATCATCAATGGCAAGTCAATGGAGTGGGCACACATGCCCAAGGAACAGAGTAGAAAGCAGACAGAAAAGGAGGTCTTCAACACAGAACCATGGAACTGAGAAAAGGGTTCATAAAGAAATTAGGACTGTAAATGCTGCTGCTGATTAATGTTGCCAGGCAACATCAGCCTCTGCTAATGACTGCTACTGATATGATAAGTGTGACAGTTACGACTTATATATGATCTGTAAAAGGCAACAAAGACTAGTGGAAGGAGATACTCACTCCGAATGGATTGGAGGTGGCTGAAGCAGCTGCTTTACCAAGTCGAGGAACTGCAGTATTGCTACTGTACTTCACGAATGGCCCAGTGCCCATAGCCATTTGCAGGACACAAGATGGAAGCAAGTCTCTGCTGGGGAGGCTGCAATGAAGAAAAAAAATAATAACTCGTTTAATTAGTTTCATCGATAAACAACTACGAAAAAAAAAAGAAAATGTAGATCAGGTTTCAGTTTCACTGAAAAGCAAAACAAAAATATTCAATTAAAACTTTTTCATTTCTTTTTCTAAAATTTTCATTCGATGAAGTATTTCGAACATTAATAAAAAATTTTATGACTACTTTTAACTTCCATCTTTATCTGGGGAGAAAAAAAAAATGTTGCAATAAAAAGCAACTACACTGTAGAGCAATTATAACGCAGAAGCCAGGGTTCATAATTTTCTACCATGTTATAAGTAAGATCGTGTAGTAACAAATTTCCTATTTTTACAAACCTCAAGCCAAGTCCTCCACCTTACCAACTTCTTAAAGACCAACCCTCATAATTTGTGCAGAAACCAAGAAAAAAACCGAACAGGCCTGGTGAGGATGGTCCAACAGGAAAAAATAAACAATCAAATTTTTTCAAATCGTGAAACCTCATCACAAGGTTACATTTTGGCAAAAATTAGATGCATATGTAGCGAGTGTCTAGAGTAAGAGTTTGACAATACGTTAGTAATCTTTTTAGCAACAGATGAAAGGGAGGAGGGATGATAAGTTTTGTTTAATGAAATGTTAATGTCAAATTTATTTCTTTTTTACAGTTGGTTTAAACTGATTCGGTGAGTCTTTCCATTTGAGAGCCAGAATTAGTGTTTTGAAAATTGGAATCTATGCTCAAACCACATTATAAGTAATTCCAGGTTATATCGAGCCACATTATAACACATCTACAGTGTAATGAATGATGAAGGTAAAAAAGTGGTCATTAAAATTTTGAATTATGATGAAAATCAGTCTTTTTTTTTTAAATTAATGACAGATGAAGAGAAAAATTTTTTTTGTTTCAATTATAATGGAAATTCTCCATTTGAAAGAAATTGTAAATGGTTTTGTTTTTATCATGGACAGGGAAATATTTTACAAGAAAATAGTAATCAGGCTGTTACACCTGAAACATTTTTTTTTCATCATCTAATCATATAATGAGCTTATGTAATTTTGGTGTTTATCTGTTGGTCACCAACCCATTTGATAGGGTAATTTACCTTATTATGATGATATAATTATGCCATAGAAACTCTCAAGACCTAAAATGTCTGATCACGCATTAAAACAGTTGAGAAAAAAAAAAAACTTCAAATTAGGTCTCATTGAATTACTAAAGAAGAAATTAACCAATAGCTTTAGGGTCCCTAGTGCCGACCCATACATAAATAAGCCTGTCATTTTGGACGGATATATTTTAATAGAGAATAATGCTATAAGTGAAAGATCTATAAATGTAATTACATTTCTTTTTGCAGAGTTTCGAGATTGAAGCTGACTCAGTATGAAGTTTCATCTGGTTTTGTCCATGATGTTTGGAATTACAGCATTTTGAATGCGATTCGGAAGAGTATTATTCTCACTACGTGATCTAAATTGTGTTGCGAGGGTTGCAAATGTCCTCATTGCATTTTTGTTGAATTTTGTAAAGAGTTCATAACTGATTTTTCTAGATACTGAACACATCAAGAAACTTATATTTTAAATGTCAACATGGACATAAGAAACTGAAATTTATCTTTTCTGTAAAATATATGCAGAGGAGTTTCATTATTATTTATTTTAAAAATTGAATTGAATGTTACAAACCAAGTTATTGACTTTATCTTATTTTAATTAATCTTAAATAGAGATATAATTCATTAATGAAGATTGTGAGCCCTTAACAGTAATGGTGACTACTCAAGAAGTTAGACAAATTTTCAAGTACTAATTCAAATTAGGATATAATGTTGCTCAAAAGCTGCAGATAATGTCAACGCAGCATTTGAAGCGAACACTTCTACAGTGCGAACTGTTCCTCGTTGGTTCAATAGTTCAGGTCTGGATACCAATAATAAACCTTGAAGGAGGCCAAAACCTGAAATATTACCAACAACAATGGCTGACAACTCACAATTCAAGAACTTTCTGGAGAGTTCAGGACTTCAACAGTGACCATATTACAACATCTCAAAGCAATAAAAAAGGGTTAAAAAGCGGGAAAAAGAACTAAATGAAATGCTCCATAACAGTTCCCAACACCACACTTTTCAACTGACTGTATCTAAAATTCAAGAGAACCAGGATATGAAGTCTTACAACATCCTCCATATTCATCTGATATTTCTCTAATAAATTCTCAACTTATCAATCATTTTGAATTCTATACCCACACTAAATGCTTCAATAATAGGGAAGCCATAATTCATGCTTTTACTGAATTTGTGACCACGATACATGAAAAATTTCTAGAGATGGCACATTATCATAGAATCATTGGAAAAAGGTTATTGCTTCAATAATTTGATTAAATATTTACTTTTACTAATTCATTTCATTTTTGTGATTTATATCATCATTGATTATACGTATTCAAAAACCAACATTTTCTACAAAACCAAATAGAATGAATACATATCAAATGATTTACTTGGTGAAATGAATTTAACATCAAGATAAAAAAAACAAGTGACTACAAACACAAACTGACTGACCACAGACGATAATATTTCTGGTTGGGAATTGGTTATTAGAATTCATCGAGAGAGGAGGGTGGAAAAAAGAAAGAAAAAAAAAAAAATCAAGAGTTTTACAGGTAATTGGACTTCTTGTTTGTATAACAATGAAGAGTTCAATCATCCGAAAAAAAACTCTTAGAATAAAAATGGCCCTTCTCAAAGCTAAGAGACAGAATTCAAGAATGTTGATCAAATCTCAATCAAGAGGAAAATAATTTTGCAAAGATGCGCAAAGTAGAAATTATTGAATAATAAATCAAGAAATATGGAAGACATGAAAGGATGAAGGATGAATGCGATTCTGATGAACATGCAGGTAAATTTATTAATATCTTGCAGGGATGAGGCAGTGGTTTCCAAACAGAGGTCCACGGACCACTTAAGGTCTGCCAAATAATGCTCAGAGGTTCGCAGCATTCTGAACCTGACATTGCAAAACTTGTGGAAGAGATTTCAACATCATCCATTGCATAGCTTTCAAAAAACAATTGCTGAACCATGTATTAAGGTTTGAATAAAAAAGTAATCCATTTTAAATAAATGTGATTACAAAAAGGTCAGAAAGTGCTCTTTATTGTAGTTTGTTGATTAATCTAAAAACTAAATGCTGAAAATAGGGGTCAACCAGAATAATTCAAGGGATCCCAGAGTTTTAAATGTTAAAACCACTGGGTTGAAGAAATGACTAGTGCAATGCTATATTAATAAAGAGTGTTGGAGGGGTGCACATCTATTTTGTACAATCTAGTCATAATGTATACATGTAGGCTTCATCATTCTCTGCTCAAAATGTCATTGAGGGTTGTGAGGGGTTATATACAAAGTGAGTCATTAGTAGAACCCACTCGCCTGGAATATTAAAGCTTCATTCTACGTACGACACCCAGGATTCCCCAGAGATCAACTAACTAAATACTGACCAGGCTTCAGTTGCTTAACTTTGGTGATCTTACAAGTAGCTGTCTATCCAACATGGTCAGGCCATAAACCTTTAGACTCCAAGAGGGATTCCTCAATCCTAGTCCTTGTGCTGAGTGCTTAGTGGAGAGGCATTGAGTACCATTTTTCAAGTCTTTGGTATGATTCCACCATGGAATGAACCACTGCCTATTGGACTGGAGGTGAGCACTCTACCACTAGGCCAAAGTGACTGAGTGGCTATAGTATATCCCATACAGAAAGGGAAAACCAACTCTGAATAGAAATATCCTTACCTCACATAAGTGGGCTATAGTGATTCATTAATGTACCAGAACTACTTATCCTCTAAAATTATCTAGGAAGAAAAATAGATTTTTTTTTTCAACTAGAATTTTAAAAAATCATCCAAAAGAAATACATCTTTTATCTTATAGAAATACATCTAAAAATTATCTTTGAAAAAGGAAAAAAAAAAAAAAGGTTCAAAATGACCAGATAGACCCAGAAAGCACTTTGCAGGGGGGGGGGGGGCAAAACTTTTTACATGGTGCTAGTAGTGTTCTCATGATAATTTTCAAGTTGGTAACCCCAAAAAATGAGATAAAACGTGCCTCGAGATAAGCTCAGACACTCAGAGAGAGAAGAATTAGTAGCCCACTTAGCTAGTTGGTCAGTTATTTGAGGGGCTATGGTGATATGATTTCAGTAGGAGAGATATGTTATAGAAAGAGCCTGACATAGGTTTGTCAACACAATAATGTAGCATACAATACACAGAGTAAACCTGGGAATCTTCAATGGAAACAGACAATATACATAGAAAACAAATAAAAAAAGCAACAAAAGGTTTACAAGATAGGATGAAAAACATTGACAACATTCATTACAGCTTAAGGTTAACCTAATGGATATGCTACTTGCCTACCTATCTCCAGTTTGGACATTCAAAATCATGGTAGGATTTCATTAAATTTATATGTTTGCTTTAGCGTGACAGAAACCAACAAACAAAATAAACAAAAAAAAAAATGATAAATGGCTTTTATGCACGATGGACAAAATTTCGAATTTTATACCTTTTTCACTAATTTATTCTTTTGATGACCATTTAGTGGATTAATGAATTGCTTTTTACAGGGATGTTAGTCTCCCAATTTCATCTTTGAAATGCCGGTAGAAAAAAAAATGAATACACTTTCAAATGATCTTTTTTTTCCTCATTAATGAAGCTTTGCAAACATTTTGAAAACTACAAGATCTACAGTTTTATAAAAAAAAGATCTAGTGAAGCAGAAACAAGCTAAAAAGCTGAAAGAATTATAATTGACTCGACGACAAGCAAAAACAAGGAAAAATACTGACATTCACGGCATTCGAGAGAGTCGTGCACTTACCGTTTCGTTCGTCCATTAATGCTACGAAGGGAAAAAAAAACAAAAAACACAAAAAAGCAGGTGTAGGTCTTCAAAGTTTCTCACGGATAAAAAATACAGTAGTCCCCCTTTATAAAGCGTGTGCTGGGGTCCAAGAAAGATAACCACATTATAACCAAACCATAACTAATCAAAAGTTGGCAAATCAAAAGTCAATCTAAAGTTCAGATAAAGGTTTTATATTAATTGCAAAATCAAAGAAATCGTGTGTAAAAACACCATTTAATTATAAGTTTATTGATTGTGAATCGGAGAAAATCATTATTTCAGTCATAACGAGTCTTTGAATGAAATTCTGTTTTTATTTGCAATTTCCTTGGAGCAGGGGATGATAATATAGGCAGGAATGTGGGGAGGGCCAAAACCCACCTGCCTTAAATCATGAGCCGCGTTATAGCAGGGGACTCCTGTAGTCACAAAGAAGATGTCTAATAAAAATATATCAATACAAGCAACCTTCATTAAAAACTGTCAACATAGGTTTCTTCAGTTTTTAAGTGATTCTGGTTTGATTGCTATGAGTCATTTAAACAGGCCACACAAATGAGGCAAAAAGAATGAAATATTCATCAATTATGTCTACGAAAAAAAAAAAAAAAAAAAAAAGAAAGATTTTTAAGGGGGTTTACAATGCAAGTTTACGTTAAATTAGTTTGTGTCCAGTAGTGGTCACACTTGTTTTTTTGTTATTGAAAATTCAGACTTTTCAGTGATCACTGCCCAACAAAAGGCAAGGGAAGTTTCATTCACTGATCATCCCCAACACATGCTGCCAAAAGATGTTGGTCACGTAATGGTTCCTATTGAGTGAATAAGCAGACCATTCTTTTCTACATCTTATAGTGGTTTTTTATCCCAACTTTAATGGCAGGAAGAAATTCAATTTTGAATGTCGTGATGAGAAATAACACCAAGAAAAAGTTTTAAAAAATATCTGCACCTCTCATATGAATCACCGCAGTATGAGTGCCAGAACTAATTATCTAAATTTAAAAAAAAAAAAAATCTCAACTTTGGGCATTGTTGGTTTGTCCAAAATGACCAAAGAGACTGAGAAAATAATTTTTTGAAAAAAAACCCCCAAAATCTTTTAGTTGACGCCTAATGGCATATTCATACAAATTTTCAAGGCTGTAGCCCAAGAAATATGATAGTGAGAGCCCGCAGACACAAACAGATAGGTCAGGAAAGAGAGACAATTCTGCAGCCTACTTGGCTGGTTGATCAGGAAGATCATTTGAGACCCTACAGTGATTCAATTGATATTGTTGCTTAATTTCTATTACAATTTCCCCCGGTCAAATACCCTCAGACTGACAGCTTGAAGTCAAAAAGTAATAGCTCCCAGTGAAAAAAATACCAACAGATTCAAATTGTTTTAATGCACATTGAATTTTATCAATTGATTAAAATAAAAACTTTAAAAATTTTATTTTTTTTCTCTTGAACTTTTTATAATTGAAGACAACCATCTTTTTTTTGTTTTTAAACTTCAAGAGCCAACTGTCAACAGTCAATGGAAAACAAAAACAGGCAAATAGTCTCAGGACAATTGCTTCCCCGCAACCCCCCCCTAAAAATTTGAAATGGGTTTCATAAAAATCCATATATAAATTTTAATTAATGTGAAGAAATGTAATAATTCCGCATTTATTTTATTCTGGGCAAATACCCTCAGGAGAAATTGTCCTTCGGGGGCAATTGTCCTGGACTCACACAATCTCTAATCTAAAACCATTGGGACTAAACACTTGTCAGAATTCGGAATTATAGTACAGGTCCCACTCCAATAATGATAACCGTTTTCTTTTCTGCTCCTCACTGTCACCCAAAAAGTAATCTGCAGCTCTTTCAAAGATTTTACAGTCTTCAGAATCAAAAATATTACAAAAAAAAAGAATAAAAAGAAAAAAAAAGAAAAAGAAAAGAAAGAGTTAACAAAATATCCATGAGTAGTGAGGCACATCTGACTAGGAGGAGCATAGTGACACCAGCGTGACATGGGTTGAGTCAAGGCTATCTTGAAACCATAATTTCAGCTGTGCTCTACAAGGAGAGCGCAATGGAAACAAAACGACCTTCAGTACACTGGAGTCGTGTTTGGCACCAAATGGTTTGCAGACAACATCCATAGAAAAATAAAATATGTTTGTTTTCTGAGTTCTTTGGTTTTCAGTATTTCAAATAAGAGATTGTGTACCTGCACTACTCTAGGAAAAACAGTGCAAAAGATTTCAGAACAAAACCCCACACAATTAGTAAACAGAGAAGGAAGAAGGAGAGTGAGAGAGAAATTTATTCTTACCAGGGTCCTTCAGTGGCCAAAGCAGCGGTTACAAATTCACTGCCATTGTTGACCCTTATTTCACCTAGACAAAGAAAGAAAAAAAAAATTCTTAAATAAAAACACTTATTGCAACTGGTATTAGAAGAATTATTCCACAAATTATTGGAACGAGTATCCTAACCATATCTATGTGTACTACATGATCACATGTATAATGCAAATCTTTAGTTTCAACTGCAACGAAAGAATGTTTCTTTGGAAAACTAAAATGTTTTTTGCTCAGAATTTTTTAATCGGTTGATAGTGTTCATAAGAAAGGAAGGATAGAGAGAGGAATTTTCTTTTTTTTTTCATCCTACATAATTCTTTTTTAAATCAATTTCTCAAATGGGAAAGAATGAAAAAAAAAAAAAAAAAAAAAAAAGAGAAAAAGTAGATAGAAAGAGAAAAAGTAGATAGAAAGAGAAAAAGTAGATAGAAAGAGAAAAAGTAGATAGAAAGAGAAAAAGTAGATAGAAAGAGAAAAAGTAGATAGAAAGAGAAAAAGTAGATAGAAAGAGAAAAAGTAGATAGAAAGAGAAAAAGTAGATAGAAAGAGAAAAAGTAGATAGAAAGAGAACGCACTATACAGTTTTTAGAATTGATACATATATATATATCATACTTTTTCACTTCCAAACAACTAAATAACTATATAGCATTTCATTTTCAATGCAATTTTTCATAATTTCTATTTCAGATGTTTTACCAGGGGATTAATTTTTAAAAAAAACAAACTGGAAACAAATAGTTTTAGAAACAAATATTGACAAATCCTGTCAAAAAATGACATATACAAAGTTGCAGGTTTTGAACAAAATTTGTTTGTTTTTTTGTTTATACGTTTCACTCTACAAAGAAGAAGATTTATACAACATAAAGCCAGGTTTATTGTGGAGTTCCATGGGTGGGTAAGGACAAAAATTGCCCAGTCCCCATGACAAGTTTCATCAGAGAGTCAGGACTACTTCTGAACCTCTCCTTAGAGGGTAATGGAGATATGCTGGCCGGGTGTTGGAATCCCTAGAACCAGATTCATTCTTTTATATCACACCCCACCGCAAGACCACAATGGAGGACCAGATACTCCACTCTGATCCCCGGCAGAAAAAGAGGGAGGAGAAAGTTTTCAGTTTATACAATGCATCAACTGTGCACGAAGTTGATTTTAGAAGACAACTGACTGATAACTTGGGTCCAGGATGCTGAGGGAGAGGGTCCTGCCACAAAGCAAATATCAGCCAGCCATAAGCAAGGGTTGGCAATTAATCCATTGATACAAGTAAACAATTACCAAAATATTATACATAAAATACTTATTGTCCCCATTTCATCCTGATAGAAAGTTTCTCGCATAACATAATGAATAAATATGGCACTATATTTGCTAACATATAAGATGCACATTTGAATTTTTCTTAAATCTATGTAAATATTACACTGCATTACATTTGCTGGTATTATGAGTAGGAGGCTTATTAACTGAAACATGAAATAAACAGCTATGGGGCTTGGAAGAGTGGCAGTGAGCAGAAGTTCTTCAAATACATTTGTAAACCATTAGTCTTATAGGTAAGCAAATACTTTGGCTTCATTATCGTATATATCAGGGCTTCTCAAAATGTTCTGCAAGCCTACACTTGTTTAAAAGCAACAGATACTAAGGTTATCTATTAGTTGTGACTTCTATTCTAACAGTAACTAAACACGGAAACAAATAAAGACCAAAAAATTGTAAAAAATTGCAATACATTTATAATCTATAAGTGTCACAATGTTTATTATATTTTTAATTTACATTTTTTTTTCTTTTCTGCGAACACACAACTTCAATTAATTTTTCATTGGTAATATTTCAACCTTGCTGGTCAACATTGTTTTCAAACTGAGTTAAGAATGTTAAAAAATAAAAATAAAATTTTTAATGAATTAGTACATTGGCCGAAAAGAAAAAACACACATCGTATATATATATATATATATATATATATGCATGCATGCATACTTATTACTGTGCTACTTAGTATGTCATTAAAACTAAATTACCAAAACAATAATTAAAATTTCTAAAAGAATGGATAACAGCATTGAACCATTTTCACAATAAGCAGCAGAAGACATTTTTGAATAGAGATAATTAAAAAGAACACTAGTTACATAATTATTCTTTGAAAAGAGATCTTCCTATATTTCTGCAACCCCAATAATCTTTACATGAATCCTTCAAAAGGGGATCTGACCCTTACTTTGAGAATCCTGGAAGAGATGAATTTACAAAGTGGTAACATATACAAAAAATAAGTATAATCTTACCTCCAGCATAATTGCTCTTTGGGGGACTGATTCCAACTGATGGGCTCGGTTTGAAACCAGAGAACAAGCCTACGAGATGATCGTGGTCAACTCCAAGACCCACAACAGCTATGCGGTCACTGGAGTAAAAGTTCTGGGCATATTCGTGCAACTATCAAAAGAAAATCAAATTTTGAAAAATTCAAATTTAAACACAAATATTCAAACAAAGTATATAATTGAACAACCGTAGCCATCAAAGATGGCAAATGGTTTTTTTTGTTTTTTTTACATGCATGTGTTTATGTGTTCTAGCGCTCCTGGCCATACCATTCTGTCTACAGACTTGAAAATTGGCATCAGAACTCAAGCAAACCATTTCTAAGATTTCTTTTTTGATTATTTTTGAAAAAGGGAAGAAAAAAAAAAAAAAAAAAAAAAACCGCTCATCTTGAAAGGTTTAATAATAGCAGCATCTAGATTCTCCAGAACCTAGATATTTCTAGATTTTTTTTTTATTTTACTCTATTTTAGAGGTTTTCCTGTGAATAACACCAGTGATGTAATAAATAAAATTCATTCTGACCATATTTGTTCTGTGATGGAATCTATTTTTTACACGACTTCTAAATTTGATGCTAAGGTTGTTCAATTATTGACAATAAATGGAAAGTCAGATATATATTTTCAAAAAGTAGCTGCTTATGTTAATTCCTGGGTAGAATTTATCAAAACAAATACAGGTTACCCCGAAAGTACAGGGTCTCTATAAAAACCTGAAATGGTGTAGAGCGATGACACAATTACCATTATCCCTTTCGAGACGGACTGGCCAAACATGAGTTTGTAACCGATTGGCCACTGAAGACGGGGTCAATGATAACCAGGCATGAACTTGAAAATTCCCAAGAAGACTTGCAGGCCATTTTAACACTGACAAGTCTGAAACGGGAAATTATTCAATTTAAAAAATTCATTGGAATGACTATTACATGAGTGAGAGACATAATCGAAAGATTTTATTACTACATCAGGATTTATAGACAACACTATTCTTCCTTTTCTCATATTTTCAGAGAGCTCTCCACAAGCCAGACATAGGCTTGTGAAAGAGTTCTCACTATTATCACTAGGGTCAGTTTATAAAGAGAAATTTGTCACATTTAATTAAAAGAGGTGTGTGCGAGAGGAATTGCATGCTTGTTTACCATATCAGACGTATATTTTCCGATCATGTGTTCAGGGGCACAGACAGAATTACCCAATGTTGTTCTGAAGGCAGCTTCATGGAGCAACTCACCAACACCTGGAATTCGGAAAAGAAAAGAAAAAATTTTCTTCGTCATTAAAAAGAAAACTAGCATTCCAAGGGAAATTATGAATCACCACTACCCACATATGCAGTGTTGGGGGGGGGGGGTCAATGAATAAGTTACTTCTCTCGCCCTCTGTTGGGCTGTGATCACTGAAAAGGTCTGAATTTTTTTTTAAAGAGTTGGCACAAACTAGTGACCAATTTAGCATAAACTTACATTTCATATTGAATTCCCATCTCTAAAAACATTTTGGAGGGGAATTTAAGAGAAAAAAAACACCCAAAAATTATTGAGAGGAATGCATTAGGGTGAAATTCTGAATTTTTCCTCTGAACGTTAAGGGCTGGGCGAAATCAAAATAGATGAAAAATAATGTTTGAAAGTATGAATAACCCGGACCCAGCAACAGTGATTAAACCAATCTGATGTGGGTAGCGACGATCGGAAAGTCTAATTACCATGACCCAATTGCTCAATCAGAGAAGTCACTTTTTTTCTTGTAAAGAAAAGAAATTTTTCTCAAAATGAAGTTACAGCAAAATCACATTGGAGACAGAGGTTCTTGTACGATCAGCAATGTTGAGCCTGGTCAAGACCTAGATGGGTGACCAACAGGATATACCAGGTGCTGTGGGCAGTCAGAATTTACATATAGAGCCTCCCAAGGTGATCCTGTTAATTAACCAAGGGGAAGACCGATCTCTACACTAAGACTAATAACGCAAAGCCTGAACCATCTTATGGGCCTGGCTGCAAGCAACAAGGAAAAAATAATAATATTGAAATGAAAAGTTCTACTTCAATTCAATTTCATGTTGCTTACTGAAAATGGCCAAAGAATATATGGACTGATTTATATGAAATAATTATTCCTTTGGGACATTTCATTCACATTAGCTACACGGAGGGACACTACAAATTCTGATGGTAGAGAGGGGGATGAATGAAATAATAGGGAGAAATTTTTTGCTACTTAATTGTTGTTGCTTTTATTTTTTTTTTTCTTTTAAATTTTGTTTTTTTAAATCACTATTAAACCCTAGCTGGGTTCCCTATAATGGTGAGTAAATAAATTACAACTCAGAAATAAGAATAAAGAATAAGTTCCAGGTTGAAAATCAAACTCACGACCCTCTATTACTACTGAGCTACTGGAACTCTGGCAATCGCAAATCGAAACCAAACCCTCAACTCATTCACTAAATAAGGTAATAGAAATGTTCAAAATGTTTGCAGAGACTTTGAAAAATATTTTTTGAAAAATCATTCAAAAAGCCGATTATTTTAAAATGTCTGCATGAATTCAGACTAAGTTTTTTTCTACTCACATCCAGTCTTGCTAAATTTAGTGCATTCCTGCTATCAAAAATGGCCAAAAAAAAGCCAACAGCATTTTTTAGTGCATTTTGGAACTTTTTTGAGGTTGGTTAAGAGCGTGATTTTTTTCCAAGTTGGCAATGCTGCCAGTCACATCTCCAAGATGGAATCGGGACACAAACGTCCCAATAAGAAGTAATTCATTAACCCATTAAATGCCATCATCCCCTTCAACAGATTGTTCGAGTTGAAGTTGTGAAAGTCAAACAGGTCTGGTTAGTCACTCAATAGAAACCTACATGTGATTAATGTCTTTTGGCAGAATACCAAGTTGTGGGGGTGATCAATTAAAAAAATCAGAAAAGCAGATGATCAATAAATGTCACTTCTCTTGCCTTTTGTTGGGCAGTGATCACTAAAAATGTCTGAATATCCGAAAAACAATCAAACGCTACTGGACACTAACTAAGAACCAATTCAACATAAACCAACATTGTAAACACATCTAAGTTTAGGCTAAAATAATCATTGATAGAAGTTGAATTTAGAGTTCTTGATTTGGTTTCAAACCGCAGATAGGTTCTTTGATTCAACAAATCAATTTATGAACTGCTAAATTATGGTTAAATCCTAGTTTGAAACTGAATTGCAGAGATCCATAAATAGCGACAGATTTAGAAATGGCTCAACTAGAGCACCAGATTACAGAGGCACAACAACAAATTATTTGTATGTAAAGAAAAATGGGTCAAAAACCTGCACATTCTACACAGCAAGTGTTGCTGTTTATATATATATATATATATATATATATATGAAAAAAAAAAAAAAAAAGAAAGAGAGAGAGATACATGGAGAAAGATTATCCCTCATCATCTAGATTAAGAATGAAAATCCTTCATTTAAGAATTCAGCTAACTTGAGAGAAAAGTTAATAAGGTTTACTTACAAACTGGGGCGTGTGTTTTAAAGAGAGCTATTTCCAGAGCCAATTGTTTTTGCAGGTCTTTTATTTCCCAGGGTTTGAAAGCAGGTTTGTTGGTCACATTGTCAAGGAAAGGGATCAGATTATCACTGGCAACAGAAAAAAAAATCATTGCAGTAAAATCAAGGCAAACAAACATTTGAACAATCAAGTAGTTGGGACATAAAACCACAGACTTCCAAGACTCAATTCCAGAAAATGTGGAAGTCGATTGTGAGAGCTTGTCTACCACATGGAATTTAACTTGGAACAAAAGCAGCAGAAGCAGCCAGTAGAACATATTCAGTGTTTGATAAAGGAGAGATTAGTAACTGTATAGCTCAAAAGGGATTCAGAAAGATTTCAATTGGAAATGAGTCACTCAAAGATTCACCTCAAAAAGGACAATGCATAAGCATTGGTGGGGACCAACTGAGGACTTGCATGGGTTCTTAATCCGCTTCTAACTCGTTTGATGTTTGCATTGTGGTATAACACAAGTAATGAAACTACACAACTGAAACTGCATCACAGTGAGAAAAGAAACACATTGTAGAAACGGGTGACCTATGAACTTGGTGAATAAAATAAAAAGCAATGAATCACAAAATACCGATAAAATGGAAATTAGCACTTACAGCTCATCACGAATACAGTCAATTTGGTAGGTCATAAATTCTCGGTTGGATGAACAACTGGAGAGAAAGAAATCAGAACAGAGATTAAGTTGTGAAGAAAAGTATTAAAAAAAAAAAAAAAAAAAAAATGAAAGAATTAACAATTAAGATTTAAAAAAAAAAAAAATAAAAAAATAATAATTGCCATCACAGTCAATAATTGAACAACCATAGCATTAAAATCTGAAGTCATGATAAAAAATTCTGTCAAAAATATAGCATTAAAATCTGAAGTCATGATAAAAAATTCTGTCAAAAAAATAAATAGTCAGAATAAATTCAATTTATGACATTACTGGCATATTCCACTGGAAAACATCTATATTGGAGTAAAAAAAAAAAAAAAAAAAATCTTGATCTTCAAGAATCTAGATGTTATTGATATACTTTCAAAGAGCCCTAAAAAGTTCAAAAGGCCCTTTTCTCAAAAACAAAATATTTTTAGAAAGTGTTAAGTCAAGTCTGTAGACAAAACAGTCTGGCCATGAGAAGACACAAATACACGCTCATATGAAAAAAAAAAAAAAAAAGGATAGAACCCCTTCATCATCTTTGATGGCTATGGTTATTCAATAGGTGAGAAGAAGAAAGGCCATGAGACCACTGATTAATGTGCACATCTCATAAGCCATAGGTAGTTAGATTCTTTACTTGGACCTCCAACTAACATGAGCTAGTCCAACTAACAGTATCAGTACAGGCTGTACAGTGATGGTTTAAACTAATTTTGCACACCTTTGCAAGTGATACTCTTCCTCACTGGGTGTCTATTATAACTGTTAACTGAACATCAATGAAGGCCAGATACACCTCTCCGTGGCAACAGTCTTCTACAATGGCAGTGGCATCTTTATTGCCCTGGCCACCAAACTCTGCAGATCCAATTCAGCACATGTGACATGTCAGACCAACAAATTCACACTGCAGAACCTCCACTACATAAGTTCAAACAAAATCCTGGCAGTAGATAAAGTGTTTAGGACCAACTTATTTTGATGATAACAGCCATTTGATAACTTTATCTGTGCTTATAATAAGCAGCTTCCTCTGTATATAGATGAACACTCACACACATATTGCTGTATATAAAACTAATCCTTACGTGTAATTAGCTCCAACTTGCTGCATTGTTCTGGTGAGGCCAAATGCTGAAGATTCTTTGGTTCCCTAAAACAATAATGAAAAAATATATTTTCAATGAAAATCTGCTTTTTTTTCTGTCAGATATTCTTTGAACCATTTCCTCATAGATATTAGAAGGAACTGTAAACAAAAACCAAAAACTGGGAACAAAGTTTACAAATACAATTCTGAAAAATGATTCTTCTGTTCAAATCATATGAAATGCCAAACACTTTCCTAATTGAATTAATTTCTCAATCTCATCAGTTTTGAAGTAACTCAGAGGAGGCCGATGGGGCCCCCTCGTATACTCCTGACCTGTAGAATGTAATCAAAGAAACCCTGAAAAATCCTTATAGAAATAGCCGGGAGACGCAGACGAATCTAGCATCATACTCGGTATCTCAGACTTGAATTTGATTTGTGAGCTATCTACCAGAGTTGACTCAATGATACCATATTTTTTTCCTGGAAATTTCATGTTCCAGCTTCAGTAAGAGGCATCTTTACTAGTGAATATCTAATTCAGATCATTTCCATACAAACTAAATGTTATTAAAACATCGAAAAATATGAACTATATTGTAAGTTTATTAATAATGAAGAGGTAATAAATTGTAATGATTCTATATCTTGTATCGACCTGAAAATACAATATGATCAAATTTCTTTCCCCACTGTCAATAATTCAGAATAATAAAAGATGAATTTGGGAAATACAAATTTGTAACTCACCATGCCAGCCAATAGACGGAGCATATGGGTGGCTCCTAAGTTGTCCCCAGTCTCATACCTGGGTCCTGCATTCACAACAACTGCAATTCGGGAAACAGGAGAAAAGTTTTCCAAGGAGGCTACGAGGACACCATTGGGCAATTTAGAAATCTGGAAAATGAAAAATTTTTTAAAAATTATTTTTGGAGAAATTAGAATGTTTTTGATTTTATTTTGAAGAAAGATTCACTTATGTTCACAAAGACATTTGATCATTTTCTCAAATATTGGGGCCGTGTCAAGATTATTAGTCATTTTGACCAGTCTTCCTTTCATTAGGCAAAACTTGTAATGAAAACTCATAGAACCTGTGGGAATTCCATGGGTGTTGACAACTAAGATATATCATTACTCTCATATATATTTCTGCAATCAAAGTATATGATTTTGTTAGTGGGATTTATAAACTATAATAACATGTAAAGGCAAATGAAACTAATATATGTTATTAATTACTTTGGCTACCTGTCTGAATTCCTGCAGTCTACTACATCTACAATTTAATTTTTTGGCTTCAGACTTGTGTGAGAGGAATAATGAATAAATGACAATTATAATGAAGGTAGAATCCCTTTAGCTTCCATTCAAGCATAAGGACCCTCTAGTATTCTTTACTTTATTCATTACATTGGTAAGTGTGGGTGGAGAGAGAGAGAAAAAAGGATGAAAGATATGATAAAAATGAATAATAATGATAATCAGAGAGAGTCATACATGCGAACAAGCTGAATAATAGTATTAGGGTGTATCCAAATTTTTCATTTTTATAGACCATTACTTCAAATCTCATTTCATGTACATATTTAAGGACTATCAATGACTCCACTACATTATTAATATCATAATCAGTTTTACCCTATGTTCAAAATGTTATAATGGAAGGTACAACTATAGTTCTGGCAAATTTTAGGCATTATTTCAAACTAAACCTCAAAACTGCTCACAGAATTTTGGAAGGGAATTAAATAATATCCGATCATACAGCCCAAAACTGGCTCAAGCCTTTCAAGGGAGGTGACTTGTCTCTTGGAATTAAAGCCCAGCAGTGAACAACCATCCATTGTCGATTACGATGGTTAAAAATGCAAGGTAGAGAAGAACCCAAACATCGGCACTCAAAAACTTCCTAGAGATACCAAATGTAGAGCATTGCATAAGCTCGAAAAATTACACAGTTGGGTAAAAAAAACAAAAAAATTTGATACACCCTAATATAAAGCTTCAAAGAAATTCAGTCTCAGATTTTAAAATTTCAAAATACGTGTCTACATTTTATAGTTTACTAAGGTTTTCTTCAGCAAATCCATCCTAAAACGTTCAGGTTGGCCACATTAAAGTTGGTAGATCAAATTAATTACTACATGAACATCTTACTATGATTCTAAATGTCTCTCTCCATTGGTCCATCATAACTCAAGGGCAGGTAGAGCTATGGCCACCAAAATTCATATGTTTACTAGTGGCACCACAAAGCAAGTTTTTAGTATTTTTTTTAATTTATAAGAAAAAAAAAAAAAAAATTAATGTGGAGTCTACATTCATGCTCACCCCAATAATATTGATTTGATTTCTATCTATCTATATAAAGCTAAAGTCTTATTCAGTTTATCAGTGTATGACCTTCAAGTAGCCAAAACAGTGCATTGTAGCTGATAGTATTGAACTAAGGTACCAATAAAATGCTCTAAACCAAAGAAGGCAAAAAAAGTCAGTGTGATTTGTAACTGAATAATAAGTACAGGGTACTGAAATAAGGTATGCCTAATCAATAAGTTTTGATTTATTATTGGGCCCAGAGTGTTCCATTTGAGCTATCCATAGATGTCATCATCATCAGCTTGTTAGTGTTCATTGTTGGACATAGACCTTCCCAAAGATTCGGCCAGACCTCTCTATCATGGACATCAGAGCCAGTTCTTCCTGAATTCATCTGGCTCATCATGCCAGATCACTTTCTGTCAGCCACAGCCTTGCACCTGATCTCTGGGGATCCATGTGGTGAAACGTGATGTTCAGCAGTTGTCTGACATTCTTGCAACATGTCTAGCCCATAGCCATTTGAGGTTTCTAATAGTTTCTATGAGGTCTCAAACTCCTGCCTTTTCTCTGATATATTGCATTGTCTCATGATCTATCTCTCAGTTTGAGGATCAATCTTTTGGTTAGGTTCCTCCACATTTCAGCCCCATAGGTAACTATTGGTAGAGTACATTGGTTCTATATCCCTTTTATTTCGCTAGTTTTCATAATTTGAGAAACACTAAAAAAATTCCATCAAGCCAACCTCTCCCAACACTATATATAATTTTTCATTTTCCCCCCAACTAAATTTTTTGGTAAGTGATGCAGAGTGCCTTAACAGTTTCAGCACAGAAAAAGGAATCAGTGCCCAGAGTTCAAACTCCAGCTGAAACAGTTTGCATTCACTTTGACCCAATACCTTTGGGAAAGGCATGAATCCATCTATTCTCACTCAGCTACATGTAAATAGCAGGGTAGATTGATCTCTTCAGCCTTCATTGGCAACCAGTTAAGATGGACAACTCTGGATTCAAATTAGAAAAATTCAACCCCTCGACCAATATAGTGAGAGACTGGCAACAAAGAGAGTAAGAAATACCATCCTGGAATGCACAATGTACAAAACAGGTGAAGCTTCAACAGGCCTAGCAAGCTGAAAGTGGTTTATAATAAATTGGTCAAGTGAAATATAGGAGATTATAATGGACAGATGAAAAAAAACAACTTATCTCCAGCCCCCACCCCGCCATGACACCTTGAATACAAGTGGAAGATTTCAATGTTAATCACATAACATCCCCTTTTTGAAATTTATGCCTTATCTTCATTTTATTCTCTGCATACTGCTGTGACTAATAGCTGTTTTCCAGAGATGCTATTCAGTTTCTGGAAAATCTTCATTGTTCTATCCTTGGCCAACACATGTCAGCAAAGAAGAAAAAAAAAAAAAATCCTGATGATGCTAAGGGCTGAAGGATAGGCATTGTGATAAGATGGACCTGCCCCAAAATTGCGGCATAAAGAAAATTCTCCATCTTAGAAAGCAACTTCTACTACCGCTATGTAGCCAACCGAAAAAATAGCATGGAATAAGAAGGAGAGAAGGCAGTTGGGTTAAGGATAAAATCTCCATCTCACTGTCAGTAGCATTGGTGGCCAAAAAGATTTTAGGTTAAAATTGGCACCAAAAAAGATGCTACTAGTGAAAATCTTGGGGGGGGGGGGAAAAAGGCAGATTTAATCAAAATACCAATGATCTAATAAAAAAATTTAAAAAAAAAAAAAAAAAGTGATAAATTACACTATAGGTAAGAAATGCTATCTATTTTAAGTCAATCAAATAACTACACTAGATTATTTCTTCAAAGTACTATTATAACACTAATAACCGAGTTCTCCAAACTGTGTCACAACACTTCAATACAGTGGTTTTGAAACTTTGGAAACTCAAAAGATCCTTTTTATAAAAAGAAAATATTCAGGCAGATCCCTCTTTTTAGGATTTAGTTTTTAGAATAATTAATGAACTCCAATAAAAAGTAGTTTTTGACCTTAAAAGATCTTTCTCAAAACGGATTACATTTATTCAAATTTTAACATATGGTACAGGTCTGTGTAGAATAATCATGCTTTTTTGATAACTGTGAAATGGATGACATTTCTCTGCCACAAGATTTCACAATGTCTGATAAAGAGGGAACACTACGACAGACCCCCAAGCCTTATCAGACGGCAAAATTTGATCTATCTTAGTCTATCTTTCAAAAGATACTTTTCTTGAGTCAGTTGAACTGTTGGGATGACATTGTATATTTGGCTTGGCTGACAAAATTTAAACGTATTACGAAAAAATCTATTTTCAAATAGTTTGTCACAAATACAAAAAGTTTGGAAGTTAAATATGCCTTTTTTTCCCCCCATTTTTTCACGAGTGCCATTTTTTCTGGGGATCAGCCAAAAAGACAGACACATGGTTGTATAACACTGCAAGCTCCAGTGATACAAGATCAAGTCTCACCTGAAGCTAATTCCTACATTCAAATTCCACAATCTGATTTGAAGGACAAATACAAGAATACATCAATAAGTCAGTAGCTTGGCTGATTAGCTGAAATTTTCATGGTACAATGTTCGATCTAAATGATTAATGGATAAGTTTTGTGTTAAGTGCATTGACAACGAAATAGATTATGTTGAAAAAATTAATATTTGTAGTGTAAAATACACACTCTTGTCCTGACTGGATACAGACTTATTGATTTACCAATGTATACTGTCCAGAACTGTGACAAAGAGCAACAAAAATAAAATACAAGTTGTACCTCTCTAACCTGGCACTCTGCGATCTAGTACATTTTCAATATGTAGTCATTAGTTTGTGGGTCTGCCATTAGAGCACTTTGATTTGGTTGTAAATTATGATTTAAACCATAATTCATAGAAAATTTGAAAAAAAAAAAAACCCCAACAAATATAAAAATTTTCAAACTTCACAATTATAATCTAAATTTTTCAATAAAAATTGATTACTGTATTTATTCAAGTAAAATGCACGCTTTTTCCAGATTTTTAAACCTAAAAATTAGGGTCACCCATCGTAGATAAGAAATAAATGTAATCCCCTCTACCTTTCCCCATGGTCAAGTTTGTGGACGGCGTGACCGAAAGTAATTTTATCTCTCGTCCAAGCTCACTGATGATGTGTAACAAAAAGTTTAAATCACTATAATGATGTTACATCTTCCTATGGTAATGACAATATATATAAATTTCATGTTTCAAAACATAATGTAAGTTATATAAAATCTGATTTATAGTTGATATGAGCCTGTTGAACAGAGGATGATTTAGTTGCTACTAATCCTGAAAAGTCAGTGCATATTATACAGGAAGATATACGGTATTATGAAGCCTATGCATAAATAATATACAACTAAAGTTAATTAAACAATACACCACTATTTAGGTAGGTAGGATCGATACCTTTGCTTCAGACCCAGAGGCTGGTATCCTACCTCTGCTCCGCGGAACAGGTCAGTCAGTCAGTAAGGTTGAATTTAAGCAATATATTTTTTTTTACACAAATTCCCATCCACCAGAATGCTCTATTCCTAAGGAAGTGCATTGCATAGGCTTACAATGAACGAGTTACCTCACTTAAAGAGTGTTCAACCCTGAATAAGGGAGATGCACACACACATTATATATAAAATATATATATATATATATATATATATAAATATATACACACACACACACACACGCACATATCTATATATAAACACATAGTCAGGCATGTGTTTACATACAGGATTCCTGGGGGGGGGGGGCAATTAGTTTCCCTGCATTTTATATGGTCTGACTATGACCAGATCCTAAAGTTGCTGGGTTAGAGGTACAAATGAACAAAAAAAAAAAAAAAAACACAAACAAAAAACAATAACAGAAAAATAGAGCGGTACATATTTACGTGGGTACTTCTTGCACGATTCTGAAATTTATGTGAATCAAAATTCAACTTTGTAACAAATGTAGAAATACCTCACCTTATCACTAGAACACGAAGTGTCCTGTCATTAACTCTTTAATTCATACAAAGAAATTAGAATATCAATTTCAAGGGAAATGACTTCTAATTAGAATTATCAACTTTTGAGCACATGGTGAATTTATTTTTTTAAAATTCACAACAAAGTTCAATCATCTTTAATACTATTCATTGAAGAGCTTCATCTTCAGTTTCAAGCAGTTAATGAATTTAAGAGATAGATTTAGAAAATCCAAATGTGCTTTTATCTTTGAAATTTCTTTGTACTGAAATAATAGACGTTTTCTCCTTAAAAACAATACATGAAAACAGGCGGAGATCCAGGAGGATGGGGTATTCTTCTCATGCAAAGCATAATCAAATGTTTTTAAATCTTGATAAAGAAATTTTACAAATAAAAAAATTTTCTTTTAATTTCAATCAATCATAAATTGATGTTGAAAACAAATTTATTTCATTTTTCATCTAATATAAGTAAAATGTTTTAGTTTTTTTTCTTTTTTTTTTACAAATTTTTTCATTTATTGCTTCAGTAGTAAATTCCTTAATTTAACTCTTTACTTCACTCTTGTCAATTCTCGCTGTAAAAAGCTACGACTCAAATAGAAGTGAATAATACTGGATTTTTGATGTTTGAAATCTGTTCTCTTTTGTATATATTAATTTGTAAATAGAATTTTTTTCTACTTTGACCCTGCCCTAAAAATCCTGGATCGACCCTTAGAAAACAGTACTTGAATGAAGAGATTCACAATAGATAAAAAAATATACTTACCATTGGGTCATAATTTGGCAGAATCATTCCTGCCTCCGGGATTTCTCTGCGGAGGGCAGCGGCTTGGGTGCCCATTAAACGACCCTAGGAAAAAGAAACAAAAAAAATGTAATTCTTCAAATTTTTTTCAACAACCCTCGCCATCTTTGATCACTAAGGGTTCTATTCATTTTTATATTAATATGTGTGTCCAAATGCTCCTAGCCATACCGTTTTGTCTATCGGTGTAAAAGATTGGCACCAGTACTTCACTTGACCCTTTCTAAAAATGCCTTTTTGATTTTCAGAAAAAAAGCTTTTTGGGCCTCATTTTGACGTTTGATAATAGCATTCAAATTCTCTGGAATGTAGATTTTTTTTTTTTTTTTTCCACACTATTTTAGATGTTTCAGTAAAAAATGCTCGGGGTGTCATAAGAAATATTATTCTCACCATATTTATTCTTCAATATTTTTCGTTTTTGTTAACGTGACTTCAAATTTTGATGCTTCAGTTGTTCAATTAATGACAAGTTTCTTTCAACACATTTCTGCAGATAGATTCTTTGGTCTTTTTCCAGTGTATATTTCATCTAGTGGTCTTTCGAATTTGCATAATTTTCTTTTCCATCTCTTCATGTAGACCAGGGATTCTCAAAGTAAGGATTTGGTTGGGTCTCTGTGATGGGGTGGAGGTCACAGAGAAATATTTGAAAACTCTTGTAGAGGTCAATTATGTATCAAGAGGTTTTTCCAAGTTTCTATTTCTGGTGCTTTTTGTTTAATGGCTCAAAGCTCAATGACTTTTTTCTTTCTTGGGGGCAGGATCATGGTATGACAGAAGTACAATTAAATCTTTTGCAATACAGCCCCCCACTCAAAAAAATACTCATAACCCTAGCCACCATTAAAACTAAACAATAAGTCATCATAACCACAAACTGAAGTAGCTATATAGCTCAAGTTAAACAGAAGTAGCCATTTTTAACAGCTAATGTTTTTCAGCCCCAAATAAGCAAGGATAACCGCAGTCACAAAAACCTGCACACACAAATGTAAATTGACTGACATAACTATTAAAGAAAATTGCTGCCCTTGGCAGCTGAAAATGGCTGGATTTTTTTTCCAGCTAACTTTATAGCTACAAATGTTGCAGTTCCTGAAATCTTTTGATGTTAGAATTTTATTTTGATAAATACATTATTTAAAATCATATTTTATTAAATATACTATCCAAAAAAATCATCATACTATTTATATAATCTATAAAAGGATATTTCTTGCTTCTATCTTATTTCACACTGAAAAATCATACGAAAGCTTCTGAAAGATTTTTTGATTTTTTCAAACAATATATTTATGAAAATAGAAAATATAATTCAGACATCCAAAGATTTCAGAAGTCATCGTATGTGTTCAAACTAGGTTGATATTTTTAGTTATAAAGTTGGCAGGAAATGAAAAAAGAAATTTGGTCATTTTACAACAGTGTGTATAAGTTTTAGTCTTGGCAGCTTTTGCTCTCATAATAGGTGAGTGGTTATGAGAATTCATGACTCATCGAAAGAGGTCACGAGAGAAACCTTATCCAAAATACCACAATCTAACAGAATCATCGGACTGGATGTCAAGGTCTTACATAAGTAATGGTTATGTAATAAAAGACATTACAAGAACTTTCATAATTATTGACATTATATGTTTTAATATAAATTTGGTAAAGTCCAAGTTTACTGATGTGGTAATCAGTAAACTAAGACTTTACCAAATATCAATCTCAAACCATAACTTACCCACTCAAATGACCTGTATAAATTTACTAAAAGTCAAACCTATGATCTAATAGATCATCGGGGCCATGCTGAGTACTTCCTGGCATTCCTCAGGGTAATGGAAGTTGCTTGATGGTACCTATCTCCTCTCCTGGTAACAGGCTGTCCTGAGTTACATGGTACCAGCAGCAACAAGTTATCCTTGACCTAATCTTTTGAAAGAAGTGAAACCAGTTTGCCTTACGGGCTATTCTGATTTTAGAATCAGAGTTGTCCATCTCCTAGACTGGTTGCTGACCAAGACTAAATAGCCTGGTTTACCCCTACTATTTACCCATAACTGGGGGCAGAGTGGAAGCCAAAACTGAAAACCCCAGAATTGATGTGAATTATTGATTCAATCAACAAAAGAAAAAAAAAAGATGAAAAAAGAAAAAAAAAAGTTATGAATCTTATCATCGTCACAGAACCTAATTAATTCTGCATTAAATTATTATTAATTTGTGTTGAAACAATTTGTGGGTTTTGTATGTCAATTTATTGCTGGTCTTGAAATTTAAGAAAAAAAAATAACACAATAATTAAAATACCATCATAAAATTTAAAATTGGAAAAAAAAGGGCAAGTTGATGCTGTTTAGTAGAGACCAGAACAGATACTACACTTAAATCTTGAACAAAACGCCTCAGAATTCACACCCCCGTAACACAAATTACATTACAATAGTAAAAGAGATGACATGTTGCATAACATAGTCGAATGAATGTTATTGTCTAATCAGATCAATGAACAGTTAGTTGTAAGGTTTTATTTATTATAATATAAGGGACCCCAAAATGAAAAGGGGACCTTAAGACGTAAGTGACAATCGTTGAATAAGAATCCACGGGGCCAATGTTTGGGTCATTGGTACTGTACATATTATCTTTCTTGTTATATAAAATGTAAATACTAAACTGACTTTCTTTCTCGTAACAAAAGTTACGTAAGAACGGAAAGTTAAAAACTGTGATGAGATGTACTTGTAAATAAATGAAACAAGAAAACGTTTCACATGAAAGCATTTTCGTATAAATAAGAAATTGGGTTCAATTTATTATCCTTATTTCGTATAAATGTAAAAAAAATTAGATGAATAAACGGGAATCTTGGGTTTTATTATTACTTTTTGAATTTAAGATACGAAAATGCGTAGTTTAGACATTTTATCGAGTGAAGTACACCTGTCTTTTTCAATGACATCAAATTAAAAAGACAGATAGAACTCTTTTAATAATCCTAAAGTGATAGAAAATAGTTGGTATATTTCCTAATTTAAAACTTCAAAGAATAAACTTATCAACTTATTTGTTTTTCCTAAAAAACAAAACAAAAAGAGAACATTTATCTTCGAAGAAATGAAAGGTTAGGTTATTAAACCCGGAACGACCTTGTGTTACGCTCTACGTGTGGAGATAAAGATTTGTTAAAATTATGTAGGATAGGGACAATTTTTTTTTTCTTTTTTGTTGATCAATCATTAGATAAGGAGTTCAGATTTTTAAAAAGTAAAGTTATATTACCTTTAAGGGCCGAACAAGACCTCGACAAACCTTCGAAGCCATCCTTTTTTTTACACAGTAGTCAAGTTTTCAGCTCTGTCTGGGAACGTCTAAAGAGAATGGATGTTGACCTTGTTTACCTCCCTTTGGTATTTATCAAGTTGAAAACCTGTATCCAGGAACTGAAACGAAAAAAGAAATGTTATGTAAGTCGAATGACGAAAAACGTGACTAAATAACTTTTGACAAGTTTTGTTTTTTTTAAATCTTAATTTTAGGTGTTCTTTCATCGCAAAATGGATAAATGAATTGATAAAGAAATTAAATCAAGATAGTATTACCACAAAAAATATTGTCTTGAATTATCTTTTTACAAATTAAAATTAAACATGTTCTCAAATATTTCCATGAAACAAGTTACTGAATTTTATCTTCAACTACAAAAAACCCAAGTCAAAAATGATCAAAGTGAGAATTTTGAATTAATTTACACTATGGAATGGTTCAATAATATTATTTACTTATCAAAGTTGATATTTAAAACTATCATATTCTAATTTTATGTCTGAACTACGAATATGTTCCCTATCAAAATTGGATGCCAACTCGGGCTCAACACGACACACCTTACTAAAATCAGATTGTCATTGATAGAAAAAGAAGGAAATATATAAAAAAAAAAAGCCGTAAAATCGAACACAGGCTGTATCGACACAGATCTATACTCTATACAACAGAGTCTGATAGTATGGTGAGGGAGGTACTGCTGGGGCGCCTTTGATTAGTGGTAATGATGTTTCAGCACCGAAACCATACCTAATCTCGAGTTCACTATGAATTAAGGCTTCGTTGGAGGCACTACAGTTTTCCCGACCATAGTTGTTGTATGGAGTTAATTTACTCATTACATTAATAAAAGTTTTTGATTTAAAAATATTTTCAAAATTTCACGAAGCTTCAACTGATTCCATATTTATGAAAAGTTACGAATATTTTTTTGAATATCTAAAGACTCTTTTATTTCTAATTGATTAATTATATCTTAATAGATATTTTTTAAAAAGCTATCTCGACGTTGGTGAAACGAAATCTACCATTCCGATCTTTGTAAGCTAGCTGTGGGAATCTTACTCATCTTCACTGTTGGAGTTAAAATTGGTCGCGGACTGAGGAGGTCGAAATTCGACTTCCTCAAAAATCATGATTTTGCCAACAGTTAAAAATAATATAAGCCCTGGAGGTTTCAATGAGGCCCTAAAAAAGGTCTTTCTTAAACTATTGAAGAGAAAATCTCCCATCGTCGACGACACCTGTTTACAGAAATTACTTGATAAGCTTTCTATTTTTGGTAGGCTAAAACTTCTCTTAGTAAACAAAGATAGAACAGTATCTATTTGTTTAACCTCTACTTTTGGGTATATAACTTATATAAGTCAGTTGATCTTTATTTTAAAGGTTAACATAAAATGATTAATACTTGATTTATTTGTTGACGACACTTTTGTGAAGGGACAGTTGAGGATTCGTTTTTATTTTTCACTGTATCTTCTATTTTTGAATTTTAAAATCTATGTCTGATCTTTTCAAAAAGTATATTGTTTTCCTGTCCTTTGAACTTGGTCTATTATCAAAAGTAAAACAGTATTCTTTACATTTTTGTCTATAGTCTTTTATCTTTGTCACTTGTGTAAGTTATTTTGAACAATAAAATAAGGTAAGGATTTGAATTAGAGAATGAAAAATATTCTAATCCAACTTTTAAAAAGTCGGTATTTCTTCTTTATTCTCCCATACGTTCAGCTTTATGTATTTCAACTCCTCAGACTGTTAATCATTATTATTGAATTGCTACTAAGGAGTTCGTCGCTGAGAATAAGTTAAGTAATGTGGTCCCTCAAAAGGGGTGCAGTCCCTCATACAGAGCTAGTAGTTTGCTTCATTTCCACTTATCATACCCCCCCCCCCAAAAAAAAGAGCCTGTTGTATCACGTTAGGGTTAAGAGTAAGGGTAGTTGCAAATTCGGATCTTCGATCAACTAAAGCAAATATTGCAAAAAGTAAGAGTTATGGGCAATGACAGGCCTATCGTTGGTGTCAGCTGGGGCAGTAATTAATGGTGCCTACCCCCGCCTCCTAGAGCTTACCCTCTTCATAGGATATCCAGTATTTTGGTGATAGTATTAATACTATTCGTTATTTTTCACAATTCTCCCATATTATTGAATGTGATGGCCTAAAAATCCATTGAGAACTTCTGGAGATATTGTGGATATTCATTTGTATATATCCAAGTGTTTCAAAAAACAGCAAAGTATCTCTCAATCAAAAAATATTCCAAAATTCAACCAAATCTCTCCTACCCCACCACAAAATTTTATTGAAATTCTTTGAGCACTTTCAGTGATATTCCGTGGACGGACATGTTTTATTTAAGAAAAAGAGTGCCAAGAAACTATTAGGAAAATTTGGGGGCATTAATTTTGAGGTCACCTGGGGCAGGCAAAAATATTCCCAAATTAAACTAACTCTTCCCTAAACTTCTACAAAATTCTTTGAGCGGTTTTGGAGATATTGTGTGAACAGACATGTTTTATTAAGGAAAAGGACTACCAAGTTACTATTAGGAAAATTTAGGGCATTTATCATGGTGTCACCCGGGGCAGACTGCTCCCCCACTGGTTAATGGTTATCATTTGATACAGATAGATGTTGGGTATAAGTGGAATGGTAGAACAAGGTGTGATTAATGTCATACATCCTTATAGCAAATCTTATTTAAAAATCCAATCCTAAAATAAGTATAAAACAACTCTTTGTCAAGTTTTGCACAATGTTTGATTGTAAAAACAAAATATAAATCGGAAAAAGAAATCTCCTTTATTTGTGTCAATGTCTTTGTATCAGATTCAGTTCAGCTCAAATAGCAATGGACCTGTAATTTAATAAATAAAAGATTCAACAAGGAGATTCTGTATATTCTCAAATGGATAGATTAAAGCCCTCTGATTAATGATACTTTTTATGATCTCCTATGTTGGAAAAAAAAAAAGGGAAGGAAAATTGACCAAAAATATATCAAAAGATTTTATGATGATAACTAGTTTATCTTGCTGTAAAAATGACGGCAATATTTATGTAATTTTTCAATTGCAATTATGAAAAAGCTCAGAATATGAAGAGAAGGTCACAGAATTCAAATATTATCATGTACAATCATCTTCCTCCTACTAATAAAATAATGAAAGTCTTCTGAAGGATGTAACTCTTGTGTGAAAGTTATTTCCCTTGCGTGACAGGGAACAACCAAGATATAATGTGAATTTTGCAAATTAGATTATTATTGGTAGTCATTAAGTTTTCACATTAGTAGTAATTGTTGACTTTCACTTGAGATTAAGTGACAGTAGCAAGTCTCCCCAATATTCCAATACACTCTTGAGTATTCTTTATTATCATTATTATTTGTACTCATTGAGTTTTTACACCATTTGCATCTGTTTTGATGAAGTGATTACAAGTTTTCTCAAATTATCAGAATTATCCTCAGTATTCTTTATTATTCATGGTCATTAAGGTTTCATTTGATCTTATTCTTTTTGTTTAAGATGCCTTCTATAATTTCAAGAATATCTTATTCTTTTTGTTTTGGGCATTTTCTATTCCGTCTTACTGAACATAGTCCTCAACATAGGATTGAATTCTGTATTGGGCTGGCTTATGCAACGTTTTCTTATAAGATAATTAGTTATTGCATCTATTATAGTAATACACAACATGTATTCGTCTGTAACATGCCAAATCCATTAAATAAACCTTGTTACCAAAGGGACATAACCTACTTGATGACAATATAGAAGAGTTGCATCCTTGTATTTTTTTTTTCATTCTCTACATCTATCAAAATGCAAAGTGTATCAGTATATGCAGTCATTTTTTATGGTACTGGTACACTAGTGTTTTAAATAAAAATCTTTTTTTTCTTCTCTTCAGTTTTCAATGCGGAAAGTGTTGAGTCATGTGGAGCTGTTGACTTCTTGAAATCTATAAAGGATGATCCTAACATTGGAAATGCCACCTTGATTTTTGGGACGCAGGTTGCTGGCCGTTTGTCCCAGAAGGAAGAGATATTCGTCCATTTTGAGAAATTGTTCCAAGAATTTTATGCCAGGACTTTTGAGTCGGTTTTTTGGCAAGAATCTTTATCCTTAAAGACGGCCACATTCCACAGCTTGAAACAGACAATACAACATCCTCCTGGCTTTCTTGGTATAATTCACCACTTCCCAGGTAAGAGAATCACTGCTAGAATTAGAAAGACTATCTGGGCGGGGTTTTTAGCTAGACATCCACTTTATACACAGAGGTATAGCTGGGGAGGGGTCAAGCTTTATAGATAATAATTCACCTATTGCATTTCTACTGGAAAATTTTACTGAAAGTTGGAGAGAGCCCTCCAAGGAGCCAAGCTGCCTAGGTCCCCTAATCTTTCTTCAATTATGCCTCTGTTTATACAGTTGAACAAGCATAATGAGTTATATTATTTACAGTTTATGCGTGGCGGTGTTACGTATGACTCCAATTTATAGTTAATGTATTTGATGATATAAGCTTTTGCGAAAGTTGCGGTTCATGTGTAGGTACTGAAAGGTGTGAAAGGGTTATCTTTAATGGATGAGAGATGTGTATTACCTTTTGATTTTACCATCCTATAACTCTTTTTAGTGTACTAGGCAGGAAGCGAGCTGCTAGGTTGTAACAGACAAAAAAAAAGGGCTAAGTTTAGCATTATACTTACATTGTATATCTTTCTAAAAACTTTGAAAGTTCTGGAATTATATGCTAAGAACATGCTCCGGGATATACCACAGAAAATTTGGTGGCTAAAGCTCTAGCTGTCCTTGAGTTATGCAATGATAGATGGACAGCTATTTGGTGAATTATAGTAGGATTTTAACTTGTTTCTTTTTTGTTGTAGATCTTTCAAAAGAAACTTTTAATGCAATTAGAGAAGAATCGAGCATTTTTCTTACAAAAGAAGCCAGCAATTTGATAAGTTCGCTCATTGTTCAGTCCGCTCGTGTCCAGACTCAGTCGAACAACCACCAGTTTGTTTCGGACTTCCAACATTCGCTACTGAACAAATGCTGGGATTATATTCGCTCTTCAGGATCCGCAGGATCTTTTGCTGATCACAATCCATTTTTGAGGCCTGTCTTCCTTCTCTTATGTGATGCTGATGCCAACTGCAAAGTTGTTTTGTCATGGTTAGCAAAACAAGAAAACATCCTAGAGATCACCCTTCTGATTATAATAAACGCTAAGTCAACAGAACTATGGTTTTCAGCAATAGATGTTTACCTTGATCTTCTCTACAAGGAACGGTGAGTTGAAGCTCTTTTTTTTTTCAAATCTTTAATCAAATACAACACAGTACAACACAATATTTGTTCCAGGATAATCACTGTTATTTTGTAATCACTTGTGTGTTAAAAAAAATAGAGAAAAGGGCTATAATCCCTGTCAAAATTTGCTTTTGTGACAAGGAGAGTGATATTCATTTGTAGTTGTATTTCTTACTTTATGTCATTAAAAATATGAAAATTTGCCTGTTGTCCAATTGGAAATAAGTAGATTTTCCGTTATCACAGTCCTGGTCTCAAAAGCAAAGCTTGAAGGAAATAAACTACATTTTTTGTAAGTAAGCAATCAGGAAATAACACTTGAAATGTTGCTCTGTGCAGTCAAGGGAGATAACTATGATAGAACATTAAAAAATATTCTATCATGGTGTTTTGGGATTATTTGCGCGTAGATGAATTATATAAATATATATTTTAGTATAAATGTATTTATTGTTAACAATAAACACTTACCTCGAATGAAATTTATTTCTCTGCCAATTTCTGCGTTTTAATAATTCTAAAACAATAAAGCAACAGAATTGTGTAAAAGAAATTTTCTTTTTTGATATGAGAAAAACGTGTCTTATTCATGAAAAATCAGAGATGCCTGTATTAAGCAAAATTGTATACTGTGCTACTTGTGAGATATCATCATCATCATCAGTAGCAGCAGTGATGTAGAAGCAAACACACAGACACAGTAGAGCCTTGCTTTACCCCCTTCCTCTCTTTCTGTTTACTTTATTGTTTGCGAACATACAGACACACAGACCCCTGCTTTAAGTCTTTCCTCTCTTTCTGTTTGTTTTAGTGTAACACCAACCAACCAACAAACAAAAAAGTGACGTGTGCTTTTATATCATATATTTGTATAAGATACTTTTGAGTTATTCTATGAATTATTCAGACTAATATCCTGATATTCAGTAAGATTAGCATATTATGGTACAAGACCACATTAGTCCATAATTTTCATACTTTTTTTTTTAATAGCTGTTTGTTTTTTAATTATTCTACTACAAAACATTCAAAATATACTGGCATAAATACATCATTTTGTTGAAAATTTCAGATATTCCAAAGATTTGATTTTAATTATTTACCTGAGAAAGGTCAGTGAACATCAGAGTTAGTCAGCAAAGTAAGTTGACGTACATATGTTATGCCAAATTGGTGAAATTGCCTTATTGCAAAGTTTTTTTGTTTTTTTTACAAAAAATAGATTATATATATAATATATAGTTTTGATTTAATCAAAACTAGGATACAAAACGACTATATTTTTGCAATCAAAAGTTTGTGAAATCAAACTCTTACTAAAAATGAGAAAATACATTTTTTTTTTTTTACGAAAAATAGATATGTATTTTAAATTTGATCAAAAGTTCTTTAATCAAAACAAGGATATAATACAATTATTTTTTATGTTCAAAAGTTTATGTAATCAAAGCGAAATCAAACTTTTCTTATTAAGAATAAATAAATTCCGGTTCCGCGTAACAAATATTCGTCATATGTAATGAAGAGATATCATATTTCTCCATTTTGAATTATTTCTCGGGTCTGTTTGTAAGTTATCTCCCTTCAATTATACTTGAATTATTATTTGGTTAGCAGAATTACCATATCTCGGCTAGATCGGGCTGATATATTTTTTTTTCCTATTTAGCCGATAAAAGAATTTACGATAGCAAAAAGCCTGGCTACTTAAATAATAAATAGTAAGTTTAATGTAAGAAAATGTACAATTTTTGTTAATAATTTGCTCTTGTGTCTTAGCGTATAGTTGTTTTATTTTATATTGGACTTTAAATGACTATGTATTACTTTAAAAAGTTAGCTTGAAATAGACAATTTCTAGCCATTTTTAAAGACAGTTTTAGATATAAATAACATATCATATTTGGCAACTAGGTCAATGGTCAGACATTTTCAGATACGAGTTCTGTTCGGAAAGTATCCAGCCATTTATTATTAATCAAAAAATAGCCTACCTAGGCCAGTGGCGCTTTAATCCCGTCAAAGACATCACATACTTATTTTAGTTTTCCTTCCACACTTCAAAACGATCTGCAAAGTTCTCTTTCAGGATCACCATCAGCTGCTTTTTTAGTCACAGATGGTCCCCACATTTCAAAAAATATATCAAAGAATTAGAAAACACTAGAGAAGAGTATCAAAAGTTGTTCCCGGACTAAAAAGCCTCTCCTCTAAAGAAAGATTTGAAAAATGAAAACTAACACCATTAGAAGAAAAAAGAACAAGATGAGACACGATACAAACATTTAAAATAGTAAAAGGCATCAACAACATCCCAACTGAAAAATTCTTCAAAATGAATTTTTTTAAAAATATATATATATACATGTATATATCATTCTGGTGGATGGGGAATATATGCCTGAATAAATATATTGCTTAAATTCAACCTTATTGACCGTCCAGTTCCGTGGGGTAGAAGCAAGATGGTTTCGATCCTACCTCGTGGTACTGGAGTGTTGTAATACAACGAAACAGCTGTCTGTTGATGACAATAATATATATATGTGTGTGTATGTGTGTGTATATAAAGAAAAAATTCAAGAAGGGGATTCTTCTCACAAAGAGTCGTCAAAAATTGGAACAAATTGATGGATCAAGAGCCAGAAATGATAGAAGCTAAAGCACTGAACAGCTTTAGAAATGGATGTGACTATTTCACAACCAACAGAAAAAAACCAACAATTTTTAGATTTTGAAAAAAAACAAGATACAATCACAAATATGTATAAAGATTTTATTCGCTATATATCTTATCTAATAGGTACCTGATGATGGTTGGAAAGTGCCTAAGTTGAAATACTGAGATAAAAACAAACTAAGATCAGGATCTTAGGCTGGAAAAAACATTGAATAGTCCAAAACCTCCTCAGAAATTCTGAGTGAAATATAGGTACACTACTGGTTTTCCAGCACCCCTGGTTCCAGCAAAATAGGTGAAAAATCTTACACAACCAATGGAGCAGTAACAACCACTGCAAGATGATTAATTAAGAGATGGCTTCACACACAATGCCATCTATGGATGTTTAATGAAGTCGTGTGAAAGGTATGATAAATTTGATGTCTGATTAAAAGAGGTGCCAGGAGCTTCGGTTGCCAGAAAATAGGTGGTGTACCTGTATTCGTACAATGCCTGAATAAATACTGTGATTTTCATGTTATACAGTGTCATTTTCTTCTTTTGCAGTGTTGCAGCAGACCCAGAAGACAAGATGGCGGAGATTTTGAACAAACTAAATGAGAAGGAACAGCTAAAGAAATTACAAACCTTCATTGTTAAATTTCTGAAGAGGTATGTTAAAAAAAAAGTACTTATACTATATGCATGATCTGACCTCCTAGTTTTATTCATAAAAAGCAAAATACAATATGCAAGAATGATCAATATTATGCCCTATGTACAGGCATCTCAACTGTCTACTCTTTTTAATACACTCCATTCGTGAAGGGATGAAAAACAATGGAAAAGACAAAAAATAGTCCCAGAACTTTCAATTCATGAGTTCCACGCCCACTGGTGACCTACAGATTATTGAGCATGTGCTGTGTATGATTCTCCCTGTTAACGTTGGAAAAAAATTTGGTGATTATTAGATTTGACATCTAAATGTTTTCATTTCTAATAAGATTTTCACTTTTAGATTTATCCGAATTGCCCTAAAACTATCCACAGTACTGGAACGAATTACTTGGACAGTTATTAGTTCCAGTACCAAATCGCTTACCGAGCAGAGAAACTATATCTTGCTTTATGCTCATTGGACTGGAGAGCTATTTTCTTTCTGTGCGAGACTTTTAAAACCATAATTTGTCTTGCTTGTCACTTCTTTGTGTTCCGATTAAGCCTCTCTTTCTCTCCAAAAGCATAGCAGAACCCAATTTTTCAAATCTGTTTTCATAAGTCATTGAAACCCATACCATCAATCATTTTAGTGAAACCGCATGAATATATTTTATTTCCATGAATAATGCAATCACCACTCTATCATGTGTGAAAAATGTGAAATGATTAGTTTTAATTTCTTTTTAATGCATCTTTTTATTGTGACATACTAAGCTCAGTTTAAATCATTATCATTAACGAGCTAATACCAGTGAAAAAATTCAGACATATTTCCATGGAATTATTTCTGGGAAATAATAATAACAGATTTGTTTCAGTGGAAGAGTCCATAGTTTCAAAGTATGAGAAGAAGGAGCTTTTATCAGCAAAATTGATACCCCTGAGTGAGAAAGTCAACTGCTACAGGCAGCAAGCCAAAAAATTACACTGTTAATTACATAAGTAGAGGGGTTTTTTTTTGTTGAGATATATTTCTGTTTGCTCAATATCTCCAAAAGTTCTGGATGAATTTCTATGACATTTGGTGGAAGGGTGGGCAATAGACTGCGGGAGACCTGCTCAAAATTTGGAGAGGATCCATACACAATTACTCCCCCCACATCATAGTTATATGTCCAAACCATATTATATTGTCAAAATTTTGTGTTTGTCCACATATCTCCAAAAGTTCTCAATGAATTTCAATGATATTTTCTAGATGGACGGACAATAGGCTATGAAATAACTGATGAAATCTTGTGGGGGCGGGGATCCATGCACAATTACTCCTCCCGACAATGGTGTTGGCAGTGGTATATGCTCTCTGAGTTACGATGAGCGATTCAGGAAATTTTCACTGTTCATTATTTGTCAAGATTTTTGACTACTATTTATATTTTGGAATTTTTTTTGTTGTTTTTCATCACAACTTAACTCAGACTGTCCAAAAATCAAAACAGAGCACAAGGTATATCAGGGTAGAGAATAGGTTTAACTCTTAAATTCATGAATCACCAGTAACCACCTATAATTGACAGCTGGATTCTTCCATGAATAGCATAAAAAGAATAGAACTCTTCTGTGAATTGAAAACAAAAAATATTTCTGAAATTACATAAAGTTCAAAAGGGAGTAACTTCAATCAGAAGTTATTTCCCTTGATCTTGAAATTTTAATTTTTTTATATAGATTTGAAGGTTGAATTTGGACTTCAGTAAACCAATGAAGCTCCCATAGTTGTTGGTGTAGCAGTAGTTACTTCATCCCTGGTTTTTACTCTGGTGAGAGGGACTTGAGTTTGAATCTCACTGGGAGCTCATTCTCTACATCTTATCTACACTGTTTATTCACTGACGTAGACTGATGGCCTGGGTCAAGTTATGATAAAAGATAACTAAAAAATTAAAATTAAAATATATAGTAGTCAAAAATGACTAATAATGATTCACAATACTTCAGCTAATAAAAATTAAGATGAAGGTATATAGTAGTCAAAAATGACTAATAATGATTTTCAATACTTTAGCTAATAAAGATCAAGATAAAGGTATATAGTAGTCAAAAATTTACTAATAATGATTTTCAATACTTCAGTTAATAAATGATGTATTAAATAATTGCTTGTGAATATCACTGAATCCTCTATTGTGTAAATCAAAAATATCTAACTCTCATATCAACATTTTTTTTTAATTTTGCAGGTATTCAAACGAGGAACTCTGGGAAAATTTAATTCAGCGTTTATGCCAGCCTCTGTCTGATGTCAAAAAATACATTGCCGACAAATCTCATGAACTACCCCTTGATCCGAAGACAAAAGATCTGCAGTTTTCCTCGATGGAATGTGAAAAGATTGTTTCCCACACCATTGACTGCTGGGTGGAAATAATGGAATCAGATATCATCAAAGTAATTAATATGATCTTTTTTTTAACTCTCTCTAGTATGAAAAAATTGAAAATAACTTGTTTTATGGATATTTGGTTAGGTCTGCCAAAATAGATAGCTTTTTTCTTTCCTCTGTCTTGTCAGGCTCAATAAAATTTTAATTCATCCAATGCCATCCATGCTGTATATCTCCAATGCTAAGCAGTATATTATATCTCGGAATTTTTGAGATGAGGTATTATTATTATTTCTATTGATATTCGGACCATCCTCATCTTGGTTGTTTTTCATACAAGCAGTATCCTGTTCCATTAAACTACACCTTTTTCATTGATTTGTTTTTATTCATGAAAATTAATATATATTTATTTTTTTTTTTAGAAAGACTGTATAGCAACAGCAGCCAGGTCGTCATCAACTCTTTTATTACACATTGTTGGTATTCTAGCAGCAAAGGATAAACTCCAAACTTCCAGACATTACCTTTTCTTAAACGCCTTAGCCACAAGTAATAAGCTTTTAGTGAAGTTGTTACAATATTTCTGCAAGTTAGCAGGTATGTATCACTGGTCTTTATTTTATCTACATTTTGTTGACAAAGTAAGAACTGAGTTATATTTTAATTGTCCTTTCAATTCGAATTGGATTAAACCTTAAACAGATAAGGATGTATAAAAAGCATAACTAATATAACAATATATCAACACGTCTTGGCCACTAACACATTTGAAACGTTTTTAATAGCGTGAAGAAAAGTATTCAATTTGTATATAAAAACACATATCAAATAATCTTATCTACTCAATACGGACATTTGCATTTGCACTGATGTAATAAACATTACAATTCTTTTAAAACTCATTTACATCTGTTGATAGCACTAAATGTTTCAGTATTCTATAATCTTACCACTCTGTTGCTAAAAAGAATTTTCTGATATTCAATTAACTTCTATTCACTTCCACTGTAAATACCTGGCCTCTCAGTCCCTTCTACTCCCTTTTGGTAAATAAATACATTAGGATCCACTAGTTTGATACCACGTATAATCTTAAATGTTTCTATCAAGTCTCCCCAATCTCTCCTCTTTTCTAAAGATATCAAACCTAACTCTCTTGAACTATCTTCATAACTCATCATTTTTACTTAATACTTGATAGATTTTTGGTGAAGCTGGTACAATATTTCTGCAAGTTAGTTGGTGCTTTTGTAGGTCTTTGTCAGAACTTTTTTTTTTGAGTTATTTTACAAGCATTGTTAAGATCCAAGTTTTCTGTTTGATACTGTTTTTTGCTTTGCATTAGTGGAGACAGGGACTCTCTTTCATTATGGATATTAAATATTGAATATTACACCTGAACAAGGCCAAAGAGTGGATCCGTCTAAAACATTGAGTTGACAACATGAAATATGGGACAGAAAGATTCAATTGTCTGAATAAAAGTTAGAGTGTGATGCTTTATTTGGGTTTTCCTTCATTCATCAAATAGAACAACCATAGCCATCAAAGGTGGCAAAGAGTCAATCCTTTTTTATATGTGCATATTTGTGTGTTTATGTGTTTCAGCACTCCTGGTCATACTGTTTTGTCTACAAACTTGAAAATTGGCATCAGTACTCCACTAGACACCAAAAAGTGTCTTTTTTCTTATTTTCGGAAAAAAAGCTTTTTTGACCTTTTTTGCGGCTTTATTCTGGCAGGTTCATGAATAATGTCTAAATTCTCAAGAATCTAAATATTTCTTACTTTATTTTAGATGTTTTCCTGTGGAAAACGAAAGTGATGTCATGAAAAGAATTTATTCTGACCATTCTTAATCCTAAATGGAATTTTTTAAAACTATGTTTGTTCAATTATTGAGCGTAATAACAAGTCGAGTATTGGTATGAATAACTCGACCACTCAAAACATAAACACATTTTTTTCCTATGTTTACTCTCACAGTTCGATGAATCTGACCTAAATTTTCCTGAGAAAGGAAATGACCTCAAAAATCTATTCTTATTTTGTTTACATTGATCAGAGTTTTTTTTATTTACAATTTCACAACGCTATATATACGCCTCTCACTCTTTCTCTCTGATGTACAGGTGTAAACATCGAAACTGACAAAATCACTAGAAAACAAACTCAGTCACACAAAGATCAGTGGGAAAAAAAACTATGCTAGGGAGAACTAAGAGATAGAAAGAGATCAATATAGATCCGAGAGTAGTCCAAGGTGAAAGACAGCATAGAAGTGATCAGGTGGAGAAAATGGAGGTGGGCAGGACACATAGCAACAAGGAAGGAAAAAGGTGCAAAAGGTTAGTTGATAGGTAACCAAAGGTCTGCAAATGGAGTAGGAGATGACCGGACATAAGTTTGAGGGATCAGATAGAAAGGTTCACAGGTAAGACATGGCAGTGATTGGCACAGTCACAGTTGGTATGGACAAAGCTGGGGAAGACCTTTGTTCAGTAGTGGACTAGAAATAGTTGATGATTATGATGATGATGTATATGGTAGAGAATCAACTCGAAGTTTTTATGTGTAATTAGCATTCTTAAAGTTGATATCATAAGTTGGTTTGCATGCACCTAAGATTGAAACCAGCACAACAGATTTAATATTCCCGTGGGTGAACACTCAATAGAAGTGGCATGAACAGCGCGTCACATCTATTGTTATACTTTCTGATCCCTCATCTTCAAATACATTTTTGAGGTAACCTACATATGTAAACCTTGTTTCAAAAAATTAGATTATGTTTAGTGTAAAATAATGTCTACATACAATGCATTATGATAATACCTTTTGTAAAATAACAAACTATGTGTATAGCATGAGCTATATATTAAAATTATAGCTGAAAGGGAGGTGTTGTTTGATCAATAGTGCTGGGGTGCCATGTTGATATAACTGTTTTATTTTCAAAATCCCCAAAACTGTTACAGGGTGAACAACTGATGATCCCAACAAGAGAAAATTTATATATTGTACCATAGCAACAAAGTATATGTAAAACTGGGGAAAAAATAATTGAAGAAAATTACATAGATTACATTAACAGATATTGGGAAATGATTGACTGGACTGACACAAAAAAGTTTTTGAATGTTTAGTGTTTAAAGCTGTAAAGATTTCTAGACTATATATTTATATATATATTGGTATATTTGTCTCTTTCAATAGTTATGTATTAAGAAATGGACATACTTGGTCCAACAGAATGAATAGAAAATTGTGTTTTATTATAGAGAAACTCATTTGAAATGATCTCCCATCATTACACAGTTGATATATCAATCAATTTAGACAACATAAATAGAACAAACGATTAGTATTCGGGGCCTTATTTTGATGGTTTTATAAATAACACATCCATTCTCCTGGATCTAGAGTTTTTTTTTTACTATATTTTAGATGAGTGGAAAACATCAGTCATAAATAGAATTTTATGAGCTTTGAGATTTCTCATCTTTGTTAATTCATCAGTCAATTTGTCCGTGTGATGCTGCCTCTATTTATTCTGCTAGAATCATTGGTTGAATTGTGAGTTGTTACTGATTATAATGGATATCTTCATTTCACTCCTGCCATTAAACAAGCTATGACATATATATATATATATATATATATATATATATATATATATATATATATATTGATAAGTACATAGCTTAATGAAGGAAAAAATTTTTTATTTTTCACAAATATTCATTTACAACATAATTTTAATTCCATCATGAATATTAATCTCATGGGTCATGTATACGTATACAACATACAGCAACTTTGATAATCGAAAGCATGTTCAATAATAATGGACTAAGAGGTGAATATAATGATACATTCCTTTTTTCATTAACAACAATGGGTAGTTTGTTTGTGTAGATTGCATTTGTGCTTTTAGTCGCAGCTACATGTATCATGTTATATGTGACTGTATACTGGCATATGCATTGAAACATCAGAAAGGATTAAGTGAGGGAAAAAGTTATTTACAGTTTATTGATATGCATGAGAAAATATGTGTTATATATGCAAGCACATGCATATGTATGTCAAGTCCATCTTACTTGCTTGCCGTTTGTTGAAATTCCGTACACTGGTGAATTTGTGTGAGGTGAGCCAATTGATATTGCCAGGAAGTAAGGAGTTCACCGACCAACTGATGAAATAAGCTGTCATTCATTTATGCATCACTATGCCAGGCCCAAAGACAAACCAATTTTACCTAGTGAAAGCTGGCTCCTGATTGGTCAAATATTTGTATTATTTTATTCATTTACATTGAATATTTTCTATTCAAATTTTGGAGGTTAATCTGTGGAGCTTATATTTTCACAATTTGTGTTCATTGAGTTTGAGTGGTCCCCAGAAGTCTTATGTCTATTCTTTCCTGATTAAAGGCTCCCATATGATGTTCAATTCTTTGCTCAGCTTACCAAAGGGGTTATCTAAGCATTGCATGTGCACCAATTCTTTCAATTTTCTTATTGTCCGGTATTGTTCTCTCTCTATTATTCATTACTTTGTTTTTTAATTGCTTATAGACTGCGGCCAGGAAGAATGTCGTCTGGAATTGGATTGTGTTGTCAAATTACTTCACAGTTCTCTGCTTATCATCGAAGATGTTGAACAAACCTCATCAGTAAGTTTATCTATTGAAACTTTAGTTTATTTCTTGAAATTAAAAGTTAACAGAAATAAAAGAGTGCAATAGGTTAGGAAACGCTAATGGTATTTACTAAGCTTAAACTGAAAAGCTTGTTTTTTTTGACGTCAGATGGCATTAGGAGCATTTAGTTCATTCCCAAAGATTGCTTTTGATTGTATTACAACAGTTGTCGTATCAGTATGTCAAAATTGGCAAATCTTTATTTATTGATTCTAATATTGGCAAGGGAAGAAAAAGCAACTTTTTCAGCTTATTAGGCTTTCCTTGAGAAATGTAAGAATGCAAATCAAAAATAGGAAAAGATGTGTGAATCAAGCAATGAAAATCATTTCCACCTGCTTAATAATGTTTGTTACTTTGATGTGTAGCTTCAACATCGAGTGAAAAAAATCCCTCTATTATTGTAGCCTTGTGCCAGAATTATAGATCTCATTCCCAAGTCTTAACATCATCTTGAATTCTCTTTCCCTTCTTATTCCAGGTGGTCAGCCATGCCTTCCAATGTATATTGTGCTATCTACCTTTCCTGTTGTCTTATGTATCTGAAGGGAATTCCATGGTGACATCAAAAGACGATTCAGACTGTGACATGAATCCACTGATAAATCCGACTGATAACTCTGACATCAATGCAGATAACATTCCCACTATGACAGCCAGTGTTGTCACTTGCTGCCTCTGTCATCCACAATGGGAGATTCGAGATACAACTGTCGAGTTTCTTGCAAAGATTTTTGCATCTTGTGCCGGTAAGCATTGTATTTTCCTACCATTATTCACACTGTTTCTCCTGATATATATATATATATATATTTGATGACAAAAGGCAGAAAGCCAAAGTAGCGTTCTGCTTTTGTTATGTAGCCATCAGCCCACACCTTTTTCCTCTCCGTCCTGCACCCTAGATGTCCCAACCTCTAATAGATCAGCCTAACATACCATCATTACATCAAGGTAGCTTTTTGATTAAGATTTTTTAATTACATCTGTTTAAACCATCATTTTCTTTCAAATTCTAAAAATGACATCTGTTGTCTTTAATTCTCTGACAGCAAATAAATTATAAATAAAGATGTTTTTTTTTCCCCGCAAAAGCCGCTCGTCCAGCTCTTCCCCCAAAAAGCCCTCCCCCCTGGCATCAAATGCAGATTTTTTAACTTAATTACAACAAACAGCAGTGTGTGGGACCAAAAATCACCACACCCAGAATTAGACAGTTGAATACACATGTTTTAAACAATCGCCGAGAATGACCCTCCCTGTCTCGATGGTCTAAAAATCACCTGCACATTGCCTGAAGATGGCCAAAGAGTACAACGGCCAAAATGTTGTGCCCCAAAAATGAAGCAAGATAAGGATGAAAGCTGCAATAAACTTTACACAACGATATTCTGTCATTTAAAAAATTCTGACAGAAACTTATATAAATAAGCCATCAATGTTTTCAAAGCACTTCATCCAGCACTATTAGGGTTTATAAATGGGTTTAAAGAGATTATGTAGTGTCAGTCATATATATAGGGAGATCATATTTACCCTGAAAATCAGCATTCAATATCCTTCTTGATTTCCTTCCAGTCTCATCCTGTCTCTTATCCTGGGTCAAGAAACACAAATTACACAACTCCGTTTATTCGAGTTTCTCAGATGGAGAAAGTTATGTCCGAGCAACAACAATAACCACAATGATCAGCTGCCTCCAGACCGATGCTCTATGGTCAGATTTTCTTTCAGCTTCTAAAAAAACCATTGTAAGTACAATTTCACTTTTTATCTCATTTTTATTATCACAATTCAACTCAGGCCATCAAGCTGTGGTATTCAGTAAATTGTGGGAATAGAAAATGAATAATAAGCTCTTGGTGGAACAAACTCGCATCCCTCTTGTCAGAAGGAAGCCAATGTTAACACACCTATTGTTATGCAAACTTATCTACGGAAGCTTAAATGGCTTGCGTAAGTCAAAATCAAACTTTAGGACCTACCCTCCTTTCTAATATCTATGCACCATGTTTGTTTTTTTTCTGTATCAGTCGTCCGAGTAAAGCAAATATTTTTTATCAGATGAAGTATTGTAGACCGTTATTATTAAAAAACATCTTTTTCAAAAATCAAGATGGAGGTATATAAACTGGAAATCCATTGGGCATGGATCCCAAATTTGAAAATGTTATATTTGGCTCTCAAAATAATAACTAAATACAAAATTATATAGACCCTGAAAAAATGTTATGCCCTGGGCCCATCAATGTTAAATTTGGTTGTCAGTAGCACAGAAGTATTGGATCTAGAGAGGCCAATCAGGTCAATGTTTTCAACTTAGATAATACTTTTTTGTACTAGGTTGACTGCCAAAAAGTACTAAATTTGTAAAAAATAGGCAGAACCCACTAAAAATAGTAGAAAAGAGGCTAAACAGGTTACACCAACTGTAAAAAGAAAATAAGGCCCTTTCTCTTTAATCCGTCAAAAAAAAGAAAAAAACTGTAGACAGATGTAACTAAGTTTTATCAAAATGTAACCTTCTGATGAGTGAGCTGTCATGACTTGAAAAATTCAAACATTTATTCCTGTGCCACCAGATCAGCTTTACCCTACCCCAGCCCAACAGCTTCCTCTTCATTTCTGTATGAAGTATGGGGGTCAGTCTTGAAGAAGTTGGGCGGAGGGGGAAATTGGATGAAGGTTTGTAAGAATGGAAAAATCGTTATGACACAAACTCATAACAAGGTTGAAAATTATGGACCCTGACTTTGTCAATATAATGGGTCTACAGTGTAGTAGTCAAAAATCAATAATAATATTATGTTTTTCACACTGTTTTTGGATTCTACAGACCATCTTTTTATCTCTGCAGGATGATATTCTCCAAGACTTTATTCAAGTTCTGCGGACAGATACCGAAGCCTTCCCTCGTCGAGCCGCTGCTAAATTTTTACTGGAGATCCACAAAAACATTTTGCTCAGTCCATCCCAAAAGTCCCTTGTCTACAAATCCATCATTAATGTACTAGATTCTGACTTAGATTGGGAAGTGAAAATATCCGCTGTAAGCTTTTGGGAAAATGTCATCTCCACAGAAGTTGTTTCCGAGACATCATTCCCTGCCTATGCTATTGGCTTGCCAGTCTCTTCCAGTAGCAAATGCCAGGCTTGTAAAATCTGCACCCATCTCAAAAAGTTTCAGACCCTCTCTAATATTGGATGTACAGATTCTCTGCTCACTGCTTTCAAAGACTGCGATCACAGTGTTCGAGAGAGAGCTAGTCAAGTGCTGACAAAATTGTTGTTTTCAGATCTAGAAGATGAGGATTTTGTTCTGAAGTGTTCTTGTCTAAAGATTGAAGCCACTGAAACAAGTGAAAATCTTTTCAACTGTTGCACAGGAAACTGTTGCAAAGATCAAAAACGGAACAGTTTGGAGCACGAGGGGTCCACTTTTCTGAAAAAGCTTTCCGATATGAATTTCAAGAAATTGAATGAGTCAGAAATGGACTGTGATTTGTACACCCAAAACCCACTGTTGTTGATCGAGGATATTATGGCCGATTGTGAGGAAAATGAAGATGACGATAAAATTGTTGATTGCTATTGAAGAAATCAGTTTTGGAATGAAAATGTCCCTTCTTATTTTTTCATGAACTGTAGGGGACCAAAAAGCCTGTGAATAACTGAAAAAAGGGAATGCGCGTAAAATTTTTCTACAGAACAGAGGTCAGTTATTTTTAACTAAAAGTATGTAATAAAAGAAATTTGTATTTATTTTTCTTCATTTATTCAGAACTAGTTAATATCTGTGAAAAAAAAAATCCACAGAATTATTTGAATTTCCATGAAACAGTTTTCCAAGAAAAAATAATGGTAATAATTTGGAATAGGTAAGATTTAACAGAATGCCAATATTTGCCAAGGGAGATAATCACGGAGACGCTATAGCTGCTACTATTTAGCTATCAGAAAATTTTTGAATAGCTGAAAGGGGATAGATTTTTACCGATGTTCAAGAAACGTTATTTTCAATAAGGTTAGTGGGTAGGTAAGTAAGTAAGTAAGTAACCCAAAATATTAACCCTAAACCATATCCTTCCTAATCTGATTTTAAAAAATACAGTTTCAAATGTTCGTAGTTTTCCCGTGGATTGTCTCACCAATTATAAGCATTTTGTTAAATCTTACCTATTCAAAATAATTGCCAAAATAATAGCAAATTTGTTTGTTGAATCCTTAGTTTCAAATGGTTGGAAGGAGTTACCTTTATCAGCAAAACTTATACATCTGAGTGAGAGAGTTATGTCTTACGGATAGCAAACCAAGAAAATCACACTATAATGTACAAGTACTAGAATATACCTATCAAAAATGGACAGGTTTATTTATGTATGAATCAGCACTAAGGAGCCTAAAGTTATTTTATTAGATAATTTAGTTTTGATAATTCATGTATCCTGATTTTAAGTTTTTTGATATCTCAACTGATCTCAAGCTCTTTTAATGTGTGAGGATCAGACATGAAGTTTTAAGAGTTTTTATGGCGTAATTTTTATTTTAATGTGATAATAGGAAGATAAATCAACCAATAAGATCATCTCATTTGAACAAACAAACAAATTCATGTATAAGCTTATTATATGGTTAGATAGTAACTTGGATAATAATTCATGCTATACTGGGAGATCTGATGAGGATTGAACCCACTAACAATGGCCGGCAAGATTAGCTTGCTGATGTTTACTACACGACTATCGTGATCCCACCCCCCTCTCTATGGTTGACTCGTTAATCCCAGCGAAAAAATTTTTGGGTATATTTGATATGAAATTTTTTCTTTCAGTGGGGAAAGAAAAAAAAAAAATACTAAATTCATTTACTGGGCAAGTAGTATTTTTTTAAAGCAAAATTTTACCAGTCCCCAGGGTTACAATCAGTGGACCAAGAAAATTGCTGTTCATTATTAGAGCAGATTATTTAATTCTATATTCTTTATGCTCTAATTTGTACACATAATCTAACCATTTAATGAACTTATAAGCAAATTTGTTTGTTTACGGTCAAATGGGATGATCTCATTGGTTACAAGATTGATTTTTATCAAGACTTTATGATCATTACACATTAAAACAGCTGGAGTTGACTTGATCCATACATAGATAACTCCATTTTGGACAGGTATATTCTGGTCTTTACATAAATCTGCAATGAAAGTGTGCCACTTTGAACATAAATGATATGATTGTTTGGCTACAATTTTGTTATTGAACTTTTTCTTTATCTGAAACTTTCAAAATTAACGAGTTTCATTGAAATTTTACTGACATAGGTTAAATTTTTCAATTTTTTTGTTCAGATTAAATGTCAGTCTTCTATATCAACAAATACAATAAATGAGAAGAAAGAGATTGTTGGGTCAGAGTTATATAAATGAATCACTAGCTTGTACATGTAGCAGAACTAATTATAAAAAAAGTTTATATATATATATATATATATATATATATATATATTCAAAATTAGGGCATTTTTGATTCAGATGACAGTGGAGGGATGAAAATATAAGCACTCCTGTTTATAGAAAAAAAGTATTAACCAAGGTATTACTGGACTTCTGTCTATATTTTCCCCGGTTATTTAAATAGATTGAACAACCATAGCCAAAGGTGGTGAATGGTTCTATCCCAGCACTCGTGGCCATACTATTTTGTCTACTGAAAATTGGCATCAGTACTCCACTAGACCTCTTAAAATGTTTAATTTTATTGGGGTTGGAGCTTTGAAGGGTTCATTATTATTACTCTATTTTGGATGTTTTTCTGTGGAAAACACCAGTATTGTCAAATGATTTATTCTGACAATATTTATTCATCAATTACAGTTCAATTATTGACTGATGGAGAGTTCATTTTTATTTTAATAGATTTACTCCATTTCATCCTGACACCCCGGGTGAATACACTCATTAACTATCCTAGACTAAGTATATTGCCCTCATAAGACTGGCGATAAACATTTATGATACCAAATTGTCTCATATCTTATTCTGACATCTTTTTGAGGGGTGCCTATGTTTGAAAAATATGATGGGTTTATTTTGTCTACACATGTATTAACCAGAAATAGTTTATTACTTAATATCAATAGCGAATGGATACCCAACTCTAATACATCTTAGCATAAGATTCTCTGGACAAACTAGTTTTGAAATAAACTGATTATTTCAAAACTATAGAAAACTGATCTTCCACTCTAGTCTTTTGTAAAATTGTATTTAGGTATATGTTGGGGCTGTGTGCACAATATGGAAGTCGTTACCGGTCTACACAATTAGATATGTATTTAGAAATGGATATAGATGATCTGACAGAATGATTATAAATTACATTATATAGAAACTTATTTGGGGTGATATCCCATCATTACACGGTTAATGTATCTCTTGGCTTAGACAGTGTGAATAGATTAAACAAAGAGAATGGGGCTGCTGCAAATCAATTTAGGACTAAAGTAGTCTTTATTTTAGGTACAAGATAGAGTTTTTATTACTGATCTTTAAATCAAAATAGGTTGAAACAATAACCAAGCTTGTAAAGGATTCAATTCATTCAAAATGGAGGCTTGTCTAAGTACACTGATTTTTTTTTTGTACAGTTAGTTTGTATGTCACACTATTCCAACAGATATATAAATTTAAGAAACAACCAATTCAATTCGTTTATGTTGACCGATGACATACAAATGAGCCACTGTTACAGATATGAAATGGACCAGGAGTTAAAGCCTTATTATAGTATTGGTAGCCAGATAGGGATTGGTCTCAAAGTAGAAAAAGTAGCTAAAATTAATTTTCCCCTGGAAATTATCACTTTCAATCCCTCTGTTATTTGCTTGTCAAAGTCTGCAGTAGTCTATTACAAAATATTTATTAATTTGATATTTATAAACAGTCTTTTCTAGAGCATAAGTTCACCTTGAATATAATGCAAAACCTACTTAGTTGCTGGGGAGAAGAGAGAAAAAAATAAAAAAAAAAAATTAGTATATTCTATCACTGCAAGTTTAAAAAAAAAAAAAAAAACACACTTTCAGTTTGAAATTACCACAAGATCTAAATTCTGTATCTTTCTTACCAGTCATTTTTTACAGGTTTTATCTTAGTATATAATAGTTCCCAGGTGCTTTTTGCACAATATTGGAGGAATTTTAGCTTTTTATTGCTTCAAATGAGGTACATTTTATGGAACTCAGGAAAAGTCATACATAAACTCATAGTATAGAACAGTGATCAAGGCTTGAACACTCAACTTCTTGCTCAACCCTTTCAGAACTAATCTATTCATGCCCTCTCTATGTATAAAAGTAGTTTTTAAATATGTAATTATTCTGAATTAATTATCAACAGAGCCTAGTATCTGCCCAATTTACTAAGTGTGGGTGGCGGTGTATAAGTGCCCAACAACCATTTTTTTAAGTTTATATTTTCCTTGGTTTTAGAACTAGTGTTTTTATTCTTTGAAGCTTGAACATTCTGCAATATGATTCAGAGTGTAGCCCCCACACACCTATAAATTGGTGACCCCACTGTACCATCCCACTATAAGAGAGTTAAAGCTTCGAAGTGAAGAGAAAACCCAAGCATTGTAGCTCTAAAAATAAATATATCAACTTTTCCAAAATAGTTTAAATATTTAACATGTGTGGCTACGGATGAAGTGAAATATTTGCTAAATACACTCATAACTAGGGGGGGGGTGAATAAATAAAAATTGATTTATCAAACCACCAGAATTTTAAAATTTTTGTTTTAATATGTTAAGAGGCTTTATGCCTTAATTTTCAGAAAAATTCAGGAAAAGGGGGGGGGCAAGTTAAAAGAAAATTTTTTTAAATTGAAAATTAAAGAAAAAGCCCAAAACGTACTGATTATCATTTGATGCTTGAAGTAAACTTATTAAATCAAAAAATTTCCTTATTTTGAAGAACCAAAGTCACAATGGGATACATTTGCCAGGAGACTACCTCAGAGGAAAAAAAAAAAAAAAAAAAAACGAAACAAAACAGAATTAGCTGATAACTTCATCTTTTCTGCTCAGTCATTATGTGAACAAATTTCTGTGCAAGTTTCACACCATGATATTTTCTTCATTTGTAAAAGCTGGGAAAAATTCATTCACTTTATTCTTTGTGACACACATGTTCCAGTAAGAGATAGATATGCATGTCCCTCTTGTCTCAAAAGGGTTAAGATAGTCACTGAGAGAAATTAATTTATTGCAAGAATCAAAAACAAAGAAAAAAAGAGAATTTATTATTGATGGTTATCTACTGATCAGCAATGTTGTTTGCTAAAGAAAAATTAAACTATTTTTAAAGTATGATCTCAAATTAGGACACCCCCATTAATCCTAAAGAGAAGGGTGTATAACCACTGCATCCTCCCAATAGTCACTTATGGAGCTGAAACATGGAACTTAACCAAGAGACAGACCTGCAAATTGAGAACCATGCAACGTGCACATGAAAGAATAATACTGGGCCTCACATGGAGAGACCACAAAACAGCACAGTACATCCGAGAAAAGACAAGAGTTAGAGACATCATAGAATCCATAAAAAAATCTCAAATGGCGGTGGGCTGGCCATGTTGCAAGAATGGCAGACAATCGATGGACATCACGACTCACAACATGGGTTCCCCGAGATCACATGCGCAATCAAGGCCGGCAAAATGTTGGAGACGAGCTAGACAAGTTCAGGAAGTACTGGCTCCGTGACACCCATGATAGGGAAGTGTAGCAAATCCTGGGGAAGGTCTATGTCCAACGACGGACGCTAAAAGACTGATGATGATGATGATGATGATGACTCAAGCTGCTGATAACGTTAGAAAAGCTTTCGGAGTTAACACTACTACAGCGCAAGCTGTTCCACATTGGTTCATCGGGTTTGAGTCTGGAAATATGGATAGCAATAATGAGCCCCGAGGGAGGCCCAGACCTGATCTTGATTGAGAATTATTGACCATAGTGGATAATGGACAACCTTGAGGACTTACCGAGGATTTTATTAAGCTAACAGCGATTATATCATTTCAAGGCAATATGAAAAGTTAAAAAATGTGATGAACTGAGTGAAATGCTCCATGACAGTGTCATACCTTACACTGCTCAGCTAACAGTGTCCAAGCTCAGAGAGCAACATACCATGTCTACCAGATATTTCTCGTACAGATCATTCAAGTTTTTTTGAACCTCATATCCTATGATATAAAGGTTCAATAATAGGAGGCCTTAATTTGTGACCATTAAACGTGAAGAATTTCAGTGTGATGGCATAGAAGAGGATCATTGAGAAAGATTATCACTTTAAAAGGGGTCACCATTTTCTGTTGTCTTTATCATCCTTCCTTGCACCACAAAAATGAATAAAATAAATAATCTCAACTGCATAACAAATATAAAACAGTGAGGAATAAACTTTCGATCATGAAGCGACAATAAGAATTTCTCAGGTGTGACTTTCTTCCAACTTGTCACCTTCATTTTTCCATTCGTTATAGACAATACAACACTCGTCTTGTCAGATGATAATTAATATGATTAATAGTCAGCTTACACTTATGCTCATTCTATGTATTTTTATTTCATTCTGCTCATTTTTCGCACCTCTTCCAGTTCCAGGTATTAACTCCGTTCCAATGCTAATTCAACCATCAATAGGTTACAAAAAAAAAAAAAAAAAATGTTTTCAAAGTTGGTGGGAGAGGTTCTATTACAACTGAACTATAATGCTAAATCAGACATTTACTTTCTGACATTCTTGCATTTTTGAAGTATTTGGTTACTTCCTTTTCAAAGTCGTAAAAAAAATTTTGCTTGTAATTTGTGCTTTCATTACTCTCCCCCACTTAGGGAGTGGGGGTTTGCTGCAGTGCAATCACACTTCCAGTTCTTTCAGGAAATACACGTAACCTAGTTTCAGTCTGAATTTTATTTTTTTCTCAGGTAAATTGGTCCTTTCCGAGAAGGAGTCTGAATGAAGCAATATGGCTGATCTCTATACTCACGACAAACGACATTGACTGAAATTGTTTTTTTTTTTTAGCAAAAAGACATAGGAATAGAATTCTGAATAGAAAAGATGTTCAGTATTCATAACGGAAAACTGATGACTGAAAAATACCTTTCAAGGTATAGGATGACACTCCATAAGCCAGAAGAAAATGAAAGAAATAATGGGTATATCTGGAGCAAGAGAAAAATCTAAGAAACAAAACGGTTGACTTTAAGGATGAATACATTGTCAATATAAGAAAATGAAAGAAATAATGGGTATATCTGGAGCGAGAGAAAAATCTAACAAAACGGTTAACCTTAAAAAAGGATGAATACATTGTCAATATCTATTGAGAGGAACTCTGGATCCTTCTGCAACTAGACAGAAATTGAATTGATTGATGAATCATTTCATAAATGACTATGCAAAATAGTTGTTCTGAGTGCTACGAAGGACAGACATGAAAAAGGTTGGCGTCTTCCACAATAGTTGCCCTCAAAGATCTGTAATATCTATTGGCCTAACAAGATCTCTAATGAGGACATAGTCGGAATTTCTATTGAAATCGAGAAATGTAGTTCAAGACGACTTGGTAGTGTCTTGTGGTTGTCCATTGAATGAATGTCTAGTTGCCCTAAGATAGACCTCCAACTGGGAAGAGAAAGAGGCAGACGAAAAACCACCTAGTGGGGGACAATTGTGATGAAACTGGAAGAGAAAGGTCTCAAATTGGCAGTATCAGATTAAAGGAATGCTGAATGGGCTGAACCCAAGGTCCCCACGAATTAGTTAACAGAAAAACTTGCCTTGAAAAAAGTTCGTAAAACGTACGATGTAATAAGAACATGGATAAAATTCAATATAATTGCAATTCAATCCAACAGGATTTCTTGTTTACTTACACTAGTAATCATTTTGGTGCAAGGGCCCCTGTTTGAATGACAACCTGAGGCCCTATGCAAATTTAATCTGGCTCTGCTAATGGGATGAAATAGGCCAAAGTGCAAGATGAGGTCCAATGGTGTGGTCACAACCAGAACTAGGATTGAATGAATATTGAAGCCAAATTCGTTCGTACCTACACTAAAGCCAACTAAGATTCAACTTGCAATGATCCGTGAAAATAATACGCCTTTTAATAAGATAGAAACGTAATGTACTTGAAATGGGCTCTTTTTGACAGCAGTTAATTGCGTCATTAAGCCAGCTTCAGTTTATTTGATATGGTAGTAAGCTAAGAAAATTGGTAGTTAATTTGGTATGGCCGATATCAGAATAAAGGTTCGTTGTTTTTTTTTTAATATTGATATTCTCAGATGTGACCGTCTTTTCACTCAGCGTTTGCTACTCATGCTGAGGAGACATTTTTCCTGAATTTGTAATGTATGCCCGTGTCTTCTATTACTGTAAATATGTGAAGTCAGCATTTTCTTCATGGCAATTTGAGCAATGGACTCGAGTATCCACTATTTGTATATTGTTCCAGATCCTACAGTATTCCGATAGGTCAGCTAGTTTTCTTCTGTTTCAAGTAGTTTTAATCTTACACTGAAATATATTTCGCCACCTCCGGAATGATTTTTGCTCTCCTCTGTACTCTCTCTCTCTCTATGGCATCTGAATTTTACTTCAGGTAAAGAGACCCTATGCAGGAAGCACTCCAGATGGGACGTACCAGGGATATTGAACGTGTCCAGTTTAGAGAGGTAATTTTTCATCCGGGGCGGGGGTCAAGGCCTTGTTCTTTAAAAGTGATTCAGTGGGATTTTGTGTTGCTGTAGATTCTAAGAGGAAAAAAATCCATTGAAGAATAAATACGATCAGAATAAATTCTATATACGACACCAATGACGTTTTTCACTGAAAAATATTCAAAAGAGTTTTAAAAACTAAGAGAAATTAAAAAAAATAAACCAAACACCTAGAAACATCTAGACTCTGGAGAATGTTAATAAACCCGTCAAAATGATGTCTAAATTAGGTCAAAAAGCATTTTTTCGACATTAAAAAGGGAGCGGTCATTAAAGTTGTTCAATTTGTTGAAAATTCAGCGCAAACATTTAAATACTAGCCTTGAAAAAAAAAAAAAAAAAAAAAAAAAAAACTAAGTTTTTTTTTCCGTATTTTTATGAGCTTTTTCATGGTTCGTTGGACACTGGCATTCCCCCCAACTAAGTACCAAAACATGGAGTGACGGGCATTCCCCCCTCCCCAACTAAGTACCAAAACACGGAGTGACGGGCATTCCCCTACCACATTGACCCATGACGTACTGATAGAGGGTAGATGGATACATGCCTTTCCCCAGAGGCATTAGCGCAAAGTGAACGCAAATTGTCTCAACCAGAGACAAATACGTTGGCCACGCGGCCTCTTGCACTTCACGAATTTTAGAGTATATTAAAAAATGGAGGATTGAACAATTTTGTCACCTACAATTGAGGTTAGGGGCCTCGACTGAGCGATAGAATCGATTATCCATGGGACAAGCAATCAGATTTTAAAAGTAGAAATAAAAATTCAAATGTCGGGAAAATTGAGAAGTTTGGGTATGACATGAAGTGGGTGGAGAGATTTATGTACAGAATTTATTCAAAAGGAAAAAAAAAAGGTGCGTTCATTTCTAATTTTTTTTTTCAAAAACTGATGTCAACTGATGACGTCATGGCCAGTATTGCTGTTTTTGCCTCAAATTGGAGAAGAAAAAAAAGATGGCCGCCACCAGAGACAAATTTGAAGAAATATTTATAGAAAACCCAAGTAAGTATCCTTAAAAGCAATGAATTATTTACAAATGATAGAAACCCTTACCCTTCTCGTTTCAAAATGACCGCCGTTCCAACTGCAGAACGGATGCTGATGACCATCCCTAAAATACTAACTAACCCTAATTCTGAAGCGGACATTTTAAAACAGAAGATCACAATTGCCTGACAGATTCTCAAAAGAAAAAGTGACTATATAAACTGATCTAAAAGAAAAAAAAATTCATCTCGGCATCTTAAAAGCTTCGTTTGAAATTCAACGGACCATATAAAATACTTTCAATGCTCTTACTATAGAATATTTATGCTTGAATAGAAACTAGCTCAGATATTCACAATTTGCAAGGTTTGGTTAATGTTTTTCAATAAGAATATTAAAACTAAGGCTATTTTTGTGGGTTTTTTTTTTTGTAAAAGAAGTCTATATATATATGGAGTTAACTTCAGTGGCGGGTTAACCACTAGGCTGAGTAGGATCCTGGAAGGGAGAAGGGCCCAAAAGCAAAAAATAGTTTAATTGAATTTACAAAGAGAGTTTAATGGAGTGTACATTAATTTATGGATGATATTTCAACACTTCTGCATAACACGTAATTCATTATACATATTACGATATAAGCTATTTAACGTGACAAAGGATGGGACAGGAGCGGAGGGAACCTTACCAAAGCACTACCTAGAAGCCCGTGTGGCAGATAATCAGTCACAGCCTATACTGGATACCATCAACAGAAATACATCAGCAGTTACATTTCTCACGAGATTTCAGAGGGGAAATCTCGTTTCGTTTTGAACCTGACTGCTTAGTTTTGATTAAAAATCTTGGAATGTATTATCTATAACTTTGAGAAGAGTCATTATCATACCAACTTCTCAGGCCAATTCAAACTCTTATATTCTATTACATTTACACGCGAAGAAGGCCATAGGAATGAACCGGCCGAAACGTGACTATAAAGGTAAGTGTTTGAATTGTCCGAAAAAGTGTTGGTATGTGTATAAAAATCTTAAAGTTTTAGAGTTTTCTCCTGAACAACGAAGAAAGGAAAAGTGCTGGTTTGAATTTTTTTCAAGATGGCGTTTTCAAGAGAGACAAAACTGCCTGCATCACTTTCACTTCAATGAACACTTTTCCGTTTCTGGCGTAACGATCGCTGAGAAAATCACTGGCTTTCATGAATTTTTGACAATCTTGAGACGACGACGCTTTCTGGGTCTCATGGGAGAAGCGAGGATGAGTGTGACATAGGACGGACGCCGAATGGTGGTTTTTTGCATGGTTCTCGCTTTGATCAAAGACTGTTACTTGGCAGAGGCCAGAGAATGGAAAAGAGAGCAAGTGGTCGTATTTGCCATCTTCGATGGTCAAGGAGAAAGAGACGAAGGAATCAAAATCATATTGGTAGCCGGTTAGATCTAGGCTTGCACTGACCCTGTAGCCGGGGTTAGCTGTATAGAACGATGGACTATGGAACAGGAGAGTTTTTGTTGGGCTGATGTCTACTTGCCATAAGATACAGCCAGAGTAATTTTCTTTGAAAATCTTTTGGACAGTGTCATTCATTCCAACAGTTCTGAAATACAAAAGAATGTCATGTTGATATTATCTTGATTGATTGAGTAATATTAACCATTATTTTTTACGTTTTAAGCTCTCGTATTTTAGAATTATGAACGTTAGCTCTTGGCGTGGCCTTGGAAAATAAGTTCCAAAGACATTTTTGATAAAATCTTGAGTTTTCGGGTGAGCTGACTGTTTTAGAGGGAAAGCTGTCGTGCTCTCCTCTAGATTAAGATACTTTTTGTCAAAAGATAGCTTTCCATAAACTAGAAACCCATGCTAAACCCCCTCCCCGCATTTTTTCTGGTCTTTTCGGCAAAGATTAAAGTGTAGTATCTGTTCCCCGACAGAGACCGAGATGACGGTACTGACACTTGCCTGCCGAATGGGTCGGAGATTGTGTTGTGGTTGGCATCAAAGCATGAGTGCACCGGCGCAATGCGTTAGCCAATGAGGTTATAATGAGGCTGCGCATTGCTACGCACATGGGAAGCCTTTGGACTCGTCCTGGGCTCTCCCACTATTACTTGACCCAGCTGGTGGGAATCCGTTGCCCAGGGGCAGCACTGCCCCATTGCACTTGAAGGGACAGGTCGGGACTGTCCCGACTTTCGTGACTGCGGTTGCTTAGCAACCACGGTTGCTTGGCAACCAAAGTCGCGACGGCTGGCGCTATTTTTGATGGGTTGCTCCTTTTCCCACCACATAAAGCCTTGACCTTATGTCGTATTTTGCTCTGGTGCGAGAGTAAATACAGAGATGCCATAAATTAGAGACGAGGCTTGGATCAAAGTGTAGTATCTGTTCCACGGCATTTCCCGAGTTGTCGGTACTGACTCTTGACAGCCAAATGGGCCGGAAACTGGGTGCCTGTGTAAGTGTCGGACTGAGTGCACAGGTACAAGGCCTTAGTCAATGAGGGACGCTAAGGCTCGGCATTCCTGAGCGCTTTTGGAACCTTTGGATTCGTCCTTGAGCTCTCACTATTAATCGGCCCAGCTGCAGGGAAGCAGATGGTCTCGGGGCGGCGCTCTCCCATTGCACTAAGAGGGACGAGTCTGGCTAGTCCTGACGCCTTCGCGACTTCAGTTGTAGCTGCTGGAGCTATTTTTGTGGAGGTAAATCCATCCCACGTTAAAATCGACCCTGTATCACATCTAGCTCTTCGTGGGAGCGAGAGTGAATTTCCATAAACTAGAGACGAACAATTTGTAGGTAAAGTAATGCCTACCTTTGTATATCTTGTAACGTGTTCTTAATTTCGTGTGAATCCACGAAGTGATCAGTAAACTCATGTTGCATTGTTAAGATTCGACGTTCCAATCGAGTGATCTCATTGACTAGAAGCAAGTGATGATGTTCGGCTGCTCTTGTTAAATGATGAAGAAGATGGCGGCGTTGATCCTGGAACAAAACATATCCATACATTAAAATGGTGTCTTCGACAGGGAAATAGTCATTCCGCGGCAAATAAGAGTTTTTCTTCAAAACCTGACCCTCCAAACAACTTGCATCTGACAGCGAATGAAGATTGTGCTTTACTTACATTCCAAATATAAACTACTTTCAAGTAGTCACGAAAGATTTCGGAAGAGACGAGCTAACAAAATTGATCTTACATTTTAAGCTAGATTAAAAGCTAAAATGACGAACACTTTCGGGCCTACATTCAGTATTTGACTTGGAACAACTATCACGGGGGTTTATGCTGGACTTTGCATCAGATGAGCTCTCGTATTATGTATATATAACTAGGAGAGCAGAAACAAACGTTTGTGTACCGAATCTACTTTCAACTATATTTCCAGCTCAACTCTTCGAGTTTGAAGTTGAAGGTATCGAGCGCTATGAAGTCAATCCATCACATATCAGACATTGCCTTATATCATGCTATATTGCAAACCTGATTTGTGTTATATATAAGAATCTTCCGTTTTATTATGCAAAGGTATATGTTGCTGATAAGTGATGAAAGAGAACTGGCGTTTCGCTCACGAATGTTCCGTCTACGCAAACAGAAGTTTAATCGAAAACCTTTTTGTCAATACTTTTAATTTCGAATAAGCCGACAGACGTTATGTCGAACTAACCATTGGATTTAACTTATGAATATATTTAATTTCAAAATATTTATAATTCGTATGGCAAATATTAAAAAATAAAATTTCAATTTTGTTTAAAAACTAACAGAATAAGCCGCCCATTGTACGTTTATTCGGCTAGTTATACTTCAATATTCCAAACCCTGGTACAAGTCAAATTGTCGGCTGATTCATCTGATGTAAAGTACTTACCATATAAAGACAACCCAATGGTTGATAGTAACAAGGGACAACTGTCACCGGACAGTTGCCAGTTTTCTCGTCGGTGTGGAGGGAAATGTTGTCCCTATGAAAACCTTGCTGTCCACATTGGGTGCAGTTGACTGGAAATTTTTGGCACGTCACCACATGATGTTTCTGCGGGGCAACAAATGAAAATATCTCCTGAAATGATTGGGTTTCTTTTTACACGACAGATCTCGGAAGAGACAAACAAGATTTTTTTCATTTTAAGCTAGATTAAAAGTTGAATTGACAAACTTCCAGGCCAACGTCTTTTTCTATATTTACTTTGTTCTGAGTATTGCTAGATTTTACGGTTAACTTGGCTACAGATGAGCAATTAAAGAAAAAATCTATACGATTGAGAACTCTGCACTTTAGCTTGATCAACAGCTGCCGTAGTTGACACCTATTTTCGCACGAAAACCTAACTCGGGCCAGTAAGTTCTAATTACTATCTTACAATAAGACAAGACAACTTAGTTGTCATCCATCAAGGGGGTTAGCTGGACAAGTACCGGCAACTGACCTAATATTCGTGTGTTCTGCCTATTAAAAAAAGACTGAAAAATTAATTTAATAGAAAAAAAAAACTTATGTGAAATATCAAGTTCAGAGGTGCGCCTAGAAGATACATTTTTGTCACCATAATTTCTAAGCCTGCATTTAATTAAAAAATGCTATTACATAATTTCGTTATCCAATCAAACTTATGTGGAATTCGTTCACACGGATTGAAAAATCAGAACCATTAGTGCTTCAGAGTAGAATTTGTTTTAACCAAGGAGTTTTGCATTTTTTTAACGATTTCGGCACTTAATCTGTATGTTGTGCACTGAAAATAGGAGGGAAACGATTTTATTATCGGCTAGAAACATCTCAGCATTAATCTTTCACAAGTCTTTAAATTGTTTCCACAATATTACGTAGGGCTTTTTTTTTAATTCACGAAATGTATGATGAACAAATTCTACGACCTGTAGGATAAATTTAATTATGGGGAAATTACATTTTTTTTTCAAATCGGTTCCGGCACTTAATCTGTAAGTTGTGCTTTGAAAATAGGAAGGAAACGATTTTATTATTGACTTTAAGCATATCTCTCAGAATTACTCAATCTTTAACAAGTTTCTACGATATTACGCAGGCTGTTTTTTCATTGGAAAAAAACCTTATTCAATTGTATAATGAACAAATCATTCTGCGATTTGTAAAAGACATTTAATTAAGGGGAAATATCCAGAAATCTTGCTCGTTTCTTCTTGTTCTACTTGAACGTACAAAGACGCATGAAATTTACAGAACGTTACCATTTTGTCAATTTCTGGCATCTGCTGCTGGCAATGTTCACATTCTATAATTCTGTGGGGGCAATGAGAGAATTTGTGTTCAGAGAGATTTTTACGTGTCGTACTTTGTCCACAGTCTTCACAGGCGACAGCACCATACGGGCAATTGATGATATGTTCCTAAAAACAGACAAAACAGCAGAAAAAGGACTGACAATCGAAGAAAATGGACGTTATTTTCGAAGCTTTGGAAAAAAAAAAAAAAAAGAAAAAAAAAAAAAAACATGTGCAGGGAAGAAGTGTAGGACTGTACCAAGTACGTTCTATGTTGCAGAGGAAGCCAAGATTGCGTTGCTAGACATTTGGTTTAACGATGTTTTGACAACTTCACTTTTTACGCATTCACATAATCATATTTGCAGTCCAATGTGGAGAGTTCAAGGAATTCCAAGAAATTGTTCAGTCTGTTCATTTCTCGACTCCGTGTTTCCCTCGTCTCGCCGGACTTTCCATTTTATTTACCCCCCCCCTTGCCATTTCGTGTCTCACTTTCCTCGAACTTGAGTAGTTCTTCGTATACTTGATGTTGCAGCTAGGACATTTTTAGTACAGAATTCAGGTTTGGGCCTCTACTTGGCTAAAAAGTGGACTTTCAATCACAGTAATAAGATTGCCAAACTTTGTGCGCACCCCCTTACACACTGGAACATTTTGGTTGACGGGGACAGAGGTTTTGATTTTCCCGAAAATTTACATGGTTTTGCTCGAATCGGAGGGCCGTTTGATTTGAGTATAGGCATACGAGCCAAGTCGCATTTAGTGAAATTATTTGCAGTTTTCTTTGGTCATTCTCTTTATGCTTCGAGTAATTGATCCGGTATTTAAGGGTTTTGTAAAACTTTCTAAAAAAATGGTAAGAAAGCAAAACATTACCTTCAATAATGCCAATTCATCAAACCAATCACAGCCTTCCTCTTTATTTGGACAGGACGTTGCCAGCGAATTTATTTCCCTCTCAAAAGCCAAGTCTGGAAAAATCTAAAAATCAAAATAAATAAAATGAAAAAAATAAATAAGTTTTTGTACAACCGATTACTCCCACCTCAGACAAATGCAAAAGCTCGCATATCCCCTCATCCTACTGAAAATTTATTCATTTTGATTTTTCCAGAGACAGATATGGTAAATATTTCCGTCTGAATTAAAACTATTCCCCAACCTGAATAAAGCTTTATCCAAAAACTTGTTTTAAAATCAATACAGCTTTACAATCCCATCTAAAACCCTCAGGACCAGACACTTTTCGGAATCCGAAATAAAACAGGTAACATGAAGGGTAGATGATTAATCGATTATTAAGTAAATGCTGCGAGTCTTGTAATTCTCCATTTTTTCCCCCATGGAGAAAAATGGACGTACAAATTTCGGACTTCCAAAGAATTCTAAAAACTAGTTCTGGATTCAGAGGCCCTAGATAAGACATCCGGAAAATACGGTCGTACATGCCAACCCTAATAAAGAGCGACCCGAGAAATTAGTAGAGTGGATAAAACTTACTTCATTGCGAGTAACGATGAGGTTATTGTCAACAGGACATTTCGTTCTTTCTCGACTTCTGTAAACGAATAAAAAACGAACAAACCAGTGAATTCAGTTTAGAAATATCAAAATAGATATAAACATTGAAAGTTTTAGAAGAACCATCAGAATTAGGGGTTAGCAATTTCTATATATCTGAGAAATGAAATCCAGATTCTTTGGCATGAGCATCCGGTGGTCACTTTTCCAGGAAGTGGGGCTGGGTTAGGTTGGAATATCTCAGTGGCAACCTATTCATCAGGCTTTTATCGTCCGTCCTTGGGCATAAACTTTCCCCAGGATACGCCACACAATCATGGACATCGTGGGGCCAATACTTTCTGAATTGGTCCAGTTTGTCTCCATATTGTGTTCCACTGGCCTCGATTACGCATGTGATCTCTGGGGATCACATGTAGTGAGTCATGATGTCCATCGATAGTCTGCCATTCTTGCATCGTGACCAGCCCGTTGCCATTTGAGTTTTCTAATGGATTCTATGATATCTCGGACTCCTGTTTTTTTTTCTCTCTAACATATTGCACTGTCCTGTGATCTCTCCAGGGGATGTTGAGCATGATTCTTTCATGTGCACGTCACATGGTTCTCAGTTAGGTTCTATTTTTCAGCTCCATAGGTGACTATCGAAGTGTGTCGACGGCACAATCTTTAGCACTCATGGGACTTTCTTATTCTTGACAGTCTTTATATAGGGAGATTACGTTAGAGTTACAAAAGGATTGTACTGTACCGTTATCCTTTGACAAAGTTCCAACTTCCAAATCCCCTATGCTTTGTGTGTGAAGGTCTGATTTAGTTAATGACTGGGTGAGGGGGGCAAATTTGCCCTCCTCCCTAGCGGCCTACGTACCCTGGTCTATTTTGACTAGTGTCCCCATTTTAATTGATATAGTCAATGTACACATTGATCTTCTGTCATAACAAGCCCGTCAAAATAGACGGTGTAGATACGATTTATAAGTAGCAACGAAAATATATTACAATTCTGTCTACTTCTCCAGCAACTGTCCTGCACTTGTCAGTCGAAGAGACGGACAACAGACAGTCCCCTTGTTACTTTTTCTGTGCATTGCATTGTGGTACTTGCGGTTAAACAACTGATACAAACATTCGTGTTATTACAAACTCGAAAATAACTCTGGAAAACGTCTGCCCTTTGTTTGACAAGTGAAAATTTTACTAAAATCCAATAAATAGTTGATGTTCTGTAATTTTTGAGCGTTAAGTTTAATTTTTGCAAATTTCCTAATGAAAAATTACTGCTACAACGGACGCCTAGTTTAATGTTCGTTCATTCACGAAATTTTAGCCATTTTTTTTCTTAGAAAATCAACGGAAACGATAAAAAAAAGTGTGCTCTTGAATCGAGAGTATTCAAAGGTATTTTCCAGGTTTCCTTCCAGAGTTCGTACTGTTTGAATAAGCGATCCAACAAGTACCACAATGCAACGCACAAAAAAAGGTAAGCAGGTGACAGCATTCTAAATTCAAGCAGAGAAAATCCGAACATCTGTCCAGTGTCGTGAGAAACTAGTCACAGGCAGTATAGAATGAATTGTTGGTCAACAGGGCTCTGGACCTTCAGATATAGCAAGTCGGTAGTAAAGAAATGGGGAGAACAAAAAGAAAAAACGGGTGGGCGTAGTAACCCGACAAAAGCTTTCACTGCCTTTATGACAACCGACGGGTTTTCTTGAATGGTTTCTTGATTTATTGTTCATTTGCCAATAGTCTTTAATCATTGTCCTATTTATTGCTCGAATTCAAATCCAGGACAAAAATTTCTCACGAGATATCTAGGACAATCGTTTCCCGCCAGTCACTACCACGTGGTTGAATAAGATTTCATATGAAGTGTTGGATTAGGCCACCTTTTTAACGCAAGAGTGTTATGAAAAACAGGTGTGGATATTCAGTTTTAAGAGGTTCCACAAAACTATCTCCACGTTAAGCCGACCGTGTACCACATCCTGCTCTCATATTCGGGTAAATTGGATGTTCCTAGAGACTCATAATCAGTCTAAACGTCCGTCGTTGGACATAAACTTCCCTAGGATCCGCCACATTTCTCGATCATGGGCGTCGTGGAGTCAGTATATTCTAAATTAGTCTATTTAATCTCCCCATCTTTGATTTTTTCGGCTCCGGTTTTGCATGTGGTCCCAGGGGATTCAGGTTGTGAGTCGTGATGTCCATCAGCTGTCTTATTCTCGCAACATGACCAGCCCATTGCCATTTCAGTTTTCTGATATATTCTATGATGTCTCGGACACCCGTTTTCTTCCTGATATACTGTGCTGTCTTGTGATCTCTCCATGTGAGGTCGAGCATGATTTTCTCATGTGTGCGTTGCATGCTACTCGGTTTGCAGGTCTGTCTCTTGGTTAGGTTCCATATTTCAGCTCCATAAGTGACTATTGGGAGGATGATTTGGTTGTATGTTCTTTATTGAGACAGTCTTGTTCTTGAAGGTTGAGCTTGCTCTGTTGAAAGCTTAACATCCTCGAGTGATTCTCCGCTTGATTTCTTCTTTCATGGGTTTCATAGAGATTCGTTGTCCTAGGTAGATATAGTGGTCTACTTTCCCCAGTTTTGCTTCAGAGTCCCAGGTCACATTCCCCCCCTTGCTATCCTCGGTTCTCTTAATTGTCCTCGAGTATTTTTTCTCTCTTCACCACTGTCTGGAGTCAGTTTCCAACCTACCAAACCCTGGTCAAAATAATCCCTTTAAGAAATTGTGCAGTGTTACCATCGTTCTTTTTATTGTTCGAAAATATGAGTCTAGTGTTGCAGATTTTAATTATTTCTTTTCAATTTTTCAATTTGCAAAATTGGACGGAAAAATCCATTTAAATTGGCAGCACAGTGATGCTAGAACAGCATTCGGCTTAGCAACTAATTCAGGGTAAAAAGCATAAGATAGTCTTTGATTATTGGACCTAGGTAGTCGTATGCATTCTGGTACAAGAATATTGAATAATGAACGTGCCTATAATGTGGCGTGATTGGATTAATGTAGTCTTAAAAATTCTACTTGATAGTCGTCACAGTGGAAAACTGGTTTGTCAAACAGGTTATATTCGACCTGAAAATACAGGACAGGTATGGACAAATATTTACAAGTCCAGACGTGATATTCAATCACTTGAGAAGGAACGATCAGGGTCGAATTCAACATTGATGGAACCCAGTGCATAACATTTCTTGGGGACCATTCTATTTAGCTACTATTTTCAAACAAATTCAAAAGTTAAATTCCTTTGTAACAGATCTACAAACAAGTTTAGACAGTACCTTTTTTTTTTTAACTAGCAAAAAAAATTAAAGAATGGGTGTTAAACTATTTCTCATATAGTCAATAAGGTGGGGGGGACAAAAATCTTGGAATCTTCCTGGGAGCTCAATCTGACCTACTCCTAATACCGGCTACCTAAAGTTCGGGGTGAATTCGAGGCCTTGAAACGTTTGATTTATTCAAGAAAACTTCAATGGCAATGGGCTGGTCAAGTCACAAGAATGGCAGACAACCTATGGACGTCACGACTCACAACATGGATCCCAGAAACCGATGCCGGAAGACTACAAGACGGAGAGACGAACTCGACAAATTCAAAAGCGCTGACTCCGCGACGCTCATGATAGAGGCCTGATGAATCTTGGGCAAGGTCTATGTCCAAGAACAGACGATAAAAGACTGATGTATTTATTCAAGATGTCAGACGAGGGGGTTATTTAACGGGTTTGAGATCAGCATTACTGTTCAAAAAATGTTCACTTAATTTCCATATTCTAACGTATGAAATTGTTTGGAAGGATTTTAAATCTATATATTGTCGCAAATAGAGTTAATACTAAGGTGACCGTTAAATGCTTCCCCATACGGTAAGGAGAGAGACCAAGATGCTTGACAGAAGACCAAGTTATCGTCCATTGCTTTTTATTTCATTAAAGATTAAAAGCAAATGGACAAAATAGTCTTCTGTCAGACATTTTATGAGAGATTAAGCTACTTCCTCGTATAAAAGAATCCACATTCAGGTTTAATAATTAGGATGAAACGATAAAATCATTGGCTCTATTATTTTTTTTAATTCGTGAATTGAAAAGAAAAAAAAAGGCCGTGTAGACACATTTTTCATGAATAAATTTAGCCAGAGCCTCACAAAAAGACTCCAAGTGCAGATACCTATGTTGGGGTCGTATTTTTTCCTCCATATTTAGCATGATTAGGGACTTACCCAATTACGACCAAAATACATTTCGAGCAGAAACGATGACCACATTTTGTCTGCATGGGTTTCTGCATTATCCCAAGGCAAATCGGGCAAATGAAACGACGATCAAGGTTCCGAGTGAGATCATATTCCATGGGGTCGCTGGCGCTCTGAAAAGAAAAAAAAGACGACCTATTGTTGGTAACTGAATAAATAGCACATTTACAACATAAGTGCTACGGCTTTTATTACATCTCCAGATCCCTAATGACCGCTGCTTCAGTTTTTCTTTTCTTTTTCTTTGGGATAGTGTTATTGTCTGCTTCTTTGAAATTCGCCGTCAGCACTTTCTACTCAACAGCTGGAGCAGCAGCAGTTTCGGAACGGGAAAGGTCACAATAGTCAATACTACTTGAAGTATTTTCTAAGAAAAAAAAGAAAAAAACTACAAATAAAGAAAACACGACAATTTAGATTGCAGATTAATCATTGAATATTTAAGTTTCTAACCTGTTCGTTGTCACGGACGAGATTACTTACAATAGTGTTTCTGCCCCCACCCCAAGGGGGGGGGGATCGAAAATAACCATGTTCATCGTTCGCATTAAAGGTATCCAGAGAAGTGCCCGCATCTCAGAGGCATTTCCCCATAATATCGCCAACAGCAAAAAAAAAAAAAAACCAAAAAAAAACGAAACACTAGAAAGCGGGAAGTATTTTTGCTAAATGGCGAGAGAGATTATCTATTCAATGTAAAGTTGCCTTATTCATAGATCTGGGTCAAATTGAATTTTATATATATAATATAATATTATATATATATATATATATATATATATTATTATAATATTATATATATATATATATATTATTATATATAAAATATTATATATATATATATAATATTATATATATATATATAATATTATATATATATATATATATATATATATATAATATTATATATATATATATAATATATATATATAATATTATATATATTATATATATATATATTATATATATATATATACATACATACACACACACACACACACTCTCTCTTCCATAGGAATAGAGCACACTGGTGGGTGGGGGAATATAAGCTAAATAGATATATCGCTTAAATTCAGCCTTACTGCCGATCCAGTTCCCTAGCGCAGAGGTAGGATACTGGCCTCCGGGTCTGAGGCGAAGCTTTCAGTCCTGCCTTGTGGTATTGGATGGGGTAATGGATAATCTATTGCCACACTGAAGAGTTGTAATACAACGAAACAGCTATCTGTGGATGACATATAGACACACATACTATATATATATATATATATATATATATATATATATATATATATACTGCTGGATTGTATGAAAATAAAAACAGGTTTTAAACATGTAATGAAAACTTTGGGTGGGGAGCAACACGGAAGTTAGTTTTTTTGTGATCACGATTTTTACTACACTCACCTCTGTTTTGCCTTTTGTAGTACTTGGGTCAATGTGGACCGCCATTCTCAAACCAACGCGGTTAAAACTGATGTTGCTTCAGTTAACAAGGAAGTATATGGTTTCTAGAGAGAAAGAGAAAAAAAGTTTTACATGTTTAACATGATTTTTTTTTTTTTTTTTTTTGAAGCCATGATTAGGTTGGGATTGTGTAAATGACCGATTTGACCATTCAGGTGTAGATCAATAGTATATGCGTGAACCAGAAGCTGTAATAAAAGAAAGTGTAGACAGTGTAGAATATAAAGAAAAGTCAGATTCACCTAGATTTTGAAATTCAAACAGATCATCCAGTCCAGATGACTCCTCGTAAACAAAAAAAAACAAAAAAAAAAAATATGTCAGATCGTGAATGTTGCCTTTCATATAAACTCGTAAAACGCTAGAAAAACTGGCGATAGAAAATTGTACCCATCATTATGAGTGGGCTTAGATTAGCAAACTCCCAACAGAACTTTCAAATAGAAAAAAAAAACATGACGCTGCTAAAAGGAGTGGAGGGTGTACCAAAAGTAACGCCCATTATGTCCCAAAATAATTTTATTTGTACACACATTAGAAAGTGCTCAGAGAACGCATTCCTCTTCCAACGCCATTGTCGAAGAGGGTGTCATTTGTGTATGGATCCGCCCCGAAATTCATTGAAAACTTTGAAGTAACCGACATACATGAGCGTATGGATGTGTATGAAAGAAAATTTACCCAGAAATTTCGTGGAAGGATGGCCATTCCACAAAATTTTATTGAATACTTTCGGAGATATCGTATGGACGGACGGGCGGGGAGACGCGAACAAATACACATTGTTGGCAGAAATGATCGAAATGGACATTAGCAGTGCCTTACATGAAAGGTTCAGTGTAACTACCATCCATTTAGATGCATTTAATCAGTTTGCAAGATTTTGCTTTGCACACGTTCTGACAAAGTACACCATGTTCTTCCGGGTTTCTTGCAGAAAGAAATATGGAGGACTCGAGTTAGATATCTTGCTAGAAATTCGATGATACCACGTCCGTCTAATCAGTGACCATCAAGCTAGTCTCAATGCAATCATAAAATGGCCGTGCGTTGTCTCGTTGAAAATAATCAATGCACATGTTCCGCGACCAGAAAACATTCCAGAAGAGATTTAGATGATTTCCAGAGGTCACATTGTCATTAAAAGATGCATGGCCCTATGATGCCATAAGAAATTTACTTTTTTTAATTCGTATGATGCCTCTGGATATCTCCAACTATACACAATATTCACATTAAGTTCAAAACAAATACAAGATCCATAACTGGACACAATACAAATTACAACTACAATTTAAGAATCAACGTTTAGAAACTGTTTTTTGACGCCCCCGGACTGAGAAGTTGATCATTGTTCGGGATTGTCCCCCACCCTGTAACCACTGACCAGCATGCTCAGGTTCGTCTTGAGAGCAACCGGATCAGTCTTTTAAATCAAGTCAAGCCTACCCTAATGACTCCGCAAAATCATGCGTCGAGACTTACTGACTCTTGCACTACAGGATTCGTCCTGGGGACATAGTCCAGCTTGTCCTGACGTCCTTGCGAAATCATGCGCAAGGGCTCTGGTTCATTGCACCCTGTGCCTGAACGTTTTCGAACGTGCGGGACCCCACTTTAATCAGATTGTCATTTATAGTCGTAGGGATGCAAATAAATAAACGTCCTTGTCAGCTCATGCTCTTCAATAATTTCTAATAATACCAAAATTAATTCTTAAAACACGACACTACACCTATTTTTAACATGACTAGGCAACTTATTCCAAAATTATATCACCCCATTAAAAAAATGTTCAGTGGATTTAGTTTTGAAATCCGTCTTTTCAATAGATTGCAAATTGTAGGACTAATCGGGCGTTACTTTTGGGACACCCTGTATAAGGGGATAGGGGAGGTGCCAGGCTTGATTACCACTTTGCTTGTCACATTCTTTGACCCAGTAGAGTAACATTCCATAAATCTCGACGTCTTGCCCATCCCAAATACTGCTGTCACACCATAATCACCTTAGTACTGCAATGTCTATGAAACCATTTTATCTCCTCAAATTCCCATGGTGTATATAAACTGTGGAAGTGGGTAACCGCTGAAATATTTTCATTTTAAATGCAGTATGAGAAAATGTACAATAAGCTTTGTACCCTTCGAGCTAAATTGACATTTATATAGCAGAAAAACTGGTCGTAAATAAAATGAAGCAGTACCAAGAAGTATTTAGTTTACTCATGCCTTACATATAATGTGTGCGTGTGCATGCGTGTGTGTACGCGTGTGCGTGCGTGCATGTGTACGCGTGTGTGTGTGTGTGTGCGTGCGTGCGTGCGTGCGTGCATGCGTATATGTACAAGTGCCTAACGCCCCACCCATAACGAAAATGATTTATGTCATCAGTCTTAACGTCCGTCGTTGGACAGACCTTCCCCAGGATCTTCCACGTTTCTCTATCATGAGCGTCGTGGAGCCAGTATTTCTTGAATCTGTCTAGTTCATATCTCCATCTTGTATTTTGTCGGCTTCGGTTTTGCATATGGTCTCCGGGGATCCCTGTTTGTGAGTAGTGATGTCCATCAGTTGTCTTTCATTCTCGCGACATGACCAGCCCATTGCCATTTAAGTTTTCTAAAAGATTCTATGATGTCTCGAACCTTCATTTTCTTCCTGATATATTGTGCTGTCTTGTGATCTCTCCATGTGAGGTTGAGCATGATTCTATCATGCACACGCTGCAAGCTCCTCATTTGAACCCGCCCCATCAAAATTGAGTTTGTTATCACATCAATCATATTGCAGTCCAAGTTTCGAAATTTAAGAACTGGTCATTGTAGTTCTTGAAATAGCGAAAATAACTTTAAAATTGGTTAGTTGAGAACCTATGGTGCACGGTGATATATCGAACAGAAAATGAGGGTCCGGTTTTACATTATAAATAGAGCCCACCTAGAAAGTGTTTAAAATGCTTTTCTCTAATTTGACCAAGGGAAAAGTCCTTCATTTGACCTCTCTAAGATGTTACCCTCTCTTTAAACCTCTTGAAGAATCATAACACGTGATGAGCGGAAAGTAGGTTTCACTTTGGCATTGTAGTTACATTGTAAACAGAAACCCCTTCTTAGACCCTCCAAGAAGGAAAAATTCTCAAAACGGTTTTAAAACCTCACAAAAGTCTATTAAGTAGGCATGTCAAATTCGGTTGGGCTGCACCCATGTTTAGGTACTTTTTTTTAGAAAAAGACTCCTCTCACTTATATTACACACTACAGAGTATTAGACGCCTTCGTGAACCAGGATCTGGATTAAAACTAGATAAAGATTGAGAGACTGCAAAGAAATAAAAGTTATGACACGCCATCGGTAGAAAGAAAAAAAGGAAACTTAAATGACTTTAAGCAAAAAATTCCCCCCAGGTTGGGCAATAATCGGAGGGGCACACATTACTTATTTTACGTTCAAGAACTTCATATCTGTAATGAAAGGTTTGATACTTAGGAAAGACGCGATTCATACTTTTTTTTATAGTTATAATGGCCACTGAGCCCTAATGAGTTTTTTTTTTAGAAGCGGTGGCACGAGGAAAAGGTTATTGCTTCAAGTGGGTCATAGCTGAATTAAATATTTACTATTTATATCACCCACATCTGAAGGGAAAAAAAATTGTGAGTTTATAAAAACCTACGCTCGTTTTTCACAGCAGGTAGGTTTGTGGATTGAAAACTAGGGATAATTTCCTGCATTTTATTTTTTTTGAATTAGGGTGGGGGTTAAATTGTGGCCTTATTTGTATTTGTAAAAGTCACCCCCTCTTCTAAACCAACATTATAAGCAGGGCACGAACTTGTGATATATTATAAAGGGCGATCAAAAAATTTTGTATTTTGGAGCCGAGATGGAGTGTACAACCTTTGTTTATGGCAAACAGCTCGGTCAGATTTCATGGATATTTTTTTTAATTTAGATAGCCCGGCTCTTGGCCATCAAATGTGCTCCTGGTACAACCCTTAGTGCAAAGGGAGGTGCTGTTAGTGCCAGAGATTGATCTAAGAAACCAGGTATTACTTGTAACATGCCTCGTCCGGAAACGGCGGCAATCAGTAACTTTACTTTCCAGTCTGGTATTGTATTTTTGTTGGGAAATGCCTTTCATTTATTTTGAATAAATATGACTATTTCTTCAGGTTGAAAAAAAAATGGTGTATTCTGTAGAGAACGCCGTTCTGTTAGCTTTTAAATAGACTATCGTATAGCTTGAGACAATCCAAGTTTTAAATCTACGCCTACAAGAGATAAGCAAATTGTATCTGAAAACAATTAAAACAGTTTATCCAATTTTTGATAGAATATTTTCTTTCAAACAACTGCATCCACACATTATTCCAAGACTTTCTCAATTTATAGATTCTGAAGATCATTCAAAACATTAGAAAAATACATTTTCCTATGAAAACAATGCAAAACCGAATTTTCAAAGTCAAAGAGTCAGCGGTTTGGACGATCTTTTCCAAAAGTGACCTTTTCAGTGTTGAGATGCAGAAAACCAATGTTTGAATGCCGACCAAGGTTTCGGAAATTCTATATTTTAGCAGCATGATTTCACAACTTGTTTGAACGGCGTAAATTATTTGATATATTTTGGCAAAGTTAGGGTTAAGATGCTTCGGGATGGGTGAGATTAAACATTGGATATTTTGCAAATGAGGTATTAGAGATTGGCTGAAAGTGGTTAGATTTTCACTGTTGATCAAATAACGTTACTTATGAGCTAAAAAGTTCAGTTTAGAGCCAATACGGCACGTAGTTACGGTAGATAGGTCTGGAGATCAGCGTTTCTAATTTCCAAATTATTTATCGAGGTTGGAATCTGTACATTTAAACGTTTCTGTTATAGCATGCAAGGATTTTGTACGAACTGATTTAATAGTTTTCTCTCAACAGTAAATCTAACAGCCATTTTTTAAAAAGAAAATGTAGCCACTTTTAGGCATTCAAAACTAAACTCAAAATGGCGACAATGTTTAATCTTACTATAACCAAGGTTTGTAGTGTAATTTTGCTGAGGTGCTCAAATATACAGCGTTTCATGATCTATAATATAGGCACCTAATTTATGCTGTTAATCTATAGAATTAATCAAAGGTTTCTCAGGCTTTAGTTTCAGCAGTTTCCAAGTCTTGTAAACTGTGTAGGACTACAATTAGATTGCACTAGCAATAGGGAACAGATTTCAAAGACTTCAAACATTGTGCAAAAATTTCGAAACTTCTCGATAAATACAATACAACAAACGTACCTTGCACCGGGTGTAGAAATGGTCCACGGAGGAATTTACAGTGAAATAAGACTTAAAATTTGCTGCAGTAGGAAAATCCTACAATTTAGTGGCGTAAAATAGAAATACATTAGAACAAAGAAATTGGCTATAATCGAGAAGGCTCATTAAAATTCATAGAACTTTCCGGACAATTGAAAGAATTCAATAGAATTTACATTCACAATTTGGCCATTTTATAGATCCTAATAAAGTTTACTAATACGGTTGAATATTTCTTAAAGAAATACACGAATCAAGGAAGGACTTCCATCATATGAATTTTATCTGGTTAAATTATCAAATTTTGTTTTACCTTTTAACAGGCATTGATCAAATATACTTGAATTAATAAATTTGATTAATATTTTTATCTTATGACGATAAACTGCAGGGATACCTAGAATACGACTACATGGAGGATAAGGTCTTCGAAATCAAGAATTTTTGAGAGAAATGATGAGTGAATAAACTGCCATTTAAAGCGGTAGGTCTATTCTCTATTCTTACAGTAACACATCAGGTACCTTCATTTTGAAAAGAAAAAAAAAGGACGCTATCAATACGTTGTATAACTTATACTATTAGCCATGCTGAAAAACACGACGAAATAACACCGACAATAATTGCGAAACTAAATACTACCCCCCTCGAATCTATCTACTAACCCTAACTACAGTAGTAAACGCAACAGGAGCCGAGTCTTCTGGATGGAAGAGTTGGATTGTTTGAAAGAATAAGATAAAAATTGGCTTTCAATTTTCATTGTGTTGATACCCCGAAACGGGATTTTTAGCTACAGATTGGTGATACCTGATGCATTAGTGCAAAGATTGTCAGTTGCTGGAATTGTACATGCAAGTGGGTGCAAAATGCATCTGATACACTACAAAAAAAAACTTTATCCTTATACAGTTTGGGGGAAAAAAATTGATAGAATTTTGACCAAATATTTGAAATAAAGCTTCAGAAACAGAAAAATTTGATACAAAAATTGGTAGAAATCCTGTCAATTTTGAAGCTGTATGAAGATGTTAAAAATGGACTTAGAAACGTACTGGATATCTGTTACACTCACAGTAAATCATTCAGCGTTTTGTATCTGAATTACCAAGACCCCCCCTCCAAAAAAAAAAAAAATGAATTCCTTTGAGCCCTCATATATTATATCTTTGGAACTGGGATTGTCAAAAGAGACACACAACTCAAATGGGAGACGTTTCAACCATTCAAAATGGAGTAATTAAAGAAACCAGGGTAGCAAGATGAGGAATATGTCCAGGGAATCCCAGAACCACCACTTTAGAATATTATAATCACTCTACTTACAGCTAAAGAGCTTCAACACTTCCTCCTGATCAACAAGGGATCCAAAATTGAAAATCCACCGGAACCAGCGTTCTTCTTTCCGGTAGCATTTAAAGAAAGCCCTTTAGTTGGAGAAGATCATGAACTAAATTGTCGTCTGTTTATCAGAAGAAACGGAAGAGTCTATTCATTTGACTCACCTGAACAGGTCGCCAGTGCGCCTAAAAAAACTTTGCAAACCTGCAGAAGAATGTTCAAGCCTTGTTGATCTGAAGTTCTCAAAATTATCAACTAGTACAACGTAAAAAATAACCCCCCCCCCAAAAAAAAACAAAGAGTAGGGAGGCCTACCACGGTGTTGTAGCTAGTAAATACACATCGGAGACCAGTTCGCTAGGGTTGTGAGTTCGATTCTCACTGACAGCTTCCTTTCTGCAGCCTTGTACCTGACAAAGCAAAGCTAAGCAATTATTTACTTTGATGTGATCGGGAGTCTTATCGTGATGTAATGACTAGCAAGGTGGTCTCACAGATCATTACTACTGTGTAGTGAGTTCAATCTTCAGTGGGTACCCCATGTTACCTTGTGCTGAAATCAAGTCAAGCTTAGTAAATATGTAATCATAACTCCTAAGTAGGGAGTTCGGTCCTCCCTGGGCTTGTAGCTTGTGTCAAAACCAAGCCAAGGTTTTAAGGAGGAGGTGCAGTTGCTTAGTGGATAATGGCTCAGGCAATCGACTCGGCGTGTCAGCTTCAAACCCCGCTGTATCTACTTGGGTGCACAAATGCCCACGGGAAAGGCATGGATCCTCCTCTGGTTGCCCATGAGCCAGCTGTACCAGGCTTACGATGATGATGATCCAATCTTTGTCATCAGCAGAACACAATAAAGATGTGCAATGGTTGGGTCCCCAGAGTGGGTCCCCAGAGTGCGTCCCCAGAGTGGGTCCCCAGAGTGGGTTGATATTGGGCCACTGAAGGACAGGGGAATGTGTATGACTGACAAGAATAATGTCATTTTAACCTGAACAACGCTAATCTGAACAACGTTCTAAAGTTTCTATAACGACAGAAAACTTTTCGTTTAACAGAGATGATTAATCATTTATAAATCCCTTTTTGAACAAGGAGTGGATAGTTACATGAAAATCTATAAATCTATGACTGACTCCAATGTTAACAACAAGCAAGATATTATAATCGTCAATCATACGTCTACCCCAATTCTATAGCTTGCTCGCAATCAACTTAGGCATGATACCGGGAAAGCTCTTGCAAACCGATTCGTATGTAATGAATTCGATTCTAACACGGTAATTTTCAACTATGACTTTGACACTAACAGGGTGCTCTTTTACTATGGCCCTGGGTCAGACTAAATTAATTTTAGAGAATGGATTTATTTTTTCCTTCGCTGAGAAGTTATGGTCATCAAACGTCAATTAGTATTAAGTCAACCATTACAACTGTTGTGAGTGCGGTCTCGATTGATGTTCGGGACATTTTGCTCAAGCTAAGTAAATACCAGTAATCTAACGAGGAAGGGCACCTACCGTAGCTTAACTACGAAAAAACCTATCTGACAGACGAAATTGCTAATGTTGGGAGTTCGATCAACATTGAGTGCTCCTTTAACGTGATCTTGTGCCAGACTATGCTAAGTTAAGTGAATATTTTTCCCTCGCTTGAAAGCAATTGATAGCAAGTTCGTTCAGCAAACCATTGTTACTGTAGTGAGATTGATCCTCTCTGAGTGCTCAATACTTGTTACCTTGTGCTAGACTTATCTAAGCTAAGTAAATGTTTGTAGGGCAACTCATCACGGAGTAATGATTAGTAAACATGCTTAGTAGACTACTGTAGTAAGTTAAGCCCATCACAAGAAGTAATCCTCGCTCATTGGGGACTGGAAAAATATTTTGCTTTACAAAAAAAAATGGCTACTTCCGTTTAATTTCAGCAGCATAGCTACTTCCGGTTAACTTTTTACAATTGTGGTTATGATGACATATTGTATAGTGTTACTGGCAGCTGGAGTTATGAGGGTTTTTTTCATCATGACAAATGTAATTTTTAAAAGGCAAGGCAAAGCAATAGAAAAAACAATCGTTGCATAAAGAAAAAAGAATTTTACTTTCAGTCAAAGAAAAAACAATGTAATTTATTTCAATTAAATAATTCATTTAAAAAAATAATGTTCATCTTATTTCATCGTCATTCAAAGAAAAAAGGATATAGAAAATATATGAATGCATCTCGAAGGTTAATTGAAACCGAGAGAGTAACAAAAAAAATCTATTAGAAGTCGATGTTAAACGGAAGAGGCTATATTGCTAAGTTAGCCATCTTATAGCTAAAGTTTTGTCAGTCCCGTATAAATAAGGATTACCAACTGTACCCCGGCTATGATTAAGTTAAGCGCAGCTGAGATTAGTTTCAGTCGTCTTGTAGAGGCCGACTTTTGTTTGAAGAATTTGATGATATCGGAACGGATATGTACGAAATGTCCCATTCGAGGCAAAAAGATAAAGAAAGATATCTTTAAATGAGGGTGGAGATCCTGGCTTTAGAATTCGAGGTCAGTCGAACTTTCAGCATATAACCTGCTTTACAAATTCTGTGCTTTTAGATTTGAATGACCACTGAATTCCATTTGTTCCGACGTTTCCCTTCCATCTAGTCAAACTAAAAACCATTTGGGACGAAATTCGTTCTCTAATTTTTTGCATTCAATCCAAGCGGAGAATTAGCTTCCTCGGTAAATTGGTTACGTATTAATCTTTGTGCCCCGGCTTGCTTTATACCACTGAGCCGAAACCACTGCCATTGCTTCTAATAACATTACATTGGGCATTAGTTCCAAGTATTGATTCCCTCACCGATTTTTTTCCATACCGAATTGATTCGGTCGTTGCGTCTAGAATGGTTTAAGCCTGCTCAGAAATACGCCCAATTCAGTACATCAACTGAAGACGGAGAATTGGATTTGCTTCCTTTCCTGAAGACATTTGCCAGCAAACCATGGTTCTAATATGGCGGCCTTTCCTGTTCTAATATGGCAGACTAACCATAATTGGGAACGCCGTCTACTTTTACATTTTAGTTCAATCAACTACGTATACTAAGTGCTACCAAAAGGTTCAGGGACTTTCACCAGTGGCGTAGTTCGAAATAGTCAGAGATTTAGGAGTACAGGGGCTTGGCTCTTTGGAAGGCCCCTTCAATAATTAATAAGATTTGATGAAAAGGTAAAATTTGCAATAGATAGACACCCATTATCAGTTAATTGGTAAAAAAAACGACCCCAATTCATGTACGTTCTAATACATCCTTTTTATTCTATAATGCCGGTAGATATGCACCGGATGAACTAATTAGATACCGTCGACCAAAACTGTCACCAAAACGGTCAACATAGGTTTCTTTCAGTCTTCAAGTTGGTCTGTTTGTATGTATACATCATGCGTACAGGTCCCACCAATGGAGCTAGAGGGCTGAAATTTTTAAAAATATTTTCTGATCCTCAAAACCTTTAGAGTGGGGGTTCAGTTGGCAATGCAAGTCTATGCTAAATTGATCCCTTAGTTTGTAACAGCTTGTTTCTTTGAAAATTCAGACATTTTTTTCGCGATCACCGCCCAACAAAAGGCATGAGAAGTAAGTTATTCATTGATCATCCCCATTCCAATTTTTCTAATTGATCACCCCCAACATTGCATACTGTCAAAAGACCTTGGTTTCCTAATGTTTTTTTAATGAGTGACTAGCCAGGCCTATTTATAAAGCTTTTGGGAGCACCCCTTCCCCATTAGGGGACAGGGGAACATTTTCAATCACCCTCAGCTACGCCTCTGAATTTCACCATGGAAAAAAAATGAAATTATTTCTTATTTACTCCTGTAAACGAAGATGAAAAGAGGTATATGTATTTGGTGGATTTCTGAGTGGATCTATGCACACTCACCTTCCTTACATCATAGTTATAGGTCCAAACCACATGATAGCGCCGAATTTTCATGTTCTTCCACACGATATCTCAAAAATTTCTCAATGAATTTCAATGATATTTCGAGGGAGGGTGGACAATAAACTATGGAAGAACTAATTGAATTTAGGAGCGGATCCATGAGCAATTACCGCCCTGGCAATGGCAGAGATATACGCTCTCTGGGTGCTTTCTAGTTTTGACTTTTTATTCTGTTTAATTTATTCATTTTCCCATTTTACCACTTTTTTCAATTGTATTTGGAAAGTCAGACACATGACATGCACCCCTAGTACTTGGCGCCCTGGACGACTACCTGTATTGTTAGTACGTAGGCCGGTCCTGTATCTAAGGCAGCAGGACATAATCCTCTATAACAACAGAAAAATGTTCAATCAACAGAGAAAATTAATTATTTAGTAAATAACTTTCTGAACATGGAGTGGATAGTTACATAAAAATCTATACATACAAATACGAATATCATTGAATTTGTTGGTTTAATGGTTTATTTGTCTGTTCAGTCCAAAGAGTCACACTGAAAACAGGAGACATGAATTTACTGTGACTGATTTTTTAATCTGTGAGTGTGTACTTAAAGATCATACGTGGGCACCATTGGAAAAAAAACGAGAACAAACTAGAAAAAAGAATGCTCATACCTAAGCTAGCACCATTGTTATGGAAAGTAATTGAGTATGGATCTGCCCTCAAATTAAATTAACTCTTCTATGGCCAAATGTCAACCCTCTACAATATGTCATAGAAATTCCTTGAGAACTTTTGGAGATATCGTGTGGACAGACATGAAAGTACGGTGATATTCTGTGGTTTGAACATACACCTTCAACGTAAGGGAGATAATCGTGGATGGATCCGCTCCAAAATTTAACCAGTTCCTCTGTAGCCTATTGGTTACTCCTCCACAGAACAGAGAACTTTTTGTGATATCATGTGGACAGTTTGGAGCATATACATAAATATGATCGAAAAAATGGAAAAATATCTCTCAATCAGTCCGCTCAGACCATATGTAAATCTGGTACTGTTAATCATAGCTCATTATCATCGAATTTCGTTTGAATTTGATTTTTGATGTTTCCTTATTCTAGGCACCAATTGTACTTAATTTATTCCTTTTTCCATTTTCCAATTGTGTGTGTGTGTATGTGTGTGTGTGTGTGTGTGTGTGTGTGTGTGTGTAAAGGATGCTTAAAAGTAAGGATATTCTGAAATATCAATCTATCCACAGGAAACAAAAAATCTCATTTTTTAAGGGAACTATGCTAATATATATATATATATATATATATATATATATATATATATATATATATATATATATATATATATATATATATATGTATATATATATATATATTCAATGCTTACTGTTTAAAGCTGTAGAACATTCTAGAATATACATATATATATATATATATATATATATATTTATATATATATATGTGTGTGTGTGTGTGTGTGTGTATTCTAAAAAGCTTCACAGCTTTAAACACTGAACATTAAAGCGTTCTAGACATATATATATATATATATATATATATACATATATATATATATATATATATATATATATATATATATATATATACATACATATATATATATATACATATATATATTCAATGCTTACCGTTTAAAGCTGTAGAACATTCTAGAATATACATATATATGTGTGTGTGTGTGTGTGTATATATATATTCTAAAAAGCTTCACAGCTTTAAACACTGAACATTAAAGCGTTCTAGACATATATACATATATATATATATATATATATATATATATATATATATATATATATATATATATATATATATATATGTATGTATAGTCTAGTAAGCTTCTTAGACTACTCTAACATATATATATATATATATATATATATATATATATATATATATATATATATATATATATATATATATATAAGAAAGCTTTAAACACTAAACATCAAAAAACATTTTCAAAAGATTTTTTTGTGTCATTTGAGTCACCCATTTCCCCAATCAATGCAATTTATGAATTTTTCCACATTGTTTTTCCCTGTTTCCGTTATACTTGTTTTTCTTTATTATTGCAAAATGTATGAATTTTCTCTTGATGGGATCATCAGTTGTTTACCATGAAAACGTCTCAGAAATTTCAACAATAAAACAGTCATAGTAACATGGCACCCTATCAGTGTTGATATATATATATACAATGAAAAGAGTGACTTTGTCTGTTTGGGGGTTTTTTGTTCGTTTTTTTTCTGTCCGTAGCTATAAATTCGCTCATACTTTTAGTAATAACATCCTGTTTGGGCCTTAGAGGCATTGGGGATTGGTTCCTTGATTTGACCTACTCCAACATTTAGTGAGATTTATCAGTTAAAATGCAGTAGGTAAACTACTACACCGTTGGGAGTGCAGGGTGTTCGCATATAGCCCTACTTCAGTTACGCCGATGTTGGAGCTAACACAATCTCTCACTGAAGATGAGACATGACTTCGTCTTAATGAGGATCATGATGATGATGAAACATTGGTCATCGTTTTATTTTTGAATGGCCAGAATCCCCCCCCCACATCCGACCTAATGCAACTTCCAGCTTTAGTTTCTTATTTCCTCTGTCGAGGTCAATTAATAAAATCTCAAAATATAGGGTTTTCCTCTGACCAGTGTTGCCAACTCGAAAATAGTTTCGTGATAGTTTGACCGCCAAAAAGTGCTATCTTTAAAAAAATGAATAGTAAAAAAAACACACACACAAAAAAAGTACAAAACGACTCGCGCTCATTAGCGCCTTTTCGTACTGCCCAAACAATAAAGGCACTGAATGCAGCGCAAAAAGCTGTTTAAAAAAGTTGCTCAGTGACAAAGGGAAAGGTTTGATTCGAGAGGTCAACATGTCCGATCGGTTTCTCTACTTTCCTTCCCGGATCCAAATCCATCACGACAACGAAGACTGGGGTCAACTCACACAGTAAATATTAGAAACCATCAACCAAAACTGTCACCAAAGATTTCTTCAGTTTTTATATTAGTCTTGCTGGCTGACAACGTATGCATGTATATAATACTTTTTATCATGTCCAGAAAACCCTTTTTTTAAACACCCTATACCGGTTTTAGAGGAGGTTCAATTTACAAAGTAAGTTGATGCTAGATTAGTCCCTTAGTTATTTTTTTTTCAAATTCAGACTTAAGGGAAATAACTTGCTGATCATCTCCCTTTCCTTAATTTTGATTGATCACCCCCAACACAACATGCTACTAAAAGACATTGGTCACGTTTTCTCCAAAGATAATCTCAGAAATCCAATTATATCAATGAAGTTTTCACGGATATTGCTAGTGTGCTATAAAAAAATGTCGATGGGGAGGTCACTGACGTCAATGGTGACGTCATAGAATATTGGACCAATCGAGTAATCAATGTATTTGGGCGTTGGTCCTCTGTGTGATGGTTGCAACCGTTCGTGCATAACGCTTTTTTTTTCCCTCGCCTTTTCTCTTTGTTTACGTAAAACGCTGAACGCTTAAACTTTTGCCCTAACACTGACTCGGTCTATTTATGGATGGCATCACTTACTGACGACATATTACAAAAAGAGTGAATCAAGGTCAGTGAGTGTAACTTAAGGAAGAGGGGCAGCTTTTCCTGACCCACGGCAGTAATACAAAAGCAAGAGAAGCTTGTAAATCAATAAAAGCTTCTGGAAAGCCAAATAACAAAACTCCCAAATGGAAAGTGGGATACAATCACAAATACGTACAAAAGAAATTTTACTCACGATACATCTTATCTAGTAATGCGTCTAGCTAACTATGAAGAAAAATTCTATCTCTCTAGATGGGCAATGGGAAGTGAACTCTCGAAGCGGACTAAAACTTCCCCCGGTTCCTAATCGAAAACAAAACAAAACAGGTCTATTTAGTCACTCGATAAAATGGTATGGGACTGTCTGGCACCAGCAATCAAGCGTGGACGTTTAGGCGATATCTGATTTGGCGTAAGCCCATTTTTAGTAATACATCTAGTTAGCAATGAAGAAAGCTTTCTTCTCTTTCAATAAGCAATGGGAAGTGGCCTTTTTGTAGCGGACCAAAACTATCACCAATCCTTAATTGGAATCAAAACAAAACAGGTCTATTTGGTCACTCAATAAATAGGTATGGGACTGCCTGGTGTCAATGATTAGGCGTGGGCGTTTAGGCGTGAGTGTTTAGGCGATATCTTATTTCGCGTAGGCTAATTTTTGACGGCAGCCATTGAGGTATTTATAAATGTAAACTCTATTAAAAAACAGAGAGCAGAATCTCTTGAAAAAAAATGCGATATTTAGATTCAATTTAGACAGTATTTGTCAACATTTGGTTGCTGTAATAAATATCTGTTAGATGCTATGCGCAATTTGGGGCTGTATATTACATAGCGTTTACATATACTTTTTAAAAAACAAAATAGTCTTGAGCAACATGAATACATCGAAGTAAGCCTGACTGACCTCCCTTCTGGGTAAGGGCAAAAAGAACCCTGAGTTCTGATGATATGAATTATCCAATGGAGCTCCCTGACTTCCAGAAAGGAAGGTTAGTTAGACTTACTTTGATGTACCTCTGTTGTTCGAGACTGTTTTGTTTGTTTAATCTTTGAAATGCTGTATATTGTGTCTTTATTTTGACTTTAGTTGTACTTACTCTATTTTGGGTAAGTGTTCCAGGTGGAATTCCTATTAGCACCAATTTTGAAAGTGAGATAAAAGACATGAAATGGTTATTAACAGTATCAGCCGAATGAGAAGACACGGAGAAGATCTGAATGAACTAGATAGCAAACATCTTCAATATAGCTACAGAAAAGAAAGAGAAAAAGTTGGGTTGGCTTCCTTATACATAAAAAAATCCTCAAAGACGACGTTTTTGGGATTCAAAACTAAGTCAGATTGCGGGGCCATAGTCAATGTACAGCTCTCAAAATGTTACTAATCGATCATCACCCAAGTCTACTCCTCGGCTTCACAATCATCTAAGGAAAAGACAGACAACTTCTACGACCACTTGAACTCCCTACTCCGAGATACCAAAAAATATTTCAAGATCATTATGAGGGACTTGAACGCTCAGGTAGGACAAAGAAAGGAAATCTATGTCGCCAAGTTCGTATATAAAATACGGAACGAAAGAGGTGAAGATTTTGTTAATTTTGCAACAGCGAAAAGGGTTCAAAAGCATTTTTAAAAAGAAATCAAATAAAAAATGATCTTGGAGGAGACCCAACCACGAAACTAGGAACGAAATCGACTACATATTAGCAGGCAAAGGCGACGCAGTAACTGATATCCAGGTCCTGAATCAAGTGAATGTGAGGGGTGACCACGGGACGATAAAATGCAAAATTTAAATTAATACCAAGAAAGAACGCAGCAAAATGCTCCGTGCCAAACTGAGACAACTTAGCGTGCAAAGAGACCTCACTCGATTCTTCAAGTTAGAACTGAAAAACGGATATGAATTCCTAACAGAACCAGAAGAGAACACTAACGAACCCAACAACAAAATGATAACCACTCTAAACCAAAGGGCAAACTAACTATCAGTGAACTGTCTGAAGAAGCCAAGAATCTCACGGAAAAACGCAGAAATCTTGAGCCACCAAAAACGACAAGAGAAAAGATTGAAGCAACTGAATTGAACAAAACTATCCAAAAGAAACGGAAAGAAGATGGCAGAAGATACACAACCACAGGCATCGAACGCGTTCTCAGAATACATAGTGGTTTCAAAGCCACTTAAGAAGCTCTCAGTTCACTTTCGAGAAGACACACTGCCGTTTGTTTTCTGACGTTTCTTGGAGACAAAATATTGCCAATAAATATTTAGATCCTACTTCTATTTAAACACGGAGCGGTGGGATCTGAATACATAGTACTAACCAATAAACCACAAAACCGCTCGTTTTTACTTACAACTTCTTATCTGTAACCTGACCATCTCTGAGGACAAAATAACCATAAATCATTAACTATGTTCTACCGAGATTTGATCTTGGATCGCAGAATTCGAAGTCCAGATTGCTAAACATTACACAATAGAACAAGATCCATTCTGTTATACCCTGTTATCTGTTTCCTAAGGACATAATGAAAAAAAGGAAATAGTTAGGTTCTGCTGCGATTAAAAGTCGGGGCGTTTGGTTCAGAAACCAAAGTACTGAACATAACACCACAGGACCGCACACTTTTGATATTTATATGTTTCCTGACGAACGTTTTGAACTCAGAAAGCTAACAACTTCTCATCTATTTGCTGACCATCTCATAGGACAAAAAAACATAAATCATTCGGTAGTTTTTATCAAGATTCGAACTCGTATCGCTGGGTTCAGAGTCGAGAGTACCATCCATTACACAATAGACCCCGCACACTTCCGATGACTCCCTGTTTTCTGTTCCCTGGCATTCCCTGGGGACAAAATAGAAACAAAAGAAGTGGAGTGCTCCGAGTCCAAAGTGGTAACAATTACACCACAGAAACGCAAACTTTTGATTATAACGTCTTAGCCATTGCACAATAGAGCTGCTCACTTTCTACAACACCCTGTTGTCTGTTTCCTGATATTCCCTGAGGATGGAGTAAAAACAAATAAGTAGTTTGGTTCTACAATAGATTTAAACTTGGGGCGCTGGATTCAGAGTCCGAAGTCCTAACCATCACTCAACAAAACAGCAGTCTTAAGCTAACAACTTTTTATCAGTAACCTAACTGTCTTGAATTTTTTTTAAAATAGCCACTAATCAGTACCTAGGTTGTACTGAGATTTTAACTCGATTCGCTGGATTCAAAGCCCTGAGTGGTTACCATTATGTCATAGAATTGCACACACCCAAAGTCACCCTGTTATCAGTTTGTCGTCGCTTCATGAGAACTAAGTAAAATAAAACACTGGGTTCAGAGTCCAAAGTGTTAATGGTGTCACCACAGAACCACTCACCTTTGTTAACAACCTCTTACTTGTTTCCTGGCAGCCTCTAAGGACAAAATATCCATGAATCATTAGCTAGATACTACCAAGACTTCAACTTAGATCGCTGGGTTTGAAGACCAGAGTATTTACAATTACAAAATCGAACCGGACTTATTCTGGTACACCCTGATAGCTGTTTGCTGACGTCCCTGAGGACGAAGTGAAAATAGATAAATATTTAGGTCCCGTTGCTATAAAACTCGGAGCTGTGGTTTCATAGTCCAAAGTGCCAACCATTACACCGACAAACTGCACAATTTTCTGACAAAAGGTCCCTGACTATTTCTCAGGACAAAATAACCACGAATCATTAACTAAATTCAAGCATATTGAACTCAATTCGCCAGCTTAAGAGTACAGAGTTCTGAGAGTTACACCATAAAACTGTACAATTTTGCTAAAACCTTCTTATTTGTCCTTTGATCATCTCTGAGGATAAAATAACCACGAGTCCTTAGTTAAGTGCTACCGAGAATAGAACTCGGATCTCCGGATTCAAAATTCAAAGAACATACCATTATATCGAAGAACTTGACTCACCTTCTCACCCTATTATTCGTTTCTTGACATTTTCTGAGGAGAAAATAATTGAAAGAGAAGTAGTTCGGTTCTTCCACTATTTGAACTCAGGATGCTAGATTCAAAAGCCAAGGTACTAACAATTGCACCTCAAAGGCAACACTTCAGTAAATAACTTGCGATTTTTTTCCTGATTATTCTATAGGACAATAAAAAAAAACACTTCGGCAAGATTATATTGGAACGCTTGGCTCAGATTCAAAAGTAACAAAAAAGAAAAAATTATGTTCTGCAAATATTTAAACTTGGTAAGCTAAATTTAGTGTCAAAAGTGTTGAGAATTACACCTCAGTAGCGGACACTCTCGCAAATAACTTATCTTTTTCCTGAGTACTTCACAGAAAAAGTACCCAAAAGTTTGCAGAAGGTTCTACCGAGATTTGAACTCGGATCGCTGGATTCAAAGTCCAGAGTGCTAACCATCACACCATAGAACCGGACACCATTAATGCCCCACTGTTATCTGTTTGTTGATTTTTTCTGAGCTCAAAGTAACAAAAATGAAATAGTTATATTCCGCCACTATTTAAATCTGGAATGATAAATTCAGTATCCAAAGTGCTAACAATTACACTTTTCTGAATAACTTTTTATCTTCTTCCTGACTATTTCTTAGGAAACAATAACCACAATATATTTTCAAGTTTTTTTTTACCAAGATTTGTCCGTCGTGCTGTAAAATGTTTACCCTCAACTCACTTCCCTGAAATCAGCTTGCTCTCACCCTTGTTGCTGGAGAATTCACAAACCATTGTAGATACTTCATTTGAATCCTAGTCAGATTCCTGTCTTCTCTGATGATCAGCTTAAGCGCATTGGGAACCTTTGAGCTTGTCCTTCGATTCTCTTTTTATTACCCGGCCTAGCTGCGGGGAAGCATTTCGCCCCGGGGTGGCACTGTCTCATTGCACTTAGGGAGACAGGTCGACCCCTCGTCCTGACGCTTTCGCGACCTCGATTGCTTTAGCAACCTCGGTTGCGTCGGCTGGAGCTATTTTTCATGGGGTACTCCATTTTTTTCCCCACGTAAAGCCTGACCTTGCGTCGTATTTTGCCCTGGCGGGAGTGCAAATAAATAGGAGCCTCCGTCTTTAATTTAGCAAAAGAAATCCTTTGAAGGTAGCCAGATGCACACTTTTAATATTCATTTCAGGTGGTTTACATATTGAAATGGTAGGTTTTAGAGTGCCAAGAAAGTGACTCAAAGATAGTGGCTTGGTGGAAATTCTTGTTGGAGCAGGTAACGCAAGCCAAGGTATTGCGGAATCATTTCTCTCGGTGAGTCATTCGACGAGAACACAACGTGATCATCAAGTCTCAGGCAGAGCTTTCCGTGTGCTTTCCCGGGTAGCATATCTCTCATATCCAAAACGATCGGGTGGCGACTGTCTTGTCTAAATACACAAGAAAACACAAAATGTTAGAATGATTCTGTTTTGGATACGGGTGATAGAATTGCAGAGTAATTGTTCGCGAGTGATGCCCATAGGATAGTAAGTAAACGCAGTAGGAAAAGACCCGGCTCAAGATGGAGGGATGAGATAGAAATGTTTGCCGGTGAAACATGACACAAGTCTGTGCAGTCGTGGTCGTCATGGAAGGAAATGGGAAAGGTCTTTGTCCAGCAGTGGGCTGATGATGATGATCACCAAACTTGCACATTCACCACTGAAAGAACTCTGTACGATGTTTGTCTGTAGTGATTTCAAATTATTCAAAACGATCATAAAAATAATAATTTATTGCAGGTAGCATCCCCCTGTCTGTCTGTCTGTCTGTCTGTCTGTCTCTCTCTCTCTCTCTCTCTCTCTCTACATTGGATATTTGCCCTAAAATAGTTCACGACTTGCGGTAACTTCCTGATATAATATAACTGCTTCTGGCTCCCACTTTCTCTTTCCCTCTTTCTCGTCCAGGGCTTGTTGGCCATCAGACGTTCATCCGGGGCTCAGGGACGCCAGAAGCAATTTTCCCTACTAAGCCATAGTGTATCAAAATGTAAGTATTACTAGATTTCACTTTGTCTACACATTGTTAAATTTTTACCACCAAAATATTCGAATTCGTAAAAACACAATTTGATAACTTTCATCCAGTGTTACCTTCAGAAACAACAAAATATGACTATGACTAACATACTGAGACTTTTAACGAATCATGCGTTTTCTAGTTTGATGAAAAATGAATAAATAATTAATTTCCTCAAGGTTGTATTTCCATCTTTTATTATCATGTTGATATTTTGCCTGTTGATGGGGCGCGCGAAATCGAAATGTTTTGTCAGACACCTGACGCTGTTTTGATGCAATAGATGACCTATTATCGGCAATCATATATCATGGTCATCATCGTTAATGCCATGGGCCTACTGTGACATATGAAATGTTTTACCATGTTTTACGAGTTTCCTGTTCATTACTGTCACTGTAAAACTTCACCAACTCATCTTTCTTTCCCATTACGTCATATACAGCGATGGTCCCAACACCGTAATCTTCAATAAGACGCTGTACAGACACACTACGATCAAGCCTCTGCAAAACCTCTTCTTTCTGATGTATGGATAACGAGATACGCTTTCTCTTCTGTTATTTCACTATTACCCATAGGGATGTATGAGATCCCTCTTGATATTTTCACTGTCCTCAAAGTCACAAAATCACAAAACAACCAGAAAAAAATATTCTTTCTTTTCAAATAAAAATATTTCAGCGGCCAACTAAGACCCGTCTGACTGGTAGGGTCGGTGATATACAACAAACTTGACAGTGGATTAAACGTGAGTAAGGTTTTGGCACAAACCGTAACCTTTGGTGCGCCGATGACTTCCACTAAAAAAACTATTGGTTTCGGGAGATTTCCGATTCCCAGAATGAATAAGAGATTGCAGATCTATGCCTTCATTGAATTATATTCAGTAACTTAATGTAGTTCCTAAATGTGAAGTGTAATTTGCACATTCCCGAAACCTTGCGTAGCCTACAACGGTCAACAGTCTCAGAGGTACCAAGTGAGGGAAAGAAACAATACAATACCACATACACTCACACGACGGAGGGGAGGTAATTGTGCATGGATCCATACAAAAGATTTAATCAGTTCTTCCGTAGCTTACTATCTACCGTTATACAAGATTTTGATTGAAATCCATTAAAAAATTCATTAAATTCGAAAAAATATATTTTAATCAATGAAAAAAAATTATCTTGGATCCGCCCCAAAATGTAACCACATCTTCTTTCTTCCATTTTCCAAGAGTGAAGAGTTTGGTTGAGCCGGTATCATCTTATCTTACTCCTTTTCGGTGTTAGAACAGAGACATCATAGAATCTATTAGAAAACTCAAATGGCAAAGGGCAGGCCACGTTGCAAGAATGACAGACAACCGATGGACATCACGACTCACAACATGGATCCCCAGAGATCACATGCGAAACCGAGGCCGACAGAAAACAAGATGGAGAGATGAACTAGATAAATTTAGAAAATACAGGCTCCACGACGCCCACGATAGAGAAGAGTGGCGAATCCTTGGAAAGGTCTATGTTCAACAACGTACGTTAAATCAATGATGATGATGATGATGATGAAATCCATCGAAGAATAGATATGGTCCGAATAAATTCCTTTTATGACATCATTGGCGTCCCCCCCCCAAAAAAAAAACGTCTAAAATGACGTAAAAGAAAGCACCTACAAATATTTAGATTCTGGAGAATCTAGATGTTACTGATAAACCTCTTGAGATAAGGCCCAAAGGAGGTAGCAAAAAGCTTATTTCATTTCAATAAAGATATTTTTAAGAGACGTCTAATGGAGCACTGACGCCGGTTTTCAAGTCTGTAGACAAAACTTTATAATCTGGAGCCCTGGAACACGCAATCAAACAAACCCATCAGGATAAGGAACAAAAAAGTCAAAAAAGCTTTGTTTTCCTCCTAAAACGAAAATAAAAGAAATTTTAGAAAGGGTCTAGTGGTGTACTGATGACAATTCAAAAGTCCGTAGACAAAACGGCATGACTAGAAACACTGGAGCTATCCTGCACCATCTTTGATGGCTACAGTTGTTCAATGCTTGTACATTTTTTTTTCGTGTCTTCTAGGACCAATAAGACTTGTCGATTCGTTTGTTTTAACATATTTTTGAGTTTTATCACTCCTTTCTCTTTTCGTATCTCACCGCTCAGCCTTCACGCGCAAGTTGATAAAGACGAACGAGGAACCCATTGCTACCACAGGTGAATTTATTGGAGTTCTAGTAACCGCTGCAAGTACTACTGCTAGTGTACCATACAGTGTTTTAAAGACGTTGTCATTTCTTGTTTGTTTGTTTTATTCTAACGCGTTTAAGGAAACAGAATGAGAAGAAAGTGGAGCGTTCTCATGAAACCATTATTTGTATGGGAAAAATTCTGAGCGTTCCCAGACCCAGATAATAACCCTCTTCTTTGTCTGCCAGTTTTATGCTGAGCATAACACCCTTACGAGCTCTCTCTCTCTCTCTCTCTATACATCTTATTAACTGGTGCACAAAATAAATCGAGATAAAACTCAGATGGTGGCTTGAAGACTTTCATAAATGCGAAATGGCGTAAAACGAACATTTTTAAAGCGAGAGAGATACCAGTGTGTGGAGATGGAAATTTTTTTTTTCTAATCGACAGAGAGAAAAGAAATAACGAAGAAAGAAAGAAAGAAAGAAAGAGAAAACCAGAAAAAGACAAGCTCGACTGCTGCAGGCTTATACTCCTCTCCAACCTCTATTGCAACTGAAGATGATTATTGCAACTTTTGCATTATTTATATATGATAAATAAATAAAAGTATAAAAATATATTTTTTTGTATAAATATATTTATCCATTAGAATGAAATAAGCCTGTGCGTATCTGGGAGGAGGAGGAGGAGAAGAAGAAGAAGAAGAAGAAGAAGAAGAAGAAGAAGAAGAAGAAGAAGAAGAAGAAGAAGAAGAAGAAGAAGAAGAAGAAGAAGAAGAAGCCAAGGAAAAGAAGAAGAAGAAGAAGAAGAAGAAGAAGAAGAAGAAGCCAAGGAAAAGAAGAAGAAGAAGAAGCCAAGGAAAAGAAGAAGAAGAAGAAGCCAAGGAAAAGAAGAAGAAGAAGAAGAAGAAGAAGAAGAAGAAGCCAAGGAAAAGAAGAAGAAGAAGAAGAAGAAGAAGCCAAGGAAAAGAAGAAGAAGAAGAAGAAGCCAAGGAAAAGAAGAAGAAGAAGAAGAAGAAGAAGAAGAAGAAGAAGAAGAAGAAGAAGAAGAAGAAGAAGAAGCCAAGGAAAAGAAGAAGAAGAAGAAGAAGAAGCCAAGGAAAAGAAGAAGAAGAAGAAGAAGAAGAAGAAGAAGAAGAAGAAGAAGAAGAAGAAGAAGAAGAAGAAGAAGAAGCCAAGGAAAAGAAGAAGAAGAAGAAGAAGAAGCCAAGGAAAAGAAGAAGAAGCCAAGGAAAAGAAGAAGAAGAAGAAGCCAAGGAAAAGAAGAAGAAGAAGAAGAAGAAGAAGCCAAGGAAAAGAAGAAGAAGAAGAAGAAGCCAAGGAAAAGAAGAAGAAGAAGAAGAAGAAGCCAAGGAAAAGAAGAAGAAGCCAAGGAAAAGAAGAAGAAGAAGAAGCCAAGGAAAAGAAGAAGAAGAAGAAGAAGAAGAAGCCAAGGAAAAGAAGAAGAAGAAGAAGAAGCCAAGGAAAAGAAGAAGAAGAAGAAGAAGAAGAAGAAGAAGAAGAAGAAGAAGAAGAAGAAGAAGAAGAAGAAGAAGCCAAGGAAAAGGAGAGGCCAAGGAGAAAGAGCCAGAAAAAGAGGAATAAGAAGAACCCAGAAGAAAAAGGAAGAAGCCCAGAAGAAGACAAAGAAGAAGGGAGACGACGAAGGAAGAAAAGAGAAAATGGAAAGAACAGAAAAATGAATCCAATAATTAGAAGATGGTAAAGAGTCCCCGTCCATCAGGAGACAATCCACAATCAGCATTGCAAATTTAGCCCTTTTCGCGCTAAATTTAGCACATTTCTTGGTTTGGCAGCGCTAACATTCAACGCTAATTATCAACAAACCTCCAGCTATTTCCGGTCGTTTTTTCAGCACATTTTGCCAGAGGTTTTTTAACGCTTTTTCGAGGTTGATTTCGCTCGATAAAATTGTCTGAGTTGGCAAAACATCCCCTTATGGAGTGTGACGAAGTTCCGCTTCCTGTTGTATGCATCAGCTCAGTGATCCTTGCAAGTCTCAAGTCTAATCGAGACAAGGACTTTATTCCCGCAAGTGTTTTATGAACATCCCATCGGTAGGATGCAAGACCATCGATGGTACACCTCAAGCCTAATCACAGAGCTTAGAGTGTACTCAATTAGCTGCTGAGTGGATAGGGAAATCTTTATTTGAAGAAAAGTTTTCTACACCTATCCTTCATAACGAGAATCTAACCCAGGGTCTTCTGCGTGCGAGGCAGACGTGCTAACAATTAGACTATCTGAGCGGTGTAATTAAAAAGTGAATGAAATAAAATAAGCAGAAAGTAGAAAAATAGGAGAGAGAGAAGAGCTAAATCGTTGAAAAAGTATCTTACTTCAGTGTGAAACCAAAAAGAACTCTGAGAGTGCATATTGCTGCCAATTCCATTGTCCCGACAAGTAATTGTGCATGGATCCGCCCCCGAATTTAATCACTTTTTTTCGTGGCCTTTTGCCAATCCTTCCACAAAATGTCACTGGAAGTAATTTTTCTATCGAAACAAAGTCCATGATGTGCTCCCGAATTTACCAACTTTTTTCACTCCATCGCCCACTGGATTTTATAGAAGTTCATTGAGTACGTTTAGATATATCTTGTGAACAGACAGATGGGAGGGCAGACCGATAGAATGACAGACGGACGGAAAGATGTAACCAACTGTACACACCTCGCCCACCCTTTCACAAAGTGACATTGGAAGTCATTTATCGAGGATCCGCTCTAAAATTTGACCAACATTTTTTTCTTGACCCTTTGCTCACTCTTCCACAAAATTTCATTGAAATTCCTAGAGTACTTTTAAAGATATCTTGTGGATAAACAGATAGAAAGACGGAGAGACAGGGAGACAGACGGAATAACAGACCGGTGGAATTACAGACAGATAGGCAGGAAGACAAACAGGGAGAGAGAGAAGAAAAGACTTACAGACGGAAAACAGACTGACAGATAGATAGACGGAAAGACTTACAGACGGAAAACAGACTGACAGATAGACGGAAAGACAAACAGACTGACAGATAGACGGAAAGACTTACTGAAGAAAAACAGACTGACAGACAGACGGAAAGACAAAGACAGAAGGACAGGCGGAAAGATAGACAGACAGATAGACGGAAAAACAAGAGACAGATAGACAGACGGAAAGACAAACAGACGGATGGACAGACGGAAAGACAAGCAGACAGACAGACGGAATGACAAATTGACAGATAGACAGCTGGAAAGACAAACAGACAGATAGACAGACATGACTAAATATAGCTCTCAAACTTTGGCAGAAGTAAAAACGAACGTGAATAAAAGAAGTGGTTTTTTTTTTCTAATCAGTAGCCTTTTCTGCCGGGGTCAGTGAGTTTGTATAACTTATCCATGGCTGTTGTCTCGACATAGTTATTCTTCTATCCACTGACCGTAATTCTTTATCTGCTTACGTATAACAAAGTCAAATAACATGACTAATATTGTCTATGAATGAACATGACTAATACTACGACAAACACAATCAGCGTTTAGCCAACCCTATCTAGTATAGACGCAGTTGTAGACTTGACTTATTGAGAACAAAAAAAAATATTCATTACGGACACCATTTTGACACGTGTGATGATTAGTATGTTGGCTGCTTGGATGAAATTATTGATTATTAGATTTTATTACTGGAATAACTGGTGCAAGGACCTTTTTTTTTCAATAGGTAGATGGATATTCACAGTAGAGTAGCGTTGAGATAGATTGAAATGCTAATGGATATAATTTGGCATCGATTCCCAGAAACATGTGGCAAAAAATCAAGATGATTAAGATAACTTCCCATGGGAACCTTTTATTATCTATCAATGAATAAATGTATACATGTACATCTATCTATTATATCGACTTACACACACACGCATGCATACCGATTGTGTATTAGGGTATGCTATAAGGAAGAGTGACATTAAAAAAGTCTAAACCTGTATCAAATAAAGAGCTGTCTCTTTAAACAACCAAAACTCCCACCTCTCTCATCGAATCACTATAGCTCCCAAGTGGCCCGTCCGACCAACCAGCCTACAGATTTTTCTCTCTTGGAGTGATCGTGTGTGTGTGTGTGTGTGTGTGTGTGTGTGTCTACTTGCTCCTGGTCATATTTTGGGGGTTACAACCTTGAAAATTTGTGTAAGCCCACCGCTAGGTCTCATCTATGAAAAAAAAAAGATCCCAAACCAGCACTTTTCGGTCAACAATGTCTGAATCTTGTACTGGTGTTATTCAGATGATTTAAGATAAGAGAACTCGTTTTTTTTTAGATCATTTTCTTCGGCTAATTTTTCGTGATACACATGCAGGTTACGGTGATTCATTTATGCAAGGTACAGATATTTAGTCAATTTTTCAATACAGTTCTCGGGAATCTGAATTACGGGATTTGACCTTTTTAGATCTCAGCCTCTTGCGATTGTGATTTTCGGGATTTTAGCTTTTAAGGATCCAGATCTTTTGGAATTTCAACATTCGGGATTATAGTGTACAAATTATGTCCTTCAGGAATATGATCAGTACCGGTATTATGTATAGGTTAAGCCCGGTTTTTGAGCATAATCGATCCACAAATCAGGGTACGGAGCACCCTATCATTATTCAAGATGGTGCCAAAGTCACGAAGGAGTTTAAAATATTCATATCTTTCTTTGTTTTAATGATGATAAAAAAAAATGTTTTTGACGAATGAAAAATATAATCATGGAGATCTGATTAACCTATATTCGGAAAATTGTTTCTCTCAAATGCCTATAATTTTCAACTTCACAAATTGATTTTTCAATAACGTTCTGCATCACATTTCGAAGGATATCTGATCCTAGGCCACATATTTCGTGTCTGGTATCAATTTTTAGCTCCGGGGCAGTTCTTGGCTTGTTAGCTTAGACCTTATGCTTCAAATAACCTCAAAGGAAGAAGTCTGGAGCTGTTTAATCCCGCAAATCATCGACTTGAACATTCAAATAAGGAGAATATGGTTTAACATTTTGGATTGATGGTATTTAACGTGAAATTCTATTATTTGATTCGTTTTTTAGTTGTATATTCTTCTATGATGAATTCCAGAGAGTTCTATTGTATATCTAGGGGGGGGGGGTATTGGAAAAGAAAAAATATGATTGTTTTAATTCCTTTCACGATTCATAGACGGTGTTCATTGATTCATAAAGCCTATTTTACTCACTTGTGTTGTCTTTATCACCATGTTTCAATTGCTCAAACCTTTCTGACCTGAATTTCTGGGATGAGTTGTGTTTCATTGATTTATATAGGTCCGAAACGAAGTAAAGTCCCGGGAGATTTGAACACTGCAATCATAATGCTGTTATACAAAAAAAGGAAACCCGAAAGACCTCAACAACTAAAGGCCAATAATCCTTCTCAACTGCATCTACAAACACTTCACCAAAGTGATCACCAACCGAATCACTACATGAAAATCGACCACAGAAACAAGATGGTTTCAGAAAAAGCTACTCAACCATCAACCATCGCCATTCAATAAACCAACTAAACGAGAAAGCAGCAGAATATGAAATGCCACTCGCTGTATTTGTTGACTCAGTGGAAATTCCCAACGTCATTGTCGCAATAGTATAACAAGGAGTAGACCCTATATACGTCAGAGTACTATAACATATCAACCGACACAACCGTTCTTTCATCAGGCTACGTAAATTCCTTTCAAATAAAAAAAAAGGAGTGAGACAAGGTGATACCAGCTCACTCAAACTCTTCACAGCCTGTCTTGAGATGATCTCTCGAAACCTAGAGTGGGAACTCAGATCAATCAGAATAGACTAACGAATACGTAAGTAACCTCAGATTTGCTAACAGCGTCGTCTTCTTTGCTAAGAACCTTCACGATCTCCAAATAATGTTAGACAAACTAAATGAAGTAAGCAAGAAAGTTGGCCTCCATGTGAACTTCAGCAAATATGTTGGGGACAAAGACACAACGATCGAAATCGAAAACGAAGAGCTGAAGAAAGTAGACCACTACATCTACTTAAGATAACAAGTCTCCAGGATATAAAGCGAAGAATCACGATAGGTTGGAAAGCTTTTGGTTGAGCAAGCTCGACTTTCAAGAACAAGAAAATCCCATTAGTCTTAAAAAGGAATAGTATATAACCAATGCATCCTACTGATAGTCACCCATGGAGCTGAAACATTGAACCAAACTAAAAGCTTGACCCTCAAACTGAGAACCAACGGGCTTATGAGAGAATCATGCTCAACCTCATGTAGAGAAATCACAATACAACAGAGTATATTAGAGAAGAAAACAGGAGTCCGGGATATCATAGAAACGATTAGAAAACTCAAATGGCAATGGGCTGGATATGTTGCAAGAATGTCAGACAACTCCTGGACACCCTGACTCACGACGTGGATCCCCAGAGAACATCTGCGATATTGTGACCAACAGAAAGTAAGGATGCTAAAAGGCTGATGATGATATCCTCAGCTTCGTTTACAAAAAACATTTCAGCCTCTGTCTGAACATCATTTGGTCCACTTTTTTCGTCTTTGTTATCTTTATCACACGTTTTCGACAGCTGAGACCTTCGGCCTTCTTCCTATCTGAATTTTTTTGTAACCATTAGACGTTGGTTCTTCTGGACCAGCTTTCTGGTCTTTACTTCATCTTCATCCGAGCGTTTTTGGCATTGAACCTTTCAGCTTTCTTTAGATGTCTGAAACAAGGAACAATAATCCATCATTCAGTCCTTTGACCGTGCCGTCGGGGGAGAAGACCTAATGGCAAAGGTAGCCGAAATCCTCCGCTTTCCTGGACTGTGGTTTGCACCACGAATTCTTTCATGTCCGTCCACTCCTTCGCTTTGTCGGGTCAGCCCTTCTGTGGCCGACCTCGCTTGCGTCTCCCTCAACGGTCTTCTGAATTATGGTTCTGAATGATTATCTTGTATAGGCTGTCGTGCCGTGTTACGTGACCGAACCACGTCATTTCACGGTTCCTGGAAAGACACAAAGGACAAAGAAAGGCATATACGAGTATTAAAAACTTTCCAGCTGTGTATCAACTCCAAAGCTTTTCAATAGCGGTCTGTTTATCTTTGTAACATTTATATTTCTGACATCATTAAAATTAGTATTAGTGAAGTGACATATATTGAGTATTTGTACCATATACTTCTCAAGTTTAGGTCATTATTGTTTTGTAACTTCGACACCACTTTATTCGATAGTCTTGCATAGGCTGTCGTGTCACGTGACGTGACCAAACCACGTCAGCTTTCGTTGCTTTACAATGGTAAGTAGAGGTACCTTGGGGACCATATGTATATTGACCTTGTTCCTTACGTACACATTGGCGTTATATTGGCTTTAAGATATACAGAGTAGCTTTCTCAATCATTTCATTTCGAACGTCAGGAGACGTCTTCCTGTCTCTCTGGGCAGCGTTCACGACACTCACCCATACAGTAGGATTAGGAGCTCTTCCACACCGCGTTATTTAGCTGTTGCTGCAATGGCTACAGCGATCTGAATTCCTGTAGAGCAAGCGCCATCTTTCGATAGGATCACTCCCAAGTATTTATAGCTGGATACTTTTTTCTATCGGCTCTCCATTCATGGTGATGTTGGTGTGTTTTAAGCTGTTTAACCTTGGACAATAATTAAGTGACCCGAAGAGAGAGAGAGAGGGGTTTAAATGCGATGGTCAGCGTCCTTTCATTTAATCCGTTCATAGCGTCGGTAAAGATAGAAAGTTACAATATATAGAGACAGCAGATAAAGAAGGATATATCTTCTTTTTTACGTCATTTTATTCCTATTTTAAATCAAATCTCGAGATAAAAAAAAAATAGGAAGAAAGATAAAATAGAAAGAAAGTAGGAGAAAATAGAGAGAAAGAAAGCAGACTGCACCGTATTAATAACAAATGTATACACTCCATATATATATATATATATATATATATATATATATATATATATATATATATATGTATATATGTATATATATATATATATATATATATATATATATATATATATATATATATATATGTATATAACTTTTTCATTTGCCAATGAATTATATTGCATTTTGGACGATATTTTTCGTTCTATGTTTTATGTAATCAATATTTTTGTTCCGGACGTTTTAACGGGGATTAGTTTGAAAACTCAATTGGAAACACTTAGTTTTATTACAGAGGCAAATGTAGACAGATTCTGTCAAAAAGGTATACATGACGTAGCAGTTTTCGGAAAGACTCTGTCCTTTTTCAGGTTTCACTACCACATATCAGCCTACATTGTTACTTTTCCCCCAAGACGTTTTTTCTACAAAGTCTTTTTTCCTGTCACCTATTTTTTTAAAAATTTTCTTTAAAATTCCTTTCTCCCATATGTTTCTACTTTTTGGCCTGAATTTTGTTGAAATGAAGTTTGGATGTACAATTTTTTCTTTATAACAATCCAACGCTACCATCACAGATATATTAACCCTGAAAATATGGATCGTTTTCTGGAAGTCCGCTCTACGGAACGATTTACTCTTTACGAGTTATAACGAGGTTTCATTCAGAAGAGAAACGTTAAACGAGGCTCATATATACAGTTATCTGCGGCGTATACGTTAAATTCTTCAATCTAAAACGTGTTTCGAAAAATAGGTATCGACTTATACGGTGGGTGTAAAATGTATTTAAAAAAAAAGTATAAGTTTTAACTATAATTTTCAGCAAAATATCTTGAGGTCAACTGCTATATATACATACAAGATTTACAATTATATATATATATATATATATATATATATATATATATATATATATATATATATATATATATATATATATATATATATATATCCTCTAACTCCATTAAGACTGACCCTCTTAATTTATGCCGGCTAATCTGGCAGGACAACAGAAATAAATAGTTTTTTTTTTAATTCGTGACACCTCACCGGAAGGTTACATTTTGACAAAACTCAGATACATAGATGGCAAACCAGTATTACCAACTTGGTGCTTTTCACGCTATCCGTAGCAGCGCCAACTTTTGCTAAATTTTAGTTATTTTAAGCCATTTTTAGATTAATCTAGCCAATTTTAGCCGCTTAATGATGATTATAGTGCATTTCTGCGTTTTTGATACTTTCGAGATTGATATAGCTCGGAAAAAAATTTCAGTTGGCAACACTGCCTGAACACTACAAAAATTCTTCTCCTGGCTCAGCCGCTGCACCCAGTGTCCTCATTTAAGTTGGGTTTAGTTGGGATAAGATTAAGACGTGTTGTATGTCTCGTGTGAAATTGAACAACCTGGTGTCACAGCGAAATCCAAACTCATTCACTTAAAAGGAGGTAACACCTGCAAAAGCGAATACTACAACGAAAAATCGTTTGTGTCTCACAAGACAGAAAGAACTGGATAAATTGACCATAAATTATAATAAAATCAATTTATTTAGAAGATCAGGTCATTCATGACCACTAATGGAAACGGCTTTTGGGAAACTACTATAAGAAATATTGGTTCCTATATTGTGTGGGGTAGAATAATAAATTGCTGTTGGTTAGATGTGGCAAGAAGATGTTTGTGAGGACAAAGGGTTTTGTCAACAAATGCCACAGCTAGTAGCATTCTATATTCTACTGCTTTCTCTTTTAGTTGGTTTTCTGAATCGAGATCTTTGATGGTTGAGTAGCTTTTTCTGAAACCAGCTTGTTCCTATGGTTGGTTTTCATGTAGTGTTTTGATGATTCGGTTGGTGATCATTTAGGTGAAGAGTTTGCAGGTGTAGTTTAGTAGGCTTATTGGCCTGTAAAACGGAGTAAAAAAGACACATGCAAGTATTTAGATGAACAGCTAAGACGTATATTTAGTACATAAACGTTTATGATGATACAGGACTGAAATGGAAATACATATGAGACAACATGGATACGATCGTGCTAAGAGGAGAGAAGATGAGAGATAGCTTCTAAGCAAAAGATGGGAGCTTTGTATCGTAATAGTTGTAGTTGTGTGTGGGGAGGGGCAGAAATGTCTGAACTGCTTTGAATCCCAAAGGCTGGAAACGTACCAAGGAATGGTTATGGAGACCGGGTTCAGTTCGTATGCCTATCTGCTAAATTGTGTGCGATGTATTTGGAATCGCGTGTGAGCAACTTGGGGCTATTCTATGAAGCTTGAGAACTCTCGACGGACAGAGTATATAAGAAGACAGATCATCTTGACTATCCCGTAGTACAAAGCGTTGCCATTTCATTCGTGAGAGTTAGAGGTGTATACGCGTTCGGAGCTACTGGTGAGGATATGTTTGCGTAGCTCCGCGAATGCGAGATGCTCCGATATCGGTGAAGTAAAATGGGCAAAGTTTACACAGATTGGCCACGGTAGAGAAATGGTCAAGTTCGGATCAGCTGGCGAAATGATACCGATCTTAGAGAGAGAGGGGGGGGGGTAACCAGCTAAAAGCGCTGGGGCAAAAAGAGCAATTGAACACGTATGTTCGGAGCTTTTATAGGGAGTCGTCGTAAGAAGTGACGTTTTAGATATCTTGCTAAAAGAAGGGTTTCGTGTCAAATTCTCAACTAAAAGTATTGGGGCACCACACTATTTACACTGTGAGGCTGGTTTAGGAGAACCAGATATACAGAAATGTTAGTTTGGGTGGGGACTAAGTATATAGGAAGGCTGGTTTGGTGGAACTAAGTATTCAGTAAGGCTAGTTTTGGGAATTAAGTATGCAGTAAGACTGATTTTTTGGAAACGTATTGAAAATCCTTGGTTAGGACGGCAAAGGGATTTCATTTGCTCGAAATTTCACATGGTTTTGTACGAATTTCACTGATTATATTGGCGAGGCTGTGTTCCTGACTCGTACACCTATGTCAATAAGGTAAGTATCACTAAGATATGTCTTTGAGAGATTCTGGCGTTGCCATACACTCTTCATCGAGAGTCTACGTCACCTGGTTCTCAGTGGTATTTGCAAACTTTAGCGTAATCCAACAAGTGATGCGGATACATTTAGAACAAAGTAAAGTCAAGGCACTAAATCATGGACTCTTGTGGTCGTATCTATCTATATTGTTAAAGTTTGCAACCACTACTATATTTATTTGTCAAGTCACAATTTTGCATCACGCTGTAATGAGAGTGGAAAGAGAGAGAGAGAGATGAACCAAGAAGGCTGACTTGCTCCCAACCTCCAGCAGCACGACAACTCTCAACCCGCCCAATGTAAGAAGAGGACATTAATAATTCGAATAGATGGGCGAAATTTCGTTTTATGTCACCGGAAATCGTAGATCACTTAGACTTGGTGGAACAAATTACAGATGGATTGAAAGCATAAAATAGGTTACAATTACAAAATATTCATGGATTCAATACTTAATTTTAATCATCTAATATTCCATTCTAATTATCTAATACTCGATGACGGGATATGTCATTTTTGACGGGTTGTCCACTGGTGAGAATAAAAAAGTTCATGCAAATATCAAATGTAAGTTTTTTGAACGCGATGAAAATCAACACTTTTATGGAAGACAGAAAGGTTTTCGTTCAGACCAATCTTGTATCAGAAAGGAAGGGTGGAGAGAGTGGGAGAAGAAAGAGGATCTTCTTTTCTTCCTCACGTCATACTACATCATATTATCTCTTTTTTTATCAATTCTTGAGATAAAGAAAATGAAAGTACAAGACAGAAAGAAAGGAAGACAGGAAGGAAGGAAGAAAAGAAGGAAGGAAGGAAGCCGGCTATGTAGTGTTTATAACTAATATATAAACTTCATTATGTATATACAATGAATTTTTTTTTCTAGGCAATGAGGAAAACACAGATAGCGTGGATAGGTAATTAAATATGTATTCACCCTACCTATGTTTTCTTCATTAACTAGAAAAATAGGTTATTAAATACTTATTCACCCAATCTGTGTTTCCCCCATTATCATATATATATATATATATATATATATATATATATATATATATACATATATATATATATATATATATATATATATATATATATATATATATATATATATATATATATATATATATATATATATATATATATATATTCCAACGAATAGTATTACGTTTCGGATGATATTTCTCGTTTCATTCTTTACGCAGCGATTTTTTTTCGGACATTTTAACGATGGTCAACTTGGAAAATCAATAGGAAATAAATAGTTCTGGGGAAAAAGAAATGTTGCCAAGTATTGTCAAAAATTGTACGTACAACTTCGTGCAGGACTTGAACAACAACAGGGTCTACTCTCCTTTCTTGTTTTCCTCGAGAAAGGTACCAAGAACATGAAATGAAGAGGAAAAGAATTGTTGTTGCTGTAAATAAATACACTACTTGGTACTTAGGTTGTTTTAAATAGATACGTACACTACACAACTTGGTGCTTATGTTCTTGTGAACGAATACACTACAACTAAGTACTTATGTCACGGAATACAGACTTTTTGTACCTATCAACCCGGTTGGTGACCGAGAGTCTCATTTGTGTTATGGTGATGTCAAAAATAGGGATGGAATTGTCATCATCTGACTTGAAGTATGTTAGTGTTAGTGTTAGTGTTAGTGTGTGTGTGTGTGTGTGTGTGAGAGAGAAAGACAGAGAGACAGAGACAGACAGAGACAGAGACAGAGAGAGAGAGAGACAGGGAGAGAGAGAGATAGAGAGAGAGAGAGACAGGGAGAGAGAGACAGACAGACAGAGAGGGAGAGAGACAGAGACAGAGACAGCGGCAGAGGGGAAGATCGGCCACATTATCAGAACAAGCCTGGCTACTGCAGGGTCAAACTCCACTCCTATTTCTATCCCGACTGATGATGGCACCTGAAACTTTTGAATTGTATATTCAATAAATAAACTAGAATAACATGAACTTTTGTAGACGTACATGGCTTGTCAGTTGGGTTCAGTTGGTAAGAAAGCCACCTACTGGTCACTTGGACGTGATTTCAAATTTATACATCGGTTCGATTTAGTGTGGCGAGACAGAGAAACAGGGAAGAATTAGGTGAGGATTGTTGTTGTTATGGAGGGAAAACTAAGTCAACTTTTGCGTCCGATTGGAACTGGAGTAAGACAATATTGCTTCAACTCGATAAAGTACAATAACTGGAATATGATATGATATGAATTAAAAACCGTGACACCTACTGTGGTTAGTACTTATGTACTCACGTAGTAAAATATCTTGTTCCCTTAAGGAAAAAAAGTTTTGTTTTTTTTTCTGTTTGTTCACAACTTCACGAACAAAACTTCAATATTTCAACCTGCGTAAGACGATAAAAAAAATCGTGAGTGGACTGAAACAATGCTTATGCTTTCTTTTGTCCTTTTCCCTTCGTATTCAAGTTCAATATCAATTCCTCTAATTGGAATTCACGTGGGTGAATTTTCACGTGAGATGTGTGACCTGGCCTTTCGTCGATATCTTTCGTTTCTAGCATCAGATGGTTTCAAGATTCAGAGATGAAAATAAGTATTTATTTTAAAGAAAATAACTTCGGCAATGGATGCCGTTTTTCAATAGTCAAGGTTCGCTCGTGTTTTTAAGTTAATTTACATCCTGTTTTATGTCAAATTGTTGAACACTGAAAACAGCTAGTTACTATCATCCTTGAGTGGGGGATTTTCCTCATAATCAACTGCGTAAAACATGTCATTAATTTAAAAAAAAAAGAAAGATAAATAAAAGGGATAATCTACTTGGTTTTTGTAGTTTATATGTAAAAAAGATATTTCGTAAAGTAGTACACTATTGGGTTTAGTTTTCAATAACAAAGGAGAAATGAATTTATTTACAATAATTCTGAATGGAATCTTAAAATCTACCATGTGTGTCTCATTTCAGCTTGTTTCTTCTGTCTGAACAGAACAATCTTTAAACTTTGGGGAAACAACCAATTTATTTATGGAAGCCAGCTTCCTATTTTCGTTTTTGTAGGTGGGTTTCGGTTTTATTTAACTCTAGAATTGTTTCTCCGTTTGTAGTAAAATTTTCCCCCAACGACCATGTGTTCATTTTCTTAGTTTCCCCAACATTCGATTAAGCTCGTATAGAGTTTGTTGGGCGAGGCAGTAATTGACCAATCAGAATCGGAAGCTGATGCAATCACCTAATAGGCCCTTTATTAATCCACTAAAAATATAGTACCTACTATTTTACACCTGAAACACGTCAAAAAACGATAAAAATCGATTTTAATACCAAGATATGTAATGAAGAACTGTTAAACCGTCCAGTGATATGAATTTTACATCTTATACTTCAGATTAAAGCAACGTGGAAATTGTGGCTATAAAGACCGAATCACGTAAATTCACTCATTCTTACGTTGCGACGAAGACGAACAATACTTACGATAGCAATGGCTTTCTAATTCTGCTTAGAAACATTTCTCAGTGCAGGGGAGACCTTTGCACAATGGCGTAAGTATTATTTTAATTGCTATTTTACAATTTCAGCTTGGTAAAAATACAAAAAAAAGGTTCTTCGATGCTTAAATAAAGCCGGATTTAAAATGTCCCATAGGCCGCCATGCTGGTCTGATCAATTTTTGGTTGTATGGCGATTTGATGAATATCTTTTTCTATATAAATTAGTAAAGGAATTCGTTGACAAGTATGAAATCTGAAATGATTTATATCTTATGTAGTTAATGAGTTTTATATTATAAAAATAGACTTCTTGTTTTATTTCCAGCTTCTCTAAGTCGAATGTGGTTTTATTTTCTTAAATATGACTTGAATGACTTCCTTGGGTTTTTTTTTTTTTTGATTCTTTCACTTTTTTTATGTTGAGATGAATCTTTGGTCAAATTAGCTCAAAATTAACTGATAATTGATTTTATTGTATAATCAGTTTAAATCTAAAATTTTGCAAGGCTTTATAATTATTCTACTTTTTTATTTTCATCCACGTAAACAAACACTTAAATCAGTTTTATTTCTTCCTACCTAATTCTTTCTAGACATTTGATGATTCAGAATCATTAATGGGTTTTTACCTACAAATAAACTTATTCCACGTCATTAAAAAAAATCTTTCAGTTTCTATTTCAAATAATCTTATATTAATAAATAGTTACCTAATTATTGATTATTAAGAGCTTGATTAATAATCTTTACTTTTAGAAATTTATGAATTTATTTATCAGACTCTGACTTGAATTACAATTGCTAATTAACTTGATTAGGAATTAGTAACCTAATGGATCTTTTAAAATTAAGGTCATCCTACCAGCTTGTTTTAATTTTACTTGTATTTCAAGTTTTATTTTCAACTTTGAATAAAGCAGTATTACTAAGTTGAACTTCGTCATATTGCAAAAGAATATGAAACTTTCCAAAATATGTTTAGTGTAAAAAAAAAAATCATTTAGAAAATCCTGTGGTGATAAATAAAGAATCCTACTTTAATCACGCGGCAAATAACCTATTTTTTTCACATTTACACCTGGTGCCAGCCAGGTGTATTGTCTTATTTCAAAACTCAAAAGTGTGGGTGGGGGTATTTTTTTTTTTTTTTTTTTTTTTTTTTACCCGTGCTTTCAAAAAGAAATAAAAATTGCACTTGGTGCAAAGTTTTTTTTGTTTTTTTTTTTCTCTCTTTTTACTTTTATTTCAAAAAGAATTTGACTTGAGTCTTTGTCCCAGACTTACTAATCAAATGGTATCGAATATTTAGGATATATTCAAATTCTGGATAAATGAACTCATTCTTGTTATTTACCTTGTTCTCACAAACGTTTCGCCCGATCTATTCTGAGGCCTCCTTTAGATGTGCCATCCCGGTCCGTATATGTACAGAGGGGGAAGGCCGTAGAATTGATCGGCTGGAACGCCGTGTGAAAAACAACGACGAGAACTTCGATTGTCCAGAAAAATGTTTGAATGTTAATGACCCTTCTTTAAATTAGACAATATTTTATATTTTTATTCATACGAGTTGAAAAAAATGATTTGCTCTAAAATGGCTACTTCCGTTCAGCTATATCAACCTAATCCAATAAAATTCATAGAAGAAAATTGTCAGCAAAAACTTGACGAAAATCAAATATTGTAGATATGTTCTACGAGCTGACGAACCATAGTTTTTGGTACCGATGGACTTGGAGATTTATTGAATTTGTGCTTTCGATGTCCATCCGTAATTATTTCTCGACGATCGTTATTCACCAAGTCGAAGTGATCTACGATTACTGGTGACATGAAACGAAAGATCGCCATTATTATTTTTTTCTGTCTTGCTGCGACGGAAGTAAAGGTTATCGATTCATCATTAATTGAAAGCACCTGTCTCCTCAGCCAGTCACTCTGGCTTCCCTAGGGTCGTAAAATGTTCATCAATACTTACAAACCAGATCTGATCGTTAAAATAGTTGATATCCTGGATTGATAAAGCTTATTTCTAAATGAAATTTGGTGTAATATATTAATTTTGCCCGAACCCTTGGCTCCATATCTGTTATTAATTCTAAAAAAATTTTTTTTTTGAGGGTTTTTTTCCAACCACGGCTCGTATAACGCCATAATATTGAAAGCATTTCTTTCCAAGGTCATAAGAGAATTGGATTTATTGGTTATGCAAATACTAGTTGATCCCCCATGATTAATATCATAGGTATATATGTATATGTATATATATATATATGTGTGTGTGTATATATATATATTTACATATTTACATATATATATATATATATATATATATATTTTTTTTTTTTTTTTCTTTAAAGGAATTTTTGAAATTGAAGAGTCCATTGTTCTGAATGGTGGATAGATTTTTTTACCGAAATGGTTAACACGAATTTATTTGTTATGGACAGAAACAAAAAAAAATCACATCGATCATTTAATAGATATACCAACCTTACTGCATTTAGTCGCAAGTGTGGGGCACTCAGTAAGAATCAAACTCAATACAGTAATAGTCTGCCTGGCTAATGAGGCTCTTGGGATTTTTCCGCCTTTTTCTTTTTTTTAAAATTGCGCCAGTAAATAATTGTAGGAATTTTTTTTTTTTCTGACATTGGTTCATAGTTTTTGATCGTGACATGATTTTAGAGGAATAAAAGTCCCTCCTTAGTACGGTCAGAAAAATTTTGAATCGTGAAATAAACTTCATAACTGGTTGGTCACTTGATAGAAACTGTCCACGTGACCCACACCTCTTGGCAGCATTCCGTGTTAAGGGTGATCAATTAAAAAATAGGGAAAAGGGGTGATCACTGAAAAAGTTGGAATTTTTAGAAAATAGTGACCCGTTTAGCATTTAGTTTCATTGCAGATTGGACCCCCCCCCCCGTAGAAACCGGATGGGTGGGGGGGAAGGGTTTTCAGAAATTGTGAAATAGACTACTAATGCAAATTTTCAAGGCTTGGAAGCATAGAAAAATAGGTTCTATACAGCCACCGCACTTTTTGAAATTCCCAAAAGGGTTTTGTTTTTTATGCGAGTACTTTTTCAAGAAAATTCCTCCAAAACTTTACTGAAGTGGTGGAGTACTTTAATGAAAATTTTCAGCCTTTTAGGTTGATTGTTACTGCCTGTAGACTTTCCACATACATAGACAGAATGGAGTGAAAACTGAAAGAAACCTTTATTTGACATTTTTGGTTGACAGCTTCCAATAAAAACTGACATTTCTTATGTCTGAGGGCAAAGAGTCATTCATTGTCAAGCAAACATCAAAACTGAACAAGTCATTTACCTCTGCCGATAAAGTTGGCAGAGGTTTATATATACATTCAGGTCTGTCCACACAATGCTTTCAAAGGTTGTCAGTTAATTTCAATTAGGGTGGACCATGGTCTACAGATTTTCATTTTCTGTCAGATATTTTTAATTGTTACTCACAACAAACTCGCTTAATCTCTGTTGCTAGATTTGATAGATTGTGTGTTCTGACATATGTATGTATATATCTGAACTTGGATATTTTTTTTTTTTTTTTTTTTTAAATACTCATTGGTTCCACCTAAAATCCAATTTCTTGTACAGAAAGTCACAAATATCCCTACATTGTATAAATGAATCACCTTAGTCCACACATGTACTAGAACTATTTTATCTATGAAATAATCTTGAATAGATCTTTCATCTAAAATTATCTTTTTCTTTTTTTTTTTTCCTCAAAAATTCCAGAGCGATATTAGAGCATTTTTTTAAAAAAATGGGGAGGGGTGCTTGATGGTGCCTAGTAGAGTACTTGCACAAATTTTTGAGGTTGTAGCCCTACAAATGTGACCATAAGCGTCCAGTCACACACACACACACAAGTACTGACACTCAGTGAGAGAATAATATGTTGTCCCCTTGACTAGTAGGTCAGACCATTTTTGGGGTTATGGTGATTCAATAAATCATACTTTTTGCGCTTCAATCTTGAAAAAGGGAGTAGATGGACATTTGTTCCGGACTTGTTTAGATTACCATTTCAATAAAATCTTATTACTCACTAAAATTGGATGTTAAAATCCAGTGGACAAAAGCGTTTGGTGTGTCTGTGCTGTGAAATAATACAAAATCTATTCTTTATTATAAATAGAAGAATGCAAGCCTTTCTGGCAACAGCTGTCTATTTGGACTTGTGACCTACAAAATTGAAATATTAGAAAGAAACAGAACATTTGTGTCTAATGCATTTACGAGATTCTTTCAAATTCTACCGACATAAATCCTTGAATTTCAAAAGAAGTTGTTCATCATTATGTTGTTTTTTGTTTTGTTTTTTTTTGTCTTTTGTTGTCTTTTTTTGTTTTTGTTGTTTTTTTGAAATTTTTTTTGTTTTTTTTTCAAGTCTGGGTTAACATGATCTTGTATTTATATAATAAGTCTGTTCTTCGAATTAGCTTGTAAAAATGAATGTAACCAGTGGTGAAGCATTTGCGGGGGGGGGGGGAGTGAAATGCCGGTTTGCCTGCTCTTAAGAAAGGGGATGATTTGAGCCCCCGTCCACCCCTAGAGAAAAATTTTGAAATATGAGCTGATCTTAGATGTTTTGAGACCATATGGGATGAGATGTGTACTGACTTTATTTTCCTTACTGGAGAATTGTTCGAATAGACAATTTCAGTAGATAGATAGTGAAGGAATGCTGTTCCCACACCCCTACATTCTGAGTATGACATGAATTGCAAAAGATAGCAAAAAAAAAAAAATATTTCAAACCTTCTCTTTGTGCTTAGATAGAGATAGACAAGTTTTCAACTGAAGGAATTTGGTTATTTCACAGCCGTATTTAATTTTGTCCTTTCTTTATTTGCTTGCAACACAGCTTCCAGCAGTCATTGAATTCAACGTCAAGTCACTTTTGATTCATAGAACTTATATTGTAATTATTTGTCAGTTGGTAAAGGAAACCTATAATTAGCATTTTAATTTTCTTTGATCTGATTTCTCAAGGGAAATCACTCAACGTCCTACGGATTATTAGGATGCAGGCCCTACAGTATTGAGTCGCAAGTTATACTGGAAATCACTTGATTCTTCAAGTTCAATCATTCTAATGGTATTGCACTAACAAAAATCTTGCGACGATTTGACTTGCTTTGTTACAGTAATGAACTGACAAACGTACAGTAATCGGATAATATATAAATGGATCTTTCTGTGCTGTACAGCTGGAGAATTGTGGATTATTAGGAAATAAGAAATCCATTCCTGCTGATATGATTGTCTAAGAATACTCGGGTCTTTTGTGATGGATCTGGTTACAAAAGCTACTGGAAATTACTGTAATCCTTAGAGTATGATACAAGCACCAAAGTTAGGGGTAATAAGTAGATATCAAATTATAGCCTCTTGTATAACATGGCTGGCTATTCAATTGACAATGTGTTTTTCTGCTTTGGTGTTCCAAGTTCGTTTACTGCAGTTCCGTAGTGGTACAATAGTTGTCCACTAGTTTTATGTTATGTACTGTTACCATGGCGACTTTTGATTTCAATAAATGTAACAACAAAAAAAAAAGTATTCCTTTATCAGAGGGTGTAGTTGTCACGTCTTATATCTAATGGGCTTAATTTTAGTCGTGTATATTCGATTATTACACAACCTGTCGTATTTTCATATGGATTTGCATACAAAGAAATACCGTAAGTCATTTGCAGACTTGTTAAATTTCTCTTGAGAAACATCTATTTTATCATAACTAGCTGAATTGAAATTCTATTTTTCATTCTAATAAAATATCTGATTTGTTTTTTTTTTGTTTTTTTTTTTTTTCCTGAAATAATATTTTGAGACAATAGATATACAGATTCTGAGGTAAAACCCCAAATTTAGAAAATATGAAATTAGTTTTTTTTTTTTTTTTTTTTTTTCCCCCCCTCAAAACGGTGAATTGAAACCCAAATGTCAGTTTGACATAGCATATGTTGACTGTTCGATAATTTAACAAAATCCAACGAAAAAGTTATTAATTGATCACCCCAATAGAGTTGGTGGTGGTCATTAATAATTGCCTTGGGAATGGTAGTTCAATTTTTAAGTTGAATCGCATTTGGAGTTGAATCTTGCTTGGACCGAATTATTTACACTAGTGAATGGAACAGCGGCAATGATCAGAAAATTGAGAAATGAGTCCCGGGTGGTAATCAAATCAACAACCTTCTGTGGGAGCATCTATGTAATCTAGGTCTGCGCTACCTGATGAAGCCACTTGGGGCCTGATGGTAGGCCGAGATCTGAATAACACCCTCAATTCAATCCTTCCCCTCTCCACTTGCTGGTCAGTTTTGTGTTCTGTTGGACTTGAAACTACTTGTATTTATGTATTTATTTATATTATATATATATGTGTGTGTGTGTGTGTGTATATATATATATATATATATATATATATATATGTGTGTGTGTATAAGTTAAACAATATAAGTAATGGATGTTAGTGTTTGACAATGTGAATGAGAAAAAATAGTTCCCTTATCTTTCCGGAATTACATATATATAGGCGTGTATGTATTTGTTTATTAAACTTGTGCATTTTTTCTTGCAGGACCTTCAAATATGTGCACGTTTTGGCATTTGCCACCTTCAAGATCTCTCATTTAGATGACAGCCGTGAAAAGCATGGATATGGAATTGATCCAGTACGATCTCAGCTCCTTGGAAGGGGAGCCTCAGAACAGCTCCTCGGTCCGAGGTGACCAGATGGACTACGGTACTTTTGGTAATTTGTCGGATGCATTTCTTTCAGATGAGATCTGCAAAGGCTCAGGTTAGTTTATGATGGTCTTTGTTGATTGTATAATAAATAAGAATATACCCATAAAAAAATGACAGGATTATTTATCTATGGATTGGCACTTAGAGCCTTGGGCTATGCTTTTATAGGTAATTTATCTTTGACAATTTGAATATCCTAATTTCAAGTCAAGGGTTTTTTTTTCTTTTTCAAAGTCTGAAATCAACTCCAGCTGATTTGATGTGCTCAGACATAGTCTCTGTAGTTTCTATAACGTAATTTTCATTATGTCATAAGAAGGTGAATTAACTAATGAAATCTGTGCGTACAAGTCCAGAAGAAATGAACTTATATTTTTAGATAGTGTATATTAGCTTTTACTTTCTATGACAACCTTTTTCAAGGTTTGCATTCTCTTGAGATTTCCGAATCTTTCTAGCATCCTTAATCTATAAATAACAAAATGTCAGAATTTATCAGTTGTCAAAATTGAGTCTGTTGGAGAAAGGATAAAAGTTTTATACATCAGTAAGAAAACAGCTTGTCATTCTCTTCACGCCTCTCCATTAATTGTTTTGTGCACCCCTGGTCAAGAACATCTGATCTGGATGCCGATAGACTAGAGGCGATATTATGTAATGCTTCTGAAATTTGATAATTTTTGTGATTGCTGCCGGCAAAGTCTGTTTGAAGGCTACACTTTGAACACTTGGAGAGGGTTTGGCATACTCCATTCCCTTTGGAAATTCATCTCTCTCTCTCTCACTATTTTTTCTTCACTCTAAATCAGTCTTTCTCAATGAAGGCCCTGACAAGGGTGCCATAGACTGAAATAATGGTTGCCGGCTATTGAGCAGGTCAGATAATGCTATCTAAATCCTTCCCACATCATTTGTAATCAAAATCAAGTCAGTTATCACACTAGAAATAGGTTTTATGATTGTGGATGAAGGAGATCTCAAGTGCACCTTATCGCTGGGCAAACAGTTATACAAACCACTGCAGCAGCCGTACATTCCATTCAATAGTAAGATATTTGGAGGGCTGTGATTGGCTGGCACCTTAGCCAATCAGTGCTTGATAAGGGTCCAATGCACTATTTTTAAAAAGTTGGGAAAATTTGATTCAAAGTTAAAGAAACTTTCACTTGTGATATTGGGGCGATGCTCAGATTTTACTAATTTTAAGCTTGAATCTTGGCATATTCAATCCATTTTTATAAGCATCAGATTCATATTGTGAAATGCTCAAGCTTCAAAATGTGGGCTTTATAGGTTTGAGAATATCATGAGCGGGAGTGTGTCAAACTTTTTTTTTTCTTTTTTTTTCTCAACTTTTCAAATATAGTGCATTTGGAACCTGTCATATGAGGATCCTCATACATATTCATTCATGTTAGTTCCAATATATCTCTGAAAATTCTCTGTTAATTTTTCCATTTTCTTCTTCTCCTTAGGGATATTTTTCTTCTAACAAAAGTCCCAAAATATAGAAAATTGAAACTTACTAACCTCCCTTGTATCATATCTGTATATAAACTAATTTTCAACCAGTTTTCTGCTTAATTGTATAGAATTTTTTTTGAACAAGTGTTAGCAGAATTAAGCACTGTGTGCTTTCTAGTTGATGAATCGGAAACTTGTTCTGTCCCCCAAAATATCACTGAAATTTGCTGAAGTCAAATTGAAAGTCTTTGTGAGAAACTCATAGGGAGTGGATTCTATGTGCATAAATAAGTCAACAACTGTCACTTATCCTCAGGATTAAAGTGTAGTAACTGAATACTGGCTAAATGCAGAGAAGTTAGATGCTCTGCTTGTTTGATATCATCTGCCAACCAGGTTGGAAGAGGAATATGTATACTTTTATGCCTCTGCCCGTGCAATCAGAAGTTCTGGATGAAATAAAGATTACCAGATTTAATTTGTGTCATTACCGGTTTTTCTTTCACCAATTTATTGTACATACTCAATCTATGTTGAAGATGGTGCACATGAGTGAGGAGGACTTTACATTCTGCCATTTCAGTGTCAGCTGAAACTTGGTCGTATATAAGTAGGGATTACCTGCCTTATTTATTTCACCTGAGTTTAGTGTGACTGTTTCTTTGCATTTTGTCTTTCTCCTACTCCTGGTTTGTCTGATACATCTAACTCTTTTTCTCTTTTCTTCCAGATCTCTTTCTCTTTAACCCATCACTAAACACCACTACCAACAGGGATGGCATCTCGAGTCTCAACCCTCCCCTCTCGGAACCATTTGCCTATCAAGACTCTGGGTTTCCCTTCGACAGAAAACTCTATTCTTCACCGTTTTATACAGATGACGATTTAGATCCCTTTGAGAAATATTTTCCTGGAGATCCAGTATTTCCCAGTTTATTGAACTGCGGGAACCTTTCTCCACTGTCTTCGGAGGATGTCGAAAGTATCCTCGATACGACTTCCCTCTCGGATGATGGCGACCTTAGTCTTTCGCCTGTTGGTTCGCCTCCGTCTTCGCCAGGGTTCCAAGCCGCTCTCGGCTGCGAAGATATCCCCCCCGTCCCCAGCTCTTCACCACCATCTTTGTTTCATAATTTAATCCATACTAATGAAAGTAATGGCGTCCAGACTTTGGATTCCATTCTTGATGCATCATCGCTTGGGCACACCACCACTGGAGAGAAGTCACGAAGCAGCTCTCCCTGTTCGTTGGTGTCTAGCCCGGGAAAGGAGAAGAGAACTAAGTCGTACCGGACAAAGAAGACTCCCTACTCGTGGGACAAAAGTACCGAGTCCATCCCTTCACTAATCGACGATGACGATTTAGACCCGCCACAGCAGCAACTTAGTAAGAAAGAGAAAAAGAAACTTCAGAATAAAAACGCGGCCACGAGATATCGCCAGAAGATGAAGGAGGAGGCTGAACAGCGGAAGCAGGAGGAGGATGAACTTCTGAAGGAGAATAGACGCCTGAAGAACAGAGTTGAAGAAATCCAGAAAGAGATTCAATACTTGAAGAATCTTCAGAAAGAAATTGGTAAAGTTAGAACAAAATCGTAGCTTTTTTCCAGAACTGAGGGGATGGCATTAATGGGTTCTTTCCGACTTAGTCTGAACTTTTATACTTCATTTTGTTTTGCATTGGAATCATTCCTTCACTGATTGTCATCGATCTATAGGTTAAACTCTTAACCTCATAGACCGCTTGATATTGCTCCTAATTGACAGAGGAGCTCTTCTATGGAGGAAACTGAATTTGTTAGATTTATTATGTCGGATGGAATTTTTAAAAAAAGATTTTGAAAAATACCAGAATGTTAGAAGGGAGTAACTTTATTCATTAGTTATTTCCCTTGTTCTTAACATTAATTTTTTTAGATGTAACTAAGAGTTAATTGGAGTGTTTATTTCTCCCTCTATCATTTCACTTCCACAGAATTGCTGGGGCAAAAAACATTCACCCAAGTTGCTCTAGCTTCGTTGATCAGAATTTCTGCCTATAAATAGGTGCAGGTGGCCTAATAATCAGCTGTGTGAAGAATGGACCAGGATAGCCAAGTTCAAACCCTGGCTGAGACAGTTAGTGTTCACTTTGCGCAAATGCAATATGCTTGGAAAGGTCATGGATTCCTTTTTTTCTTTTTTTCTTTTTTTCCTTCTTGCCAGTTATTGGTAAAAAAAAAAAAAACAGGGCAGACTGGGCTCTTCGGCCTTGGTTGGCAACCAGTCTAGGAGATGGATAACTCTGAATTCAAACCACATGCCAGTCCCAAGCCTAGGTGCAAAAAAAAAAAATTGGGTATGAAACCAGCAACTCCACCCATTAAGACCGACTTCCAACTGAAAGTTTGGTGTGGTTGTGGCCCTATTCTCCTCAAAATGTCTACAAGAATGGAGCAAAAATGAACAGGAACTACTTATTGAGCAAATTGTTTTGAGGGAAAATTATTACCATAGAGTTTTATCTAGGCTTGTGCCAGACTAAACCAGTCTTAGTAATTACTTTGAGCTAGCATCTCATTCCCCTCCGTCAACTGTAACCAGTGTTTTTCACATGATAAATTCTACTTTATCTCAGTGTTCTACACCAGTAGAAACTGCTTCCATCAGCTCCTGAACTCTTCTGTTGTGGAAAACACATTTGTCACACTGATGGAATCAAAGACTTTACTTGAAGTTGAGAGGGAGATGACTTTGGTCGGTAGTTATTCCCCTTACTATTAACGTTTAAATTTTCTTATATTGAACTAAGTTAAGCAAGGTTATTAAAAAAAAAAGTGACCCTTTTTCCTGCTTGGTTTTTGAACATTTAATCTCAGGAAGAACCCATGAATGCTTCCTTTTTTTAAAGACTATTAAAATATTACACATTTACCCCCCCCCCCCCTCATAATCACTCCCCCATGCTTTTACTACTACTTATGTATGCTTATAGAATTTTAGAAATTATCTTTTACGATACTAATTGAATTTTATTATGTATGCTACTTTTAATATTGAAGATTATATTCATTTAATTTAATCCATTAACTGTGGCTGGTGGCGTAGTGTAATAATCATAACTATTACTGCAATGACTGGAATATTAGTCATTCGCAGTTAATGGGTTAATACCATTTTGACTGAATTATGTAATCGACTCTTGGAATGATTTATTCGTAATCTTGCTTTGCTTGAAACTAGATGCTAAAAGTTGATTTGTTCTTGAAATAAACGCTTCCCCTGATTTTGTCCAGATTTAGTGACTAATATTGTCTGTGAAAGACTCTTTTTGGCCCGCAATTGTCTTAACCATTTTCTGTGATAGTAATACTTCCTTCCTAATTCGTTCAAATAAAATAACTCTTATCACATTTGGTGTTCAGAATCTTGTATCTTTTATTACAGTGCTTCCCAGATTTTTTCAGATCCCATCACCCAACAACAGACAAAAATGAAAAGTTGTTTGAATTCATTTGATGACAACTGAAAATAAAAACTAGTCAAAACTAATAGTGCTACAATTCTTCATCCACTAAGAAAATTGAAAATGTATCTGTATTAAAGACACGGTCTCTCAATTAGGTTGAATATTGGTTGTAGGAAGATAGTCAATGTTGAAAAATAAAAAAAATCAGCTTGTTTATTCAAAGTTCTTGTGGCCAAATGATTTGAAGCTGCTGGCTCAAGGGTACAAGTTTGATTCTCATGTAGGTCTTTATTCTTTAATCATTTCCTGAAATTTGAGGTTATATTTTCCTTATAATAATCATATTCACCTCTGGGTTGGGTGAGCCTTCTTGTTCGCCTGTTTTTCAAATCTGGGTGACAACCAACCCCATTTCCTGCTCCACATTGACTTTTGCACAGTGTTTGCTACCAGTAAAAATCTACCTCTGCAGAAGTAAATCCTGGCAAATGGTTTCAGGATTCACAGCTTTGGCATCTGACAGAATATTCATCTTGAGCTGAGAGCTACAGCACTTGTAAAATTGTTTTTATTATTTTAAGTACTGCAAACCATTTTATTCAAACCTTTTGTCCTTAATAAAAGAATTATGTTACTGATGCCACCAGAACATAAGGTGCCTTAAAGATCAAGGTAGGTTTATGTCTGTATAGAAGATTGAGTTCCAGCTCTCAAGGACATACTGACCTGCACATTTTTTAAAAAAAAGAGAGAGATGGAGCCCTCTGTCAAGGGTCATTCAATAATTTGAATTTCCTTCGAATACATAGGTATGAAAAATTTCAGCAATTATCTATAAAGGAACCTGTGCAGTTCACTGCTTATTGAACCATTTGCAAGCAAAATTTCTTCCGCTTTTAGAAAAAGAAAAAAAACTGATTATGTCAGTACTAAGACCCTCCATTGAAAATAATTCAGACAGCACATTTGGACTTAAGCCCAAGTTTTCTATAAATATTTCTATCAATTTTCCTATCATAGGATATTTTAATAGGATATTTTACTGGGCACAGATCAGTTTGGATTTTTCATTTGTAATTCGATTCCAAACTAAGAAGCATTGAAAATCCTCATCTCTAAATTCTTGTGAATGTTCAGAAATGATTGAATTTTGTCTTTTTTTTTTTTCCGAAGAGCTTTTAGCTTGCTGTTCGAATCACAAAAATGTGAAAAATAGTTATCAAATGTTGTGAGTTTGATTCTCACTGGGAACTTATTTGCGCCATTAATTTGTTTACTCACAGCCAAAGGGGAACGAACCTGAGTTCAGTTGTGATAGAAAGCCACAAAATTTGAGAAGACAGTAAATAGGGGGTATTTGATCATTAGCCAATCAGCTACTCGAGTTAACCACAGGATGGCAATTCCAAAAGATGGGTGACGCGAGGAAGTCCAATGTGGCTCGATGGGTCCACAACTCCAAGCCTTTATCAATTAGCAACAAACATACAATAATAGCCCCATAACTGCAGGTGATCAGAGGAGGAGGAGCCGTTCAGAACTGGATTCAATTGACAAGGACTCCAATGAAAAAGGATAAGCCTTCTGGACCCCCATCAGGGCAAGGTAAGCATGAAAGCTGCTTAGAATTGCAGACATAAGACAAGTACGAGCATCATCCTTGAAGCACCCCACGGCGATGATGCCTATAGATGCTTTGGAGCATGCCTTGCCCTGATGGTGTCCTAAGCATTGGAGAGGAAGTTGATCGGCCAAAATTTGGTAAACATAGTGAAACCAACAACGAAAGAACTTACCATAAATTGCTGACTTGGATGGTACTGTTATTAAAAATTTTTTAAATTAAATTAAATTGGAAAAAGGAAAAAAAAAATTGTCCTTTGCAATATCTTCCAGAAGGAAACCGAGTTGAAAATCAAAGGAAGTTGGATCCCATTGGCTATTTTTGCGACCCTGTATTAGGAACATAGACAAATATAAGACCAGCATCTATAGCCAGCACAATCACCAAGCAACAGCCATGACCACAGAGGAGAGATTCAGGTACACACTGCAAAACAGTCTTGCACCCGATGGAGTGCTCCACCGAATCCTTCCTGACGATCAAATATCAATCGTTATTCCACAAGGGTTCGGCTGATTGGCTGGCAACTCAGTGGTTCATTATTTCTCTGAAGGTAAACTGTTGCACAAAAATTAGATTAATTTACAATACTTCATTCAGTAATATAAACATATTGCACTTACTGTTTGGTTTATAAAATGCATCATGATTCTTTGAAAGCAAATTTATCAGCAACATCTCCCAAGAAAAATAATGGAGAAATTACTATCTTCATGTTGAAGAAAATTCTAGGTGATCTTCATTCATGACTCATTTGGTGTCTAAGATTATTCCAAAAATAAAAAAACGTTTACCACTATCAGGATTTGAGTTTTTCACACCAGACAGAAAGAGGACTTATTCATTTTCAAGTCATCCATCTTTCATTTTGCTCGTAACTTAATACCTAGAAGTTGAAGATGTAATAGAATTAAGTCTGGATATCTATTGTCCTTATTTCTAACCAGTTCGTGAATTGTGGTTTCACTGACAGTAATAAATTCTAAGACCATAACATCTATTACTTCTAGAATGTACTAACATGGCAGAGCGGTGGAGATCAGAGAGGAAAAGGAAGTCAAAATTCAATAAAGTAGTGAATTTTTTTAAGAAAATGTATTTTTCTTATATATTTTGATGTCCTGAATATGAACTTCATTTCTGGAGATTTTCCATTCTTGATAAAAATGAACTTTCAAAAATATCCTAAGTTCGTCATTTGGCACCAAAGGAGGGAGTTTGATTTACAATGTAAATTCAATGTCAAACTGGACCCTCACTGTCTCCATCTCCACACAAATATAGCAGTAAATTATTTAATTAGTTCCTTTCTAACTATCATGGATTCTATATGTGGAGGTTGGTATCTCACACTTTATTGATATCATTGAACTATTCAGGGGTAGGGTTTAAGATCGACACTAAATAAGGGTAGAGTTTAGCATTAAATGTATATCATAAGTCTAACAAAGCACAAATCAAATTCTTAAAATAATTCAAGAGAAATTTTTTTCCTAATGTATCAACATTTTGTTTCAAAACTTCTATCTATTTTATTCATGCAATTTCAAAAGAAAACATCCTGAAACAAAACTGAAAAAATAGTGAGCTCCTGACTATTTGTTAAATACATGCACCCATAGTTGAAAAAGGCCTATCAAGAGTTTACTTCAGGATTTTTTTACACTTTGTTTTTATTAGATTTGATATCCGCTTAGTATTTTATTGTGACCAAGTGTGCTGTCAGAACAACCGTGATTATTTAGGACGCTTAAACAAGTTCATTCACACATATGTGGAGCATTAAACTTTCAATCACAAGCAGTCAGGTTAGCCTTTATCTATTTCTAACGTTAGAATTTAGAACAATTTTCAAATCGAAGACAAAATTTCAAAACAATTTTAAGAAAAAAAAATAGTTTGCATTTTATTTTTTCCTTTCAAAATTGTATTCTTTCAAACAAAGAACCAGGAAAATTGATTTAGACGTCAGGACAATTTCTGACTGACAACAGCTTTCGAGTGCAGAGACAAAAATAACCACAGAATGGAAGTTCTCTTTTGGGTTGAAAGGCAGAGGCATCTCCTTAGAGGTTCACGATTGAACGGATGCTATGGAAAAAGGAAAAATGATAATTATAATTGTTTGCTACAAAATTAAAAAGAAGAAGGGGTGGGGAAGAGGGGAGAGAAAAAAAGACAAGTTGGGAAGGGAAGAAGATGAAAAAAAAATTCTATCAAATTCTAGATATTCAGGAATAAATATTTCCTAAGATCATCTTCATTTTACTCTATTGGACAATAGGAAGAGGGAGCCTGAATTAAAGTTTACTTATTTCCACCACCCCCCCGACTCCAAATGTGACACAAGGTCAAGATTAAGGTGGGGTCCCATACATTCACAAATGAGCAGGCACAGGGTCCAAGAGAATCAGAGTCCTTGCACATGATTTCATGAAGAGGTCGGGGACAAGTTTGATTTTGTTCACGGCATGAATCCTGTTGTACAGAATTCCCCTGAGTCTCTGCGTATGATTTTGTGAAAAGACATTAAGGTAGGCTTGACTTGGTTCACAAGACGGATCCTGTTGATGCTCCCAGGCTGAGTATGCTGGTCTGTGATTCCAGGATGGGGAACAATCCCAGACAATGATCAACTGCTCAGTCTGAGGACGTCAAAGAACATATACTACACTTTGATCTTAGCCATAAAGGCCAAGAAGTGTGAAGTAGAGGAGAGAGATCACTCAAGAGCCCAATAATGGCTATTACACATTTCATTCATATTATATATTATAGATAGCGTTATATTAAAACAATTAAAACTCCTGTTATGACATAGTAAATGTATCACCTGGCCCAGACAACATAAGTAGAATAAACAATCAAAGAAAATGGGCCTGCCGCAGGAATCGAAACTGTGGTCAATAGAGTAGCCACTCCAACATAGCTTTGCTCTTATCATATACAGGCACTGGTATTGCAAAGGCCCAGATAACTGTTTCTACTCCTAATTCTCTTTTTGTTCATTCACAGTCTATATCTGTTCTATTTGTTTCTTTCAATGTGGCAATTATGTTATTAAGAAATGGATATATGATCCGATTGAATGATTATAAATTGTGTCATATTGATGATAATAAATAAGAATTTCAATATAACGCAATTTATAAACATTTTGTTGGATCACATATCCATTTCTTGATAATATCTTATTCCATAGATATATTTAATTCCTACATTTTTCCATGGATCCTGTTTATATAAAAGGACAGTCATGATTGAAAAATTTGTTCACAAGTGGGGAGAAAAAGAAAGATTTCCACTAAAAGCAAAAATTACTCATTCTGATTTAGGACCAGCTTACATGTTCTGGGAATCCCCAGCAATCTGACAGGAAATATCTTAATAGCATTAAGATATTAACACATTTCACGCCCTGGGTTTTGTTGGGAAAAAAAAATGGGGTGGGGGGGTCAGCTCTATAATATTTCACATTAAAAAAAAAACTTATAATTCCACCATCTTTGCATCATTCAAGTCATGGGACAGGGTGAGTATAATATTTCAGGAAACATATCTATAAGGCTGCCCTGATTTTAAACCCGAGATGCCTTCCCGGAGCAGGTGGTGCAAATTAAATCGGCCTAAAATCAATACACCAATTACCTTAAGACCACAACATTTAGTGAGTCTCTTATAACTCAGCAGTGATTGGTTGAAATTGCACTGATTGTTCCACTAGCAAGGAAAATATGAACTATGGTTGTGGTCAGAAAAATTTGTAATTATTTAGAGAAAGAATTAGGGCAAATTTCAAACCAGTGTTATTGTCAATTGGTTAAAATAAAACCAGCATTGCATCATGGAAGCCTGTATTTTCTATTGATCTTTTTATGTGATACACTAAGCTAAGTTTATTAAATATTCATAATTCACTTTGCTGTGGAGCAATGGTTAGCTAGCTGACCATTATTACTGTAGTGAGTTCATACTTCAATGAATGCCTCACACTTTTGGTCTTGTGCCAGACTAAGATAAGCTTAGTAAATAACTTTGCCAAATAGCAACATTCATCAAGCTACTATTGTAGCAAGCTTGATTCTTCCTGGGCACTTGAAACTTGTAACCATGAGCCTGACTAAGCTAAGCTTAGGACAAGGGGTCAACTTTCTTACCTTTTGCCTTGATGCATAAGATCAAACGCTTCGTTGATCTTATTCAAATCCATTTTGTGAGTAATAAACTCGTCAATTAATAATTTACCAGCCATGTAATCAAGTACAAGTTGAGGAACACTCTCTCGGCTTTTATAACCTGAATAAAAAAGAAGAATTTATGAATAATTATAAATGACCACGCCTACATTTCAAGCAGTAACATACATTCAATTTGACAGATTTTAAAAAAATTTTGTATCTTCCATTTTCACCAATGCTATGTAACCAAAAGGTCCAACACTAAATGCTTGCAAGCAATCAATTCCGATTCAGTGATTCTGCACTTTCTCTATGATACAATACTACCCTCTACTTTTATGTAAGACTCGGTTTTTAAAGTTAGCGATTTTAGTCGATTGTCACCTTTAATTACAGTTATTATTTTTATGTAGTGACAAACATAACGGAAATAAACACGCAACAATCAAACTCAAAAACGCAAAGCTGGAGAAAGTAGACCACTACATCTACCGAAGACAACGAATCTCCATGAAATCCTCAAAAGAAAAAGAAATCAAGCAATGAATCACACAAGGATGGCAAGCCTTCAGCAGAGCAACCTCAACCTTCAAGAATGGGAAAACCCAATTAATCCTGAAAAGAAGAGTATACAACCAATGCATCCTCCCAATAGTCACCTATGGAGCTGAAACATGGAACTTAACCAAAAGATTGCCCCTCAAACCGAGAACGATACAACACGCGCAGAAGAGAATCATGCTCAACCACACATGGAGAGATCACTAGACAGCACAATACATCAGGGGAAAAAACAGGAGTACGAGACATTAAAGAATCCATTAGGAAACTCAAAATGGCAATGGGCTAGTGATGTTGCAAGAATGGCACACAACTGATGGACATCACAACTCACAGCATGGATCCGCAGAGACCAAATGCAGAACCAAGGCTGGCAGAATATGAGATGGCAAGACGAACTAGACAGGTTCAGAAAGTATTGGCTCCGCAACACCCATGGTAGAGAGGTGTGGCAAATCCTAGGGAAGGTCTATGTCCAATGACAGACAATGAAAAAATGATGAGAATGCAGTCAGAGTCACTGCACAAAAATAATAAAAGTGATATTAGTAAAACGTCAGATATATTTGTCTTATTATCCGGTAACATTGCAAATGAACGGTATAACTTTATTACAAGAGAAAAAAAATAATCTACGTAATTTAATATATGCCACAGGCTCCTTGTTATCTTAATCCAGTGCGGATTTATACTCGAGGTGTTGTGGGGGTGACAGTCATATTACTTCTGCCCATTGTTTTCCACTCTCCTTTATAGTGGGATGTTGGGCCTTTCCCTACTATAACAGCCCACAATGTATTGGTAGGGAGGATGGATACATGCCTTTCCTAAGTGCAAAATGAATACAGACCGTGTCCGACCCCGTTCTCTCAGCCTTTATCCGCTCTTGAGTATTAAATGTCAAATAGTTCAGGGGATTAGAGTGTGCAGAAACAACACCATAAGACACTTCTGACCTACTTTTATACCAACAAGGTGTTTACTACCATCGATCGCTAGGAATTTGAAGAGGAAATAGGAAGACTATTTTTTTTTTTTTTTTTATGATATCTGTTGAGATTAAAAGATCAGACAACAAATCAGCAGGTTTGACTAAGGGTTTTTTTTTTCAGTCTTACTCAGGGGTTAATTGGGCAATCCTTGAATGACCCTAATCCTTAAAGGGGATATTGGATGATCTATCATTGCTACCCACAACAGATCGGTTTGCTGGGTTTAGGTTATTCATTTTTTGACATTTATATCTAGCTAGCTAGCCAGCTATTTGCGCAGCAAGCCATTTATCTGTGCTACTAGCCAGCTGGCTATACATGTGCGTAGCTAGCCAACTAGTTATCTGTGTATTTAGTTAGCTATATATCTATGTATCTAGAGCAGGGTTCCCAGGGAAGGGGGTGGACAATCCAACCTCAAGGCAGACTTTCAGGGGTAGTAGCTACACTCCGACCTCATGGCAGAGTTGGGGCACACTTTAATTTCAAGGGACACACTCCAATACTAGGCAAAGTCCTGGGGAGTGATGTTTTGGTCCTAGACTGAGCTCACAGATCCACTTATCCAAAGCAGAGGTTCCGATTCATATATAAACAAATCAGTCATTTTCACCATTTATGCTAGTAACTATATTTTCCATCATCTGACAAAGGATTGATTTTTGGGGGGTCATCAGAGTGAGGCAATGTGTATACCAGTTACTTCAACAAATAGGCCTATCTGAAACCAAGACTTTTGTTGTACAAAAGGTGAAACAGGATTCTTTACGCAAATTTTTAGGAAAAGCCAGTATTATCTGCAGGAAGGAAAACACAATAAGATAAAAGAATTCATAAAAAAAAGGCATATATAGAAATTGGGGGGCATACTTTCAAAATGGAGTTGAGGTTTTTACAAATACTAAATCATCTCCTGTATGCACTTATTTCAACAAGAAAATTCAATTCAAAAACTATAACAGATTTTTGACAGCATTTGTATTTATTTGTTTTCAATTGAGTTTTTAATTCAACTTGAAATATCTGAAACAAAAATAATGATTACATCAAAAAGAAGACTGAAAATATCCTCTAAAATAATTCATTGGCAAGTGAAAAAATTATAAACATATATATATATATGTTTTTAAGAAATGGACGTATTCAGTCTGACAGAACGTATTATAAATTGTGTTATATAGAAATTTATTTGAAATGATTTCCCACACTCCACATTAATACATCACTCAGTTTAGACAATTTAAACAAAATAAATAACTATAGAAAATGGGGCTGCTGTAGGAATCAAACATGCCACCAATAGGGTAGCCGCTTCAACGTAGCAATGCTCTTACCATTGAGTTAAACAGTAATCAGTAATATGAAGGCATTCTGTTGGATCGCATTGCTATGTTGAAGCTACCCTATTTGTGGCAGGTTCTATTCCTGCAGTATCCCCATTTTCTTTAATTGTTTATTCTTTTCATGCTGTCTAGGGTGAGTGATACATTAACTGTGTAACAGCAGATCATCTCAAATAAGTTTGTATATAATATAACGTAATCTATAATCATTCAGTCAAATAAGATTTATCCATTTCTTGAGATATATATATATATATATATATATATATATATATATATATATATATGTGTGTGTGTGTATATATATATATATATATATAGATATATGAAGCGATGCTCTTACCATTGAGCTAAACAGTTGCCGGTAATGCAAAGGCAAAATAACTGCTTTCAACCCAAATTCTCATCTTGTCTCTTTCAATGCGACAGTTATATATTTAAGAAATGAGCATATTTGGTCAGACAGAATGAATAATAAATTGTGTTATAAATTTTTTTGAAACCGAGTGTATATATTATTCATACACTGTATAGTCTGCTATCATTCTCCTTTCTCGTACTTCTACCTAATCTCAAGAATCAGTCTGAAAAAACAAACTATCTTTCTTTAAGCATTCTCTTTTTGGATCACTAAATTCCTTACAAACACTTAACCAATTTGAAAATTGGTCTTAACATTAAATATTTCCCCCATTCTAAGCACTGTCAACTTTTGTTGCATTTAAATATGTAATTATAATTTTTTGAAATTCATCCCAAAGTTTTTAAAAACCAAAATTTCCATCAAAGAAAAAAAATCATAACATGGTATTGACCGTTTTAGTGTTTGCTTTTATTAACGAACAATAATGATAACAGAATTCTTACCAATAGAAACGTAATCGTACTCGTCTTTTTTATATTTATTATGGTTCACATTCATTCATTTTATTGAATGAATCTTACATCTTATAGAAATGTGATCATAATTGTCATTTTTCATTTGTACTAAGCTGAATGAATAAAAATTTAAAAAATGGGATGATATTTCAGTATTAGTAAGAAGACATTTGCATTGAAAAGTAGGTCTCAGATTCCCTCATTTGTCAAAAAAAAAATTTTTTTAAAAAATGAGTTGACTTGACCGAATCCTACCTCCGAAAGCTGTTCCTTTCCAGACTCGTCCAGTGACCAGTTGGAATGGACGGGTGGAAATTTCTTGTCCGGAAGCAGCAACACCAATAATGGTGGACACTCCCCAACCTTTGTGACAGGATTCCAGGGCAGCTCTCTGTGAAGAGAATATCAAAGACAAATTCAATTCAAGGAAAACTAAATAAAAAAGTAAATAAATCAGATAAGACTGGAAATCAAACCTCTATTCACATACAATTGAAAAACCAACAAGAATATCATTTGGGAGATACGGATACATACGTACACCATAAGCAAAGCAAAAATAGGATACTGGTGCCGATATTTACCATGGTGCCAACGTTGCCAATGCATTCAAATGTGAAGTCACAACCGCCATCCGTCATGTCACACAAGACTTGCTGGATTGATTTATCGTGTTCTTTTGGATTGACAAATTCGGTGACTCCGAATTTCTTTGCTGAAATACAAAAATACAAAAGGATGTAAGTTTAAATACCAGTCACTTATTCTCATGACTAGCCAACCTTAATTCTAACTTGACCCTCTTGAGACATAGATAGCCGAAGGTTTCCGTGACTGCTGGGATATATGTGTGTCCCTGAGATCTCATTTGGAGGTTTACTCGGACTTTTTAATTCCGGCATTAAACACCTCAAGATTAGTCTGCAGAGGGTTATCTTTTCAATCTTTATTACTATTAGATGAAGCATTGTAATACTAGTTTCATTAAATTATTTTTTTGAATAGTTTTAACCATTATCTGAATATCAGTTGTTTTTTTATATAACTTTCAAATCAGGCAATTGTTTCTATGGCAATAAATAACACTGCATTTGCCAAAGAGAGTCTAGTTAACGTCTGCTTTAACCAATCAGCCACTGAGACTTTAATGGATTAGCAAAAGCTTATCCAAACTTTCAAACTCATTCCCTTCAACCGACATTTTTGTTCTTCATGTACGAGATCTGATAGTTTTAATAAATAAATCTTCGTTATACTATGAAGTATTGTAACATTTTTGTTTGATCTTGACAAGTTTTTACCTTCATCTTTGCTGCATGAAGGAAGCTTGTAATTCAAGCATAAATGAGATGGAATCATGGGGAAAGGGGTTTGCTGATGCTAGTCTGGCAAGAAGACAGGAAGAATTTGTCTGATTTAGCAACATTTCTGAGGGAATCCTCAGTTGATTTCAACATCCTTATCTCCTTTCTTACAAGTGGAATTAGATTTCAGTGGCTTTTTATACAATTTTCAATTCAGGCCAGTATTCATTATTACTAACTTAATTACCTCCCTTTAATTGTTAATGGGTTGGGGAAACTGAGCTATGTACAATCTGATTGGACAATTACTACACCACATAAATGAAAAAAAAAATATTTTCATTGTTTTTTCTTCTAGATACCTACCAATTTCAAATTTACTGTTATTGATATCAACTCCAATGATGCGTGAAGCGCCTGCAGTCTTACAGCCCATAGCCACAGCAAGGCCAACGGCACCAAGACCCCAAATGGCACAGATGGAACCCTTCTCAACCTAGTACAAGAGAAACAAAACAAACAAACTGCTCTTATAATCCACTTCAAAAATATCAGGATTCATTGGACACAACTAGCAAATAAAGTGAGAAAACACATTATCAATAACAAGTCTTGATTTTTTAAAAACTTTAAAAAAGTAAATTAAAAAAATATGGCAAGCAAATTGATGGCAAGGAAATTATGACAAGTGAACTGAATCAATAAATATTAGTGATCACATGATTCGGAGACACTACCCTAAAGAAGAACCTATGGTAACCAGCCAGATGCAGGATAACCACAGGTTTACACATCATTGAAAAACGATGGTCAATCACAGCATTTGCCCAGATTAAATCACACTACAACCATCCTAAAACAGTGCAACCAGAGGACACAATGAGACAACAAATCCAGACAGACACCAGAATTAAAGAGTACTTCTCAAACAGATTCACTCCCAATTTGAACAAGCTATCAGAAGCCAATCTCTCTTCCAAACAAACATATTCAAATCAAATCTCAGAAAAGATCTTGGACACAGAGTTTGAGCATGAATTTTCAAACTAAACATATCACAATAGGACTCCATAGGTAAACCTCCCTAACCTAATATTGTCCTAATTGAGATACAAATGTACAGTCTCAATCCAAAACCTGGATTCACACAGGCCAACATAAAAATCTCAATTCAGTGAATTTTTAAAAAGTGATAAATCTGATACCCAGGTTATAACTAAAAATGAATCATCATTTAAACAAAATATATTAAGAGTTTGTTTCTTGAGTAGTTCAACTTACTTTTTGGCCTAATATTACTTTTTGAGAAGGGAGAAGCATTCTTTAGTTGAATAATTATTTCAAAATGCTCATCAAGTTCCAACAAATAATCCATACACTGGTTTCTGGCATATCGACATCAAAAGGTAAAATGTCCTGTCCCTTAAAAGACCCCCCCCCCCTAGTGGAAGAACTCCCAGTTTCTGTTCCTTGTGTCAGCTCAGTGATCCTTGCAAGACTCAAGTCAGGTCAAGACCAGGAATTCATTCCTCCTTGTTTTTTTATGACTACCCCCTTGGCAGGATGAAAGTCCACCAAAAGGAAACCTTACCCCTGATCACAAAGCTTAGAGTGTACTCAATTAGCTGCTGGGTGCACAGGAAAATTTTACTGATAAAGAGTTTTCGGCACTCTCTGATCATACCAGAAATCAAAACCCAAGACCTGCTGTGTGTGAGGCAGACCATTACACCATACAGGCAGACTATTGCCCCTACAGTAGGTAAAACATCTTTCATTTTGGCGGAAATAGTTTCCTTTTAGAGCCAGCAAACGAGACCGTTTCTTGGTAATTTTCTACAATTTTAGACATTAACCATATGATCGGTTATTAGAATCAAATTAAAAGGCAATAAAGGTGCGAACGTGTGTGTTTACCTTTGCAGTGTTCAAAGCAGCTCCATAACCAGTTGATATTCCACAACCAAGGAGACAGACTTTCTCAAGAGGTGCGTCCATGGCAACCTAGAACAAAGCAGATAGAAAAAAAGATATAACAGCAGTGACATGATTATGAATTTGGTTTTATATCAAAAGCTCTATAAAGGTCAAAGGGTACAAAATAAAAATAAAATAAAATGTAAAAAAAAACCCTTATTTACCATCTTGATCATGGGCTAAAATTGTGGGCCCTCAAGATATTAACATCTAAGTTTTGATATATTGTATTGACTCCAATATAAAATGCTAAAAAAGTTTCATTTAAGGATTCTTCATCAATTATAAGATGCTCTAACCTGACAATCTAAAGACTACCCAAGAGAAGATACTAGACTCATCTGACATTAAAGGTCAATTGAAACTCTGGACTGTTAGCAAAAAATTAGGAAAAATTTGACCAACTTGGCAACATTTCTAGGCAATCCTTAGTTGATTTTAACAGTTACTTCCCATTTTACATGCCAATTGTCAAGGATTATCCAAGTTTCATTATTTGAAATGCAGTAGAATTCTTTTAAGAATAATCTTAAGTGTTGAAATGTCGTGAGCAGAAGTCAGCACAATAGTTACTAAGAACTTTTTACTCTTTCAGAATTTGAGATGCCTGTATTTAATGAGGCAAATAAATGCGGGGAGATGATTTCTATTCCTTGTTAATTCTTACCTTGGCAACTGAAATCTCAGCGACAACCGTATATTCACTGAATGAACTGCAGCCCATGAAATGGAAAAGTTCTTTCCCTTGACACTTGAAACGTGTTGTTCCATCAGGCATTACACCTTTGCCTTGGGTGACACTATAAAATAAAAATAATGAATAAATGATAAAATCCTTCCATTAACAGCTGCATGTTCGGAACATTGGGGTTGGGAGGGGGATATATCTACTTCATAAACAAATGCATTTGCAAGATATAAGCTTGGGAGCACTCATGAGAGCACACACTGCCCCAAATACTATTACCAATAAAAACTGACCAATCACGTTACAGATCTCAGACTGTGACAAAAGCTTGTAATAATTATTTATCAGATCTAAATCATCTATAATTTAAAAAATAACTGCCCCAATCTATGCCAGGGTTGTTTTCTAAGAGGTGGTGATGTAAACAAAATCCATTCAAAATAAACCCATTATAAAAGCATACGACGAAATGGGTACAGAGTCAAATTCTGAAACAAATAAACCACAAGATTACATGAAAGACAAAGGGAGGTAATTGAAATCCACTATTTTAGATGTTTTTCATCTAGATTCAAATGTTCAGGGTTGCATCTGGATGTCAGAAATGCTATTTAGATGATTTAATACATTTTTCATTCATGTTTTTTGACCACTTTCAATGTAAACCTTGCAATAAATCTGGCATTAAACCTAGAGATGAATCTGGCAATTTATTTATTTGTGATCCTTCAATTTCAGTAGGAAAAAGGTGATATTTCACAGCAGAAATGATTCCATAGCAAAAGTAATCGCTAGTGAGTCCATTCAAATGAAAAACGACAACACATGGTTTTATAAAACTACTTCATCAAATGTCAAATTTCTCTATAAAATTTTTTTTTTGAATAATTGTAAAATGATCTTTTTGTACATACATGGCAAAAATTATGCAGACACACCTTCATCTACCACCACTTCAGCACATGACCCCATCATCAACATTCAAAATCTGTGCTTTTTGATGGCTCTGCTTGGTGTAAGTTTTTAATAATAAACAATACTTTTGTTTTTTTAATATATAAGATAGATAATTTAGTCAATAAAACATTACCTGGAAAACTAAAAGGAAGAAAAAATTTGGGTAAATTTCAAACGGACATTATTGTTAATCGGTGTGAAATCAAGGTAGTAGGTACAATGCAGTTCATATCTAATTACAAGCCTTATGAACAGTAATTCATCAAAAAGTGATAGTATCCATTGCACAAAAATCTGAAATACCAACACGGTTCACAAAAGGTTATCTTCCTTGCATTTCAGCTGATCCGATCCTAACTGGGAAATTGTAACATTTACTTATCCAAGCTCTAAGTGAATAGCGGGGCAATTGGAACCCTTTAGCTCAGTAAGGCAGTCCAACTTGGGTCTGTGTAACAGAGAAGGGATGGGCGTAAGACTAGCAACTCCAACCCATAAGAACCTTTTTTCAACAGAAACTGCAGCACCTCAACTCAAGAAATTATCAGCTAGCATAATGTGGTTGTGGCCCTCGGCTTCACGAGGAGTCTATATGAATAAACGAAAACAGAGTTTAAAACATACAAAGGTAAACGTTGAGGAATTCGACAGTGGATTCTGAAAATGCCAATTTCCGTTTCTTCCAACAATGGATTGATGGAGACAGATTTCTGCGCTTGTCCCGCGTCACCATTTTAACAACTCAATGATCATGGTGGAGGTGCGAGTGGTGTAAGGGTTAACACAATGTAGAGAATTCAAGCCGAGATCAAACTCCAGTCGAGCTAGTTTACATTCGCTTCGCACTAAAGGTCTTGAGGAAGGCAAGAATCCATCTATTCTGTCCAACTATGGATAAAATAGCAGAGCTGACTATGCTCTCTAGCCTTGGGTGACAACCAGTCTAGGAAGACAACTTGAAATTAAAAGAGTGTAGAGAAAGCTACAGGAAATCACTCCACTATCCCTCCAAATATCAATCGACGAAACGCACAGTTCACAGAAAAGGAAGCTGCGGAGAGTCATGATTGCTCATATCCAGAAGAAACGATCTACATAGAATAGGATCATGATGCCGTAAGACTAACAAACCTTTCGTATTGAAAGTTTGGGATCAAATGTAGAATCCTGACCCCCAAATTGATTCAAATCAAAGTCGCAAATGTTTAGATAACACTGCACATGACATCACGTACTAACTGACTTCTTTTTCAATTTTTTAAAAGTTTTCACCCACATTTGGTGTTTTTATACCGAAACCTCCAACAGAATTTTTCTTTCATGAATTTATATTTCTTTCTATTTATGTGTCTTTTTTAACATTGAGTGTCCATGTGTGTGAGAGTGGAAATCATTAACAATACTGAATCCTTCATTCACTTTCATTCATTTCACAGCACACTGAAGTGTACACACAAACAATTGGAAGCTATTGGGATCATCAAATCGGATGTGGGAGATCAAGGTTTCGATTAAACTGAAGCCATGTATATTCATTTATTTTGTATAAAAAGACATTTGATCCAAAGTTTGGAATAAGCATCTACTTACCGGATTTTTTGGCAAAGGTTAGTCTTCGGATTCTTACAGAACTTGCACTCATAGCATTGTGGGACGTAAAGAGGAATGACATGATCTCCTGGATAAAAGAAAATTATACAACAAGGAATGAGAAACTTGTAACTCTTATAAAAAAGAAGTTTCAAGTCAAAGTCGCAAATGTTTATCAAGGCATCTTAGACCTAAAGACAAAGAACCGTATACACTTGGTGCACCAAAGCAGGCTAGCAGCTAAGTCAGTGTCTCAATTTATAGCAACTAGTCCATGACCGGTTGCTTTGTTAACAGTCATAAGTGTACAAATCTTACGTGGAGAGACCACAAGACAGCACAGTACATAAGGAAGAAAACGGGTATCTGTGACATCATAAAAACTATTAAAAATCTCAAATGCTGAATTGCAAGAATGGAAGACAACCGATGGACATCAAGTCTCACAACATGGATCCCCAGTGATCACATAAGAAACCGAGGCTGACAGAACATAAGATGGAGAGATGAACAAGACGGATTCAGGAAATAGTGGCTCTGCAATGCCCATGATAGAGAATTGAGGCGAATCCTGGGGAAGGTCTATGTCTAACGACAGACCTTAAAAGACTAATGATGAACTATCAGCTAAGCCGATATATTATTGTTCAAGGTGTAATTAAAGAAAACTTCAATGATATCATGTTACTTTCATTGATCATTGTTTTCTATCAATAAGAGTGGAAGAAATTCTATCAAACATAAGGCAATACTTTCTTGGATCAACTTCATGAAAGTTTTTCCCAAAACGAATCTAATGAACATAAGGAAAAGCTGTCTCAAAATAACCACCAAAAAATATTCAATTGAATCTCATTCACAAATAACAGTTGACTCAAGTTGATTTTATTGTCTGCTCTGTGAATTCCACCTGAACTTGTTGGCTATTCTAGAAGTATCGAAATGTTGATTCCACTTGTCTGAAGAGTATGTGTAAAACACAAGATACAGTTTTATGAGAATCCACAAAGGTGGGTACTACATGCGAGTCAATAAGCTTAATTTGTACCCCTCCACCAATGAAGTACAAAAATGAGGAAAAATTGGATATTTGATGTTATGTTCATAGGTGAAATAAATCATTATTATTAAGCTATTAACTTACAACTAATTAATTAATCAATCAATCATGTCTTTGTTGACAATGGTTCTTGTTAGTTTCCTCTCTTTCTCATTAGGACCTATATACATTCCTTTCGCTCAAGAAACGCCTCCTGAGTCAACATCAGAGTGACAGACATGGCTCTTACTTTATATTCATTAACACCAATGAAAAAATCCACTGATACATGTATGAGATGATTTTAGGGAAAAAAAAAGAAAAGTAATTTCTGAACTTGTTTCAATGGAAGAGTCTATTGTATCAAATGTAGGTAGGTCGATATTGTTATGAGCAAAATATTTACCTTTAAGTCGAAGACTCGTTACAGAGAAACAGGGGAAAAAAATTATATAAATAAATCTTAGATTGAAGGTCTTTTAAGTCAACATACTTTTAAGCTTTTTCTGGCCTGATCTTCGGGATCAAAGTGTAGTATCTGTTCCACAGCATTGCCCGAGGAGTCGGTACTGACACTTGCCCATTGAATGGGCCGGAGATGGTGCAAAAGTTGGCATCAAAGACCGAGTGCGCCGGTGCAAATGTTGGCCAATGAGGTTACACTGAGGCTGCGTTTGCTAAGCGCATCGGGAGGCCTTTGGACTCGTCCTTAGGCTCTCCCATTATTACTCGGCCCAGCTTACGCAGGTGACGCTGAGCTTTTCAACGGTAACTGCGTCGGCTGGAGCCATTTTTTGGGAAGGTGACTACTATTTCTTCCCACGTTAAGCCCGACCTTGTGTCACATATTGCTGTGGTGGGACAGTGATTAAATAGAAAAAAAAAAAGTCAACATAAGTCTGACAGTTTTAGCAATTACATAAAGAAAGAAATCATTTTTAAAAATCAGTTTTGATAAACATATAAATAGAAAAAATTGAAAAAAATCAAAAGTACAATTACTCATTATTTCGATTGATATTCGGACCATCCTCATCTTGGTTGTTTTTCATACGTTTTGGCCATTGCACTCTACGGCCTTTGTCAGGTATCATCTGGTAGATTTGGGGAAGTAACGAACCGAACCCTTTATTTATCCGACGGGGGTATATTGACCGTACTCCCCTCTTAGCGTTAGTAGTATTGTTATATTGTCTCACACTAGAATCGAACCTAGAACCATCGGATTACTTTACAGTAATTTGTCTGATGCTGTAACCACTGCGCTATGTGTCCATATCTAAACAATCACTCAATTGTATTAACTTTAAATAGTTCATTCCTGCAAACTCTAAATCGTCAAATTGAACTACGGAACTAAAATAATTCACCTGAAAAAACAATTATGATTTTTGTATCTCAATGAATTGTTTTAATTCCAATTACATGAATAGAACAATTTTGGTTTATTTTTTTTCCATAAATTGTAAAATCGCACTAATTATAGAAAATAAAAAGTCTATCACTGTTTGGGGAAACATAACAAAACATTAAAAAAGACCTTCGAATTCATTCCCTTAGTTTCCGGATAATTCACAAGGCAGTAATGTAATAAGTAAGCAAAATGAACAGGCAGTCAATTGAAATGCAGCAAATTCAGTGTCGGTCAGAGCAGATTCAGGAAAATGATACGGACAAAGATTTTACAAGTTAGAATGCAGATGCCAGAGAAGATTTTGCCACTAGATTTTGGTGTCAATTCAGAAGAATACTTTAGACAAACCTGGTTTGACTGAGGTGACATTTTCTCCAACACTCTCAACAAGGCCAGCCCCTTCGTGTCCGAGAATCACGGGGAAAATCCCTTCGGGATCAAATCCATCCAAAGTATAAGCGTCGGTGTGACACACGCCCGTGTGGAGAATCTGCAGACAAGAAAGAGAAAGGGGAAAAATGAGGAGCTGGAGTAGCATTCTCATAAGATATTTCCTTTTCAGATATTTTACATCCTACCACAAGAACCATGATGGAAAATTACTACGATTACAACAGATTACCAGTGATTACTGACCAGGGATGATGAACCACAGCCTCCTCAACCTCCAATGGAGGCCGTAAGTAATTTCAAGAGGGGGACACAAGCCCAGTGGGGATGAAGAGAGAATTTCTCTATTTGAGAAATTCTTTTAACAAGTGATTACATAATTTTGGGCCTACTTTGACAAGGGTTGACAAAGCCCCATGTCAGGAGAGATTAGGCCATTCAGATGAAAAAGGGAGGGGGGGGTAAAAAGAAAAAAGAGAAACGGTAATTGTAGCCAAATCAGATCTATTATTTGTTTATGCTACTTACTTACAATATCAGGATGAACAGAATACTAATTTGGTTGAAAATGAGGGGTCAGGTTGAGACAAGGTTCAACTAATAATTGAGGGCATGGTGGTAAAGAGGTTGAGAACCATTAGATTAACAATATAAAACACAAACTCTAAGTCAAAAGCCTAACAGAAAATACCTAATAGCAAATATACAAAGACAGCAGTTTTACAGACTTATCCAAGAATCTATATATTGTAGATTTTACTTATCTATAAAAAAACACTGCTTGAAGTGGGTGTGATGAGTCAAGACTTGTTTAAGAAAGAAATTAATTTATAGTCTTGAACCATTTTTTTTTCACTTGTGAGACAAAGTATGTTGGAGATGAAAAAAAACATTCCTAATGGAATGTCTTCTTGGAAATGCTGCTTACAACCAAAGTGTAAACTTCCTCTTCACTCAAGATCACCAAGTACGGGAGTGCCAGTTGGCATGTAGTCACTTTGTTGCAACCCTAACAAGCACCATAGGAGAGAGAGACAGAGAGGGACAGAGATAGAGACAGACAGAGATAGATAGATGGAGATAGAGACAGACAGAGATAGATAGATGGAGATAGAGACAGACAGAGACAGACAGAGATAGAGATAGACAGAGATAGAGATAGACAGAGATAGAGATAGACAGAGATAGAGATAGACAGAGATAGAGATAGACAGAGATAGAGATAGACAGAGATAGAGATAGACAGAGATAGAGATAGACAGAGATAGAGATAGACAGAGATAGAGATAGACAGAGATAGAGATAGACAGAGATAGAGATAGACAGACAGAGATACAGACAGATAGAGATAGAGACAGACAGACAGATAGAGATAGAGACAGACAGACAGATAGAGACAGACAGACAGATAGAGATAGAGACAGACAGACAGATAGAGACAGACAGAGACAGACAGACAGAGACAGACAGACAGAGACAGACAGACAGAGACAGACAGACAGAGACAGACAGACAGAGACAGACAGAGACAGAGACAGAGATAGACAGACAGAGATAGAGACAGACAGAGACAGAGATAGAGACAGACAGAGACAGAGATAGAGACAGACAGAGACAGAGATAGAGACAGACAGAGACAGAGACAGACAGAGACAGAGATAGAGACAGACAGAGACAGAGATAGAGACAGACAGAGACAGAGATAGAGACAGACAGAGACAGAGATAGAGACAGACAGAGACAGAGATAGAGACAGACAGAGACAGAGATAGAGACAGACAGAGACAGAGATAGAGACAGACAGAGACAGAGATAGAGACAGACAGAGACAGAGATAGAGACAGACAGAGACAGAGATAGAGACAGACAGAGACAGAGATAGAGACAGACAGAGACAGAGATAGAGACAGACAGAGACAGAGATAGAGACAGACAGAGACAGAGATAGAGACAGACAGAGACAGAGATAGAGACAGACAGCCAGAGATAGAGACAGACAGCCAGAGATAGAGACAGACAGCCAGAGATAGAGACAGACAGCCAGAGATAGAGACAGACAGCCAGAGATAGAGACAGACAGCCAGAGATAGAGACAGACAGCCAGAGATAGAGACAGACAGCCAGAGATAGAGACAGACAGCCAGAGATAGAGACAGACAGACAGAGATAGAGACAGACAGACAGAGATAGAGACAGACAGACAGAGATAGAGACAGACAGACAGAGATAGAGACAGACAGCCAGACAGACAGAGATAGAGACAGCCAGCCAGACAGACAGAGATAGAGACAGCCAGCCAGACAGAGATAGAGACAGACAGCCAGCCAGACAGAGATAGAGACAGACAGCCAGACAGACAGAGATAGAGACAGACAGCCAGACAGACAGAGATAGAGACAGACAGCCAGACAGACAGAGATAGAGACAGACAGCCAGACAGACAGAGATAGAGACAGACAGACAGAGATAGAGACAGCCAGCCAGACAGAGATAGAGACAGACAGCCAGACAGACAGAGATAGAGACAGACAGCCAGACAGACAGAGATAGAGACAGCCAGACAGACAGATAGAGACAGCCAGACAGACAGACAGAGATAGAGACAGCCAGACAGACAGAGATAGAGACAGTGGGATCACCAAGTATCCATGTGAGTGTTTTACCTCCTAAAGTAAACACCTGAAAGGTATGTAATCAATACTTACATATAAACATCCTTCTAAAAGCTTCATAAACTAAACTCTTTCTTCTTGTCGAGCTGATTGTTCTGTAAATCTTCAAAAAATTCTGAAAATTTTTTTGCAGGCGTTTTCACTCAAGGGAACTCAATGTTAAAGGGACTTGGATTTGATTTGAGGTGAAGTGAAAGATTTATAAAGCAATTACGTTTTTGCTTATTCAATGTAAATAGAAATATAATTTGTTATTAGAGATTTTTGAACCCTTGATGTCTACCCAAGATGTTAGCTAATTTTCAAGTACGATTTCAAATTTTGACATAATGCTGCTCAAGCTACTGCTAACATCAACAGAGCAGAGCTAACTGTTCAGCATTGGTTCAATGGGTTTAGGTCTGATAGTATGAATAAGAATAGAAAATCTTGAGGGTGGCCAAAACCTGTTCATCAAAATGAATAATTAACAACAGTGGGTAAGTTGAAAGTATAATGTCTTTACTGCACAGTTGTAATTTTATTCTCTCAACCTAATATCCCATAAAAAAAAAATTTTTTTGAATAAAAAAAATTTCATTCCAAGGGAAATTATAGATCACCATCACTGATATATGCTTTTTACCTAGTAAATCAAGTAGTGGTGCAATAAAAATTTACCTTAATGAAAGTACTTCCAATATGATTTGAACCATGAATTCAAAATTAAAAAAAAAAAAAAACACAGGTCTTGATTGTCACTCAGTAGAAACTGTCAAGTAACCAATGTATTTGAGCAGCATGTTGTGTTGGGATGATCAATTAAAGATAAGAAAAAAGGATGATTAATGAATGAAGTTATTTCTCTTACCCTCTGGTAGGCTGTGATCACAAATATGTCAGTTTTAAACGTGAATATTACCGGACATAAACTGAGAGACCAATTTAGCATAAACTTATATTATGAATAGGACACTCCGCTAAAAACTTATTTTGGAGGGAAAATTTGAAAAAAAAAAAAAAAAAAATTCCCGACTCCAGTGAAGTAAAGGGGAGTGTGTGCACAAAATTTCACATTTTTACTATGAATGGTTTGGGTTGGGCAAAGTGTGGATACATACACATGAATGTCAGAACGCAAGACAACCTAAACCGAACAACTGGCACTTTATCCTCATTTTTCACTTTTAACATTCTCTATGATGTGAAGATAAAAATGACATTTCAAATGTAACAACCTTATACATGAAATGGAATCTAATTCCTCTCACGGTTGGGTTCTTCTTCGCATGAAAGCATCTGCTAAGAAGATTCTGTTGAAGATTTCCAGAACAATCAGTTTGACAAGAAGCAAGGATTTGTTTATATTTCCTCTTTTTCTCATATCTTTTCACTGTTTCAGCCACATATCTCTATATATCAAACAGACACCAGAGGAAGGCTAAAGGGTAAATGGCCAATACTTGTGAAATAAACAACAAAGATGAGGAAATTACTTGAAACTAACCACATAGAATGATTAAAACACCCCATCTACAGAAAAAGAAATAAAAAAAATTCAGAGCCATGATTTGGGGCCAGCCAGGTTCCAGGACCAGGATTCCGGGCCAGCCAGGCTCCAGGATTCTGGGCCAGCCAGGCTTCACAGCTAGGATTCCGGGCCAGCCGGATTACAGGGCCAGGATTCCGGGCCAGCCAGACTCCAGGATTCCGGGCCAGCCAGGCTCCGGCACCAGCTCATCAAGTAATCAAAAAGTAAATAGTAGTAATCTCTGAAACTAACTGAAGCTAGGAACCAATTAGCAGCCACTCGAAATTAAAAAGGGAGAACAAAGATTTTTAACGTCAAGTTCGAGCTGGCAATTTTAGTGGAAGTAACTAAAGATTCGATTTCACCAACACACCAAGAGTAATGACATTAAATACATTATTTAAACTTGTTAAGTGTATATCTAATGACATCTCTTTGAATGATGTGAGTATATAGCTGGAGCTGTGGGGCCAGAAAATTTAAGGTTCCCAGCTCCGACTCTTTATACAAAATTCACCGACTCAGGTTCCACATCCCTGTCTACTACGATGTGAACTGTTCAGCATTTCTTCAACAAGTTTAGGTCTGATATTTTGCCTTTCTAACGCACATGCAGCTACGAGTAAAAGAAAACGCAGTAGACAATAACAAACCCCTTCTTATTTACACACATTAAATGTTAGTTCTGGCAACCGTAGACTCCTGCTTATCAAGAAATTCGTATTAGCAAAAGCAAGACCAACTTTAATCTTCAAATGCAGTTGAGCAATCATCTGCTACACATTTCTTTCATATCAAGCTTAACAGTAAACCTTCAAGTTATAATCATTATTATTATCAAAACAGTGCAGGGAACAACTGTATAGAAACCAAACTAATATTTAACAAAATAATTTCTCAGTGATAAAAGGAATTAATTTGGGTCAGAACTCATTTTTAGTAGACCAGGTGTTTTAATCAGTGTATCATGTTTAGACTATTGAATAACCACAGCCACCAAGGGTGGCATAGGGTTCTGTACCTCCTTATGTGTGCATGTATTTATACAATTCAGTGTACCTGGCCATACTGTTTTGTCTACAGATTTGAAAAAAATAGCATCAGTGCTTCAATAAACCTATTCAAAAAGCGTTTTTCATTTTTGAAAAAAAGAAAAAAGGAAAAGAAAAAAAAAGAAAAAAAAAAAAAGAAAAAAGAAAAAAAAGAAAAGAAAAGAAAAAAAAAGAAGAAAAGAAAAAAAGAAGAAAAGAAAAAAAAAGAAAAAAAAGAAAAAAAAGAAAAAAAGAAAAAAAGAAAAAAAAGAAAAAAAGAAAAAAAAGAAAAAAAAGAAAAAAAAGAAAAAAAAGAAAAAAAAAAGAAAAAAAAAAAAAAAGAAAAAAAAAGAAAAAAAAGAAAAAAAAAGAAAAAAAAAGAAAAAAAAGAAAAAAAAGAAAAGAAAAAAAAAAAAAAAAGAAAAAAAGAAAAAAAAGAAAAAAAAAAAAAAGAAAAAAGCTCTTTCAACCTTTTTGGGACCTTATTTTGATGGGTTTATTAACAACATCTAAATTCTCCAGAATCTAGAAATTGGAAGGTACCCACCCAAAACAGTGAAAAAACAAAAAAACAAAGAGGAAATTTCACCAGACCAACCCACCCGCACATAAAAAGGATTAATTACATAACATATTTACCTTGATACGGATTTCACCCGCCTTGGGGGGTGCTACTTCCACCGTCTCAATACTCAGAGGTTTTTTGGCTTCCCAGGCAACAGCTGCCTTGCAGGTGATAACCTAAAAAAAAGAAAAATTTCTTTAGTATTAACATTCAAAAGTTGACAAAGACAAGGGGATTAACTACCTTTTAACTAGCAACCAAGTCTCGTAGACTTTATGGTAATAAATTTAACCCAAACTTCTTGTAGCTTTGTGCTGCACTAAGTAAAGATTAGTAAATATCGATACTTTAACTTAGGAATAAAAAAGAATCTAAACCTTGCCAATAAACCAATTTCAGATACAATCAAACTAACTTTTTTTTTTTATAGCACTTACAAAAAGAAAAAAAAAAATACTCTCTTTGTAAGTGGTTGTGAGAGTGTAGTGTTATCAAGTATTTTTCAAAATGTTATTACTCAAGTAATGGCATTGGCTGTAGGGGGGAGAAAAAGTAAAAGTCACTTCCTTAGCACACAATTGTTGAATAAGTGCATTTAATTACCTGGGGATCATGAGTTCAATATCTAGCTCAGGCAAACCAAGTCATATGGTCTGGTTCAGTGGAAAAAGCAGAAGTATAAGGTCGAATTGATTAAAAAAAATATTTATCAATACAAGGTCTCCTCTAGCATGGCTAACAGAATGATAATCTATACCAGTATATTGAATGAAAAGTTTAATTAAAAGTTCCCAGGTTACCAAGGAGGAGATTGTGTAAAGGAAATCTGCACAAAATCAATTCACGAGTTATCTTGACACTACAACTCTTTATTCACTTTAGCTTTGTGGCAATAGGTCAAAATTGCACCAGTCACCAGTGGTGCCATCAGCAGTGAAAATATATATCTGTACGGGGGCTTAAATGAATCATGATAGCCTTCTTGTGTATTAGTTCGATTATCTAAAATTATCTAAAAACAAAAAAAAAACTCCTATCTTAAAAGAAATAAAAACTCAACTTTGGCCATTGTTGATTGGTCAAAAATGACCAAAGAAACCCTAAAAATCAATTTTGGGAAATTGCTAAGAAAGAAAGAAAGAAAAGAAAAAAAGAGCATTCTTAGATGATTCCCAGTGGTGTACTCCCTGCTAATTTTCAAGGCTGTAGCCTAAAATATATGACCAGGCGAGCCCAGACAACCAAACTTGGCTGGTTGATCGTGCAGGTCATTTGTGGAGCAACAGGGATTCAATACAAACAATAGCTGTGTTCATGATAGTTTGAAATTTTTAAAGAATTTTAATCCAGGGTTTTAGTCAATCAACGTCTACTCTGATTCCTAGTGTTATACCCCATGCAAATTCTCAAGGCTGTAGCCCACAATATGTGACCAAGCAAGCCCAGACACAACCACACAAGTGAAAAGGAAAAAAAAAAAATACGATATGTAACCAATTTGGCTGGTTGATTGTGCAGGTCATCTGTGGGGCAACAGTGATTCAATATGAACTATGGCCATGTTCACGACTATTTTCAATTTTTTTTAAGAAAAAATCTGTGCAAATTTCAAACTAGGGTTAAGACAATCAGCGTCCACACTGATGGCATAATGGTTAGCATGTCGGCCATACACATAGAAGGTACCAGTTTGATTCCTATGTACTCAGCAGCTAAATGAGTACACTCTCAGCTGCATAATTAGGCTGGAAGTATCCCTTCAGTGGACTTGCATCCTGCCAAGTACGGGGGGGGGGGTCATAGAAACTTGTAGAAATGAAGTCCTGTTCTTGACCAGACTCAAGACTTGCAAGGATCACTAAGCTGATGCGAGCAACAGAAGCCTCAATACTCCATTGGGGATTGTATCTCAAGACAGGTGCTTTACCTCTGTAATTAATCAGCATAATACAAACTGATATTATAACAGGTACCTGGAGAAGGCCAAAGGGTACAACAGTCAAAACATTGTGACTATAATAACCAAAATAAGGACACCAGTTCAGATAAATTAATGCATTTCAATTTTTTTATTTTTTTCCTTCATAATTGGAGTTCAGGGTGGCCTAACTTGAAATAGATTTCCCCACTGTTTTTATAGGATTAGGATTTTTTTTGAGGCTCACATTTTTGTATTTGTATTTATTTCATATTTAAAAAAAAAAAAAAAAAAAAAAAAAAAAAGGCCCAAAATGGCCTAAAATACACTCAGCTTACTTGGGAAACTGGAATTAGGTTTCTATCAGAAATTAGCTGCTAAACAGCTACTGAGAACGCTGGCTCAACACCCTGTAAATGGAAAGGTGAATGGAAAAAGCGAACCAAGTTCAAACTCCCACAAAGACAGTTGGCATTCACTTGCACTAATGCCCTTGAAAAATTTGACTCAAAACAGCAGAGAAACAATATGGGAACAGACCTATTCACCGACCAACGGACAGATTTTCCTACGGAGAGACGAAGACACCTCTAAAAAATTTTTTATCAAATCTTTATCTCCCGAGCAAAGTTTACTCAAGAAAGTCAACAAATTAAAAGTAAAACAGATAAGAGATTTAAAATACCTTATCAACCCAGAAACACCATAAGCAACCTGGTTGAGGAGAAACAGAAGAATTTCACTCTTTCAAGACTTTATACAAGAGAATAAATCATGTAACCAAATAGACCACCGAGAATGGTTTAAACTTTGAAAAGAAAATGCATTTCTATTATTATTCGGACTATCCTCATCTTGGTTGTTTTTCATACAACGTTTCGGCCGTTGTACTCTACGGCCTTCATCAGGCATCATCTGGTAGGTGTGGGGAAGTAATAATACTACTAATGCTAAGAGGGGAGTGCGGTCAATATACCCCCGCCGGTTAAATAAAGGTTCAGTTTGTTACTTCCCCACACCTACCTGACCGTAGCATACAACGGCCGAAACGTTGTATGAAAAACAACCAATATGAGGATAGTCCAAATAATAATAGAAATAATAATAATAATATGCATCTATTTCTTTTCTCAGTTCTTTCATTGCAACCTCAATAATTTCTCTTGATACGAGTTTAAAAAGAGAATTATCTCTTATTTTACAGATCCTAAAGTCTGATAACTGATATCCTCATCAAATTATACAGTAGATAACATAATTTACCTAAAACATGATAATTGTAATTGAATCATTCTTGCCTTCCTTATTTATCATTATCTTTCACTTCTCTTTTTTATCTTATCTTATCATAGAATAAAAAAATTAGTTTGTTTCAATACTATGAAGTAGGGAATCAGTTTTACTGTGTGTTCAGCCAGCTTATCAATACTGTATACAAATGCCCTTCAAATTGGTGGCAAATCCTGAGGTAGAAAAATTCTAATACAGATAGATTACCAGACTGATTGGCTCCACCCAATATTGGGAAATCTAGTTATGGCCATGGTCTGAACATTACTACAGTATTTGATTATAATTTTATAAAATATTTATTTCATTAATCACTGTAGTTGTATTTTGATGGGTGAATGAATGGGAAAACTTGTCTTGTCTACACCTTGTTTATTCAGACATTAGTGAAACACTGTTCTAATCGGAGACGCAAAATGGCGTAATGTTTACTGGAAGTGTTCATTCTAAGCTGTGTGGCCACAAGAGTAAAATTTCAAAGTCATTGAATAATAAAGAGAAATCAATATACTGGATAAATCATTCCTTTTATTATATACTATTTTCTTCAAATAACTGACCTTTGTTTAATGAACTTTGAATCATTATTCTAAAGTTTTGATCACACTGAGCGCTCTCAAGAAAATAGAACATTTTTCTTGACGAAGCTTGGTATGAGAAAACTGTTGAAATAAAGAATCTTTCCACTTAAATAAGTTTTCCAATATTGTCATTTTACTCTCATATTGTCGGATTAACTATAAAACCATACCAATATATTTTTTCATAAACTTCAAACATAAAAATCAACGATTGTCTTCAGAGTAAAAAAGATTCTCTGCACACTCAACTTCTTCGGTTATTCACAGACTCTCATACAGGCCTTGAAAGAATTGGCTACTTGTACAGGAAATGAAATCAACAGAGTTTATTTCTTCGCCTATGCAATCTTACATTCACTTTGCATTAATCTCCGTGGGAAATGCATAAACCACTTCCTCTATCAGTATATATCAGGAGAATTAGAGCTCTTTAACCTTGTAAGGCAGTCCATATAAGAGAAGATTACCCAGATGAGAAAAAAACAAACTACATCTTGGAAGTCTTCATAACCGATTCCAAGTCCAGATGAAGGAGGTTGGTTGGTTGGTTGTAAAGCTACCAACCTTACCCTGCAAAACCTATTTGCTATTGAAAATACAGGAGAGAGATTGTGACCCTAAGTTCCACAAGGAGTCAACAGGAATAAATGAACATCCATTCAAATCAATTCAGTATATCAACTTCAAAATTCAATCTCTGAATTTTTGAGATGAGGTATTATTATTATTTCTATCATTATTCGGACTATCCTCATCTTGGTTGTTTTTCATACAACATTTCAGCCATTGTACTCTACGACCTTCATCAGGTATCAACTGGTAGGTGTGGGGAAGTAACAAATCGAACCCTTTATTTAACCAACGGGGGTATATTATCTACATAGCATAGTGGTTACAGAATCAGACAAAATTACTGCAAGTAATCTGATGGTTCTAGGTTCAATCCCAGTGTGAGACAATAATAATACTACTAATGCTAAGAAGGGAGTGTGGTCAATATACCCCTGTCGGTTAAATAAAGGGTTTGGTTCATTACTTCCCTACACCTACTAGATGATACCTGATGAAGGCCGTAGAGTACAACAGCTGAAACGTTATATGAAAAACAACCAAGATGAGGATAGTCCGAATAATAATAGAAAAAATAAATTCAAAATTCAAGTTGACATTTTACAATTTCAACAGCATTTAAATGAAAGCTAGCATATCAACTGATCGACATCAAAATTGAAGTAGACAGTATACAGTTTAAACAATTTTAAATTTAAATGAAAATTGTGGTCATTTAAACATTTTTCTCAAAAAGATTTTAGCAAATCAAATTAATGCATTCATACTTCATATCATAAATGGGTCAAAGTTGAACTTTGACCATACTGCTAAGTTATCAGCTCCCGGGATGGCATAACTGTAACCATCGTGGAAAACACAAACAACTTTTGGCCGAGGCTGCTTACATTTATTTTACACTAATGCCCTTGAGAAAGACATGAATCTATTTCTTTTCCTCCCAGCTATCAGTAAACAGCAAGGCAGTTAGAACCCTGTAAAGCAGTCCAACTTGAGCCCAGGTAAAGGAAGGTTTGGGCTTGGGGGTAGCAAATCCACCCCTGTAAAAACCTGAATACTATAGGAACTGCAGCAGCATCGCTCCAGCGATTGTCTGTTGACGCAATGTGATATGGCCCTATGCTCCACAAGATGTCTACAGAAATAAATGATTACACAATTTTCAGCTCCGTTTTAAACCAATATAATTTGAGATTTTACAAACAAAACCCTTATCATGAAAACATTTTCTAGGTCAAAACCAAGTACTTTTATCTTTAATTTATACATGGAAATAGGTCTTGTGATATCTTTATGATCTTGAGAATAATAAACAAGGGTACAGATTCAGTATGTCTAATTCTACTACAGTCTCACTCCTAATTCTTCATAAATGGCGGATGTATATCAACTAATTGTTTACGTAATATATATATAACGTAAACAATTAGTTGATATATATATATATATATATATATATATACACATATATATATATAACGTAAACAATTAGTTGATATATATATATATATATATATATATATATATATATAACGTAAACAATTAGTTCATATACATCCGCCATTTATGAAGAGTATATATATATATAATGTAAACAATTAGTTGATATACATCCGCCATTTATGAAGAGTTAGGAGTGAGACTGTTAAATAATTAGATATACTGACTCTGCACCCTTTTTTTTATATATATATATATATATATATATATATATATATATATATATATATCATAGGTAGGATCTATTAAACATTTCACTGGCAAGTATATTCGTATAACAATGTAACTCCTGTGCCAGATGAGAATAGTAGGTCTTTATAGCATGTTTAAAACAGTTATTTTCATACAAGTCAACTGATATATACAACCTAATCATCTAATAAATGTAATATATACATAGTCATAATACTAGCACATAGGACACAGTGGAACATTTGATTTTTTTATTTATTAAATGACCGTCTTATCTACCAACAGCAAATCAGTTTTTAAGTTTTGCTTTTTTTATTCATTGATTGTAATGAAGCATAATGGTGTGTGTAAATCAACTCCTTCCCTAGGCTTGTACAGGTCCCGTAAAGATAGTAGTTAATACTATTCAGATAGAAAGGGGATTAAAAAGATAGTTAAGTGAACAAGGAGGGGGGGGTGCATAATCTCATGTCAAAATTACAGAATATATGTTGAAAGTACAAGTTATGCGTTTTCATGAAGATCAGTGTGAGAGAGAGAGAGAGAGAGAGATAGACATAACATTTTCCATTTTAATGAAAATACTATGGTAAATATTTAGATAATCTATGAAATTTGTGAGTGTCCTAAACCTGTTCACTGCCACAAATGAGATATGATAACAGGTTATTTTTTTTTAAATTTTCTTGCATACATTTATGTAAATATTACATTCATTAGATAATCTGTTAAAGATATTAGTTGATTTGTATGAAAATAGAATATTCAACTTTTGCTTTACATGAGAAAAACCTGGCACAGAAGTTACAAGCCTAAATAAATATATTTGGCAGAGACAGGTTGAGGTCAGGTCAAACAACCCTTCAGATATTTGAAAGAAGAAAAAAAAATGCATGAAAATCTTGAATGTTCTCACTAGTGTAATATCTGAAAGAATAAAATAATTGTTAATATCTTATAGCTAAGCTATCAATTTATTCAAAACTATATTGGGCTGAAAGTTACAAATAGATTCCTTTAAAATCTACAAATAATGAGTAATGTTATTTCTTAGCTTCTGTCTGTAACAATGAACTCTTCCACCTAATTTTGCAGATAAAAATATCTTCCACCCACTACCTGAAACAATTCTTCCACTGAAACAAATTCAGTTGTTTCTTTGAATAAAAAAAATCACCTCCAAAAAATTTGATCATATCCATGAATCTTTTTCCTCAGAATTAACTAGTTACATAACAGAGATAGCAATAAAGTTAGGTTGGACTTGAATATAGCCCGACCGAAGGTCTGTCACCCCAGTTTGATTCTGCACTTGATCTCTTCTCCATTGAATAATGTTACTGAGGTGCCTTGACCTTAGTAGATATAGGGATCTCACTCTGAACTAATCATTAATCTCAATAATTAGTAAATCAAGTTATTCAAATTTCTTGAGTGAAGCATTTTTTGTTCTTTGACTAAATTTTCTTTTCATCTTAGTGTTTTTTCATTACAATGTTCAAGTCATTTTCATGTTCCATAACTCATCGAGAGAAGCACAGTGCATATGAAAACTACCGAAGGCAACTAATCAAGCATTAAAAGGAAATACAGAAACGGGCAAAGCACATCGAATCATTTATAGAACTCACATCAATAAGAGTTTGGTCATTGTTGAATTTTGCTGAGGATTTGTTCATGAATTTCATTTATTAGATTAGACACTTATCTACAGTAATCAATTAAGATAAATACATAACATATATATATAAGAAATGGATATATGATCCGACAGAATGATTATAAATTGTCTTTACACAGTTGATATATCACTCGGCCTACACAACGTAAATGAAACAAACATAAAATTTATTGAACGTTGAAGCAGCTATCCCATCAGTTGCAGTATTGATTCCTGCAGCAGCTCCATTTTCTTCAATGGTTTCTTCTAATTATGTTGTCTAGACCAAGTGATATATTAACCATGTGATGACGGGAGATCATTTCAAATAAGTTTCAGTATAACAATTTATATTCATACATATTTATATACATCGGTAAAATTTTTGCACATATTTGTGCTTGTATCTTGTCTTTTTTTGTTCAAGAGAGTTGCTATTTTTCCTTTTTAAAGAATTTTTAAAGCTGATCACTGTTTTAGCATCTGTCATTCCTAGATCTTGATCCATTAATTTGTTGTGATTGTTGACAACTCTTTGTGAGAAGAATCCCCTTCTTGAATTCTTTCTGCAATGTTCTTCACACACACACATACATATATATATATATATATATATATATATATATATATATATATATATTTTTTTTTCTCCTTTTACACATTATGAATACATTTTTGGCTGAGATGTTGTCAATGTCTAGTTTTAAATGTTTGCATCAAGACTCCTCTTGTTCTTTTAATATAATTAATTTTAATTTTTCAAGTCTTTCTTTGTGGGGGGAGGTTTTTTAGTTCTAGAACAAATTTTGCCACTCTTCAAGATATTTTCCATTCCTTAAATATTTCTCCAACAATCGGACCATGCTAGAATAAAGGTCTTCTGCATGATATTTTAAATATCTTTACATCAAGAAACTCGAATCTGCTTTTTATTATTCCCGTTATTAAATTAATTTTTAATTTTAGTAATTTGTTTCGAAACTCGGTTTAAAGCTGAGCCAGTTGCCTTCAATGGTATTCGTATGCGCAGTGGTAAAATTTGAACCAGATTCAACGAAGCTAATATGATCTATTGCAGTATGATTCAGTAGCCCGTTGTAAGCCTTACATCCATCCGTAATAATTTTTGTTCGATTGTTTCACTAAGTCAGAGTGATCTGCCCTTCTAGCAACACAAAACGAAAGTCGACAATAAAGGGTTATCAAAGTTCCCCCCCCCCCACTTGATTTTTCAGTTAAGAAATTTTTATGAACTTTTATAATTTATTTATTTATTCTAATGCTTCAAGAATCAAACTAGTTTTTTTTTCATTCAACCTCATATTGCGAAAATGACGCAACTTCATCCACCGGAGCCGGCGAATCCATCGATTGAGTTTTTTTCCTCTCTTAATAAAACAAATTAAACCACTGACATGAAAATTACTTGGAAGCGGTCCAGGATCGCCCTCTAGTACATTTCATCTTAGTCGCATGATTAATCCACACCTCCAAACCCATGTTTAATACACAAAGTGTCCGTAATTCCTGGGGGTTGTTTTTGTCCCCACCCCAAGGAAACAACCACTACAAACGTTTCACAACTTCACAAAAAAAAAAAAAATGCTGTCGAATGATTTCGAGTAAAGCAAGTCGGGTTAAAAATTTGATAAGGCAAATAAAAATATCAAATTTAAAGGCTTTTAACATTTCTATATTAAGGTGGTTAACTAAGAAAATAATTATTAATAGTCACAATGGGACAAATTCGGTCCAGACACAACTACAAAAAAGTCTTATTCATAAGTATTGAATCAGTTTTAATACATCATAACGACATTTCACAAGGAATTGCAACTGAATATGGTTCATGTGAAAAAAGTTCTAATTTGACATTCATTTCAAAGACATTATGGCTTTCAATTCTTTCTAAGGATTTATTCTGTTCCTCAGATTATTTTTTTTACGTTTTAAACATAATTTCATGAATATTTCATTTCTGTTTTTAGTTATTTTGAATAGCTAATAGAAGGGGCCCTATGGAATGTTACGCACTGACTGGGTCTCAGTGTTGAATATTGTTCCTGACTATAAGACCAGAACGACATCAAATATTGAATCTGCTTGCCAACCCAACGGTTGAAATTACAACAAAGAGACAAGAAAAAGATTAGAAAACTAATTAAAAATTGCCTCTTATATATTTTTCGAGAAATGAACTCCTAGAACAAACAGTAACACTAGACATTAAAAAAAAGAAAAAAAATTGTAAAGTAATATTTTGAAAACTGCATTCTCTTTGCTTTGGGGTTCACTGCAGTTGCATTATTTACACCCATCATCGTCTCAAGTACGGTCGGGATCACAATTTTGAAAGGTCAAAACTTTCCCAGACATATCAAGTCTTCAAGGCAGTAGCCCGGTACGAGTGGTTAATAAAAAGTTTCATAAGTTTTATTTTAAAAAAACTCACAAAAATCGCATAATGAAAGAAAAACTCTGGAAAAAAAATAAATGATAAATTCTAATTAGTCCAAGTTAACTAGGGGGCCCAGGGGCATCATAAATGACCTAACCCCAACCCCCAAATTTGAAAAGCTCTTCTGCACAAGACGGCAACTCAGTTCATTCACCCCATTTAAAACGAAATTAAAAAATTGATATATAAGACTATTAACACCAAGAATTAAAAACAGAATTAATCAGAAGTTTTTAAAAAAGACATTAAAATCAGAAAAGTGGGGTAAGATTATATCAATCAAAGATTAGTTGAAATGAACCCGAGGTCAAGTTTGAATTTGTACATGCTTCCCCCACAAGCGAACTCATTAATATTACCTTTTTTTTTCACTACATAATGTTAAAATGTTGAACTAAATATGAAATTAAAATAACATCATGTGTTAAATAAATCTCTTAGTATAAAAAAATCGTGAAAGTAAAACTTTTGAATTAGAAAGAAATAGAATTGATGAACTAAAGAGTTAAAAAATTCAGGGTGCGTGTATATGACTTGAAACTTGAACAAAAAAAATAGATTTACAGGTTTAAATCACACCAAGAAATTGAGTACCAAAGTCAGAAAACTATATATATGCATCAAAATGTCTCATAAACACTTTTTCTTTTAAATTAAGGGGAAAAATTAAAGTAATATTTCACCTACTTTTCCGGCTGTGTCGGACATAGTGGAAGAAGCGTGCACAGAGTTAAGCGGTAAAGTGAGAACTGGATTACTGTAACACGCGTGTGTTTACAGTTGCCAACTACTATTTGATTTTTTTCGGCTAAAAGTACCCAGGAAAATGGCTAAATCTTCATCACTTCCGGCTAACTTTATGGCTAAATAAGTTACACCCATTTAAAGCCGAATTACCAAATCAAATAAGACTTCAATACGTATTATTAATAAAAATTACACATTTACTTTTTATTGAAGTTACTAGTCGTGAAAAAAATGTTAGTATCTGATTTTTAAAATATTCTCGTAGCAAATTTCGGTTAAAGTTCGGTTTATCGATCTTAATTCAAAAAAAAAATGTAACTTGTGAAAATATATTTTCCTGGTGTAGTTTGATTTGACTTGACTGACCCTCAAAAATGGCTAAAATCGGTGATTTTCCTCCATTTTCTGCTAACTTTACGTCTAAAAATATGAATTCAATATAACCTATGTTAGCTATAAAATAAAATTAAATCGGGTAATTTTTTTTTTAATGGCCAGATTTTCGGCTATCTGCTATAGCAGATTTTTATCGGCTAAATAGGAAAATAGCCGAAAAATGGCTGATTTGGCAATATGCGCCAAGTACCGTTACGTATTGACATAATAATTATATCTATCTTTCTATCTCTATCACCACCCCCCCAGTCTGTCGCCTTCTTTCTCTTTCTCTTTATTTTTCTCTCTTTTTTGAGTGCATTGCATATCAAAGTCTGTTTTGTTTTTTTTACCACGACTTATATTGCGACATTTTAAAAGTCACAATTTTGACTAAAAAAATCACAACTTTGGCTTCTTCTGTCAAGGAAAATAAGTCATGTTTGATTTACAGTAATTATAGTTGTAAAATAAGAAATGTTTTAAAGTAAATGTCCGAATGACATTTTGACTTTTTAGAATTTTAAAATATTACATAAAGTTATTAGTATATTAATGATAGTCTTACTGTTGGTATGTTTATATTCATTTTACTGTAAGTCAACAAAAATGGCACATGGTAGGCAGAATTTTTATAGAACTACACCTTCCAAGTGCTCTAACTTAAAGAATAAAACAAACGTGGGTAATTTCCCACAGTTACATTATGTTTTAATTGTTGGATTCAATTTACAATTTAAGTATGATGTTGAACTAGACCTTTATTTAGCTTTCACTGGGTACTATGTTGGAAGAGAACACAGCTTTCCAAACTGTGAGTCATGACACTTTAGTTTTTCGCCCATGTGTGTCAAAAAAATAAGTAAAAGTTTTGTATATATTGTTCAAAAGATACTTTTCCTGACGTCAGGAAAGAAAGTTTTGTTCTGATCACACATTTTGGGGGGAAGTTGTTTTCTTATGTGATCTCTCATGCTGATAACTCTTTTTAAAATTTTTTTACCGTACCTCATATTCTGATCACATTTTGTTCAAGTTGTTCTTTTTTTGATGTAGCTTCAGATTCTGATCAGACCTTTTTTCCAAGTTGGGGTTAAAAGTGAGGGGAACATTTTTTCCCCATCAGAAATAAAAAGGGAGAGGAAACATTTTTTTTACTTTTTACGGGTCAAAAGTGAAGGGAACATTTTTTTCATCATAGAGGTGAAAAATGAGAGAAATTTTTTCCCTTTTTAGGGGACAAAAGTGAGTGTAAACTTTTTTTTCATTTTAGGGGTCAAAAGTGAGGATAAACTTTTTTCTCCTTTTTAAGGGTCAAAAGTAAAAGGAACATTTTCCCTCTTTAGGGGTCAAAATGGACGGGAACCATTTTTTTCACCTTTTAGGGATCAAACATGAGGGTGAACTTTTTTCCTTTTTAGGGGTCAAAAATGATGATAAACGTTTCTCTCCTCTTGGGGGAAGAATACTATATATGGAGTAGCTTCCCTTGTTTATTCATTTGCAAATAATTAGGATAATAACTCCATACAAAGCAAGTGACTTGACATTGAGCTTAATGGCTGGTAAAGGCAGCCATTGAGCTAATTTTAATAAAAGAAGTAATATCTTAATAAAGTAAATGTTGACGATAAAAAATTGAAGATGTATTTGAAATACTAGCTGGGGCACCTGATGTTACCTGGGTGAGAAAACCTAGCTTACTTCTGTTTTGAAAATAAAATTTTTATTTGGTTGGGAACTTTTAATTATGCTAAGATATCGTATCTCTTTGGAAAATGATTATACATAATCATACTGCTGACAGAAAGTGATGATCTGGTCCAGCATTATAGCTATATAGTTAAAAGAACAGCATCATCCACTGTAAACCTGAAGAAAATTTTTCTATTCAAAATTGACACTTGGCCAAAGGTAATAGAGGTCTGATTGAAAGAAGGAAAAATCAAATCTTGGAAAAATCATCAATACATTTTTTGCTTTTACTGGTAAAACAAATTTGCCCTCAGAAAACAAAAAAAAAAAAAAGAAGCTGAACATAAATACTGCTATAGGTGAGAGAGAAAAATACATGGTGAGAGAGAGGGGGTCAGGCAGTTGGCTGGTAAATTATAAGAAGGGAAAAGAAGTTGCTCATAAAAATTTCACTGATATATTTTTATTTCAATGAGATGATTTAAAAAAAAAAAGAAATTATTAACTGCACTCAATTCAAGTGAATGAAGCCAATCTTTCAATTAGTGGGTAAGAGATATTTCCATTAACACAATTGTTTCCCTTTATGTGTAAGAGTCAATTGTTATGGAAGGAGAAACAAACTGGTCATTCTTATTAATTCCCCTTACTAATATATATCTAATGACTTAATTACGAGTCTATTTTTATTTAAATGCTCAAAAAAATTAAAAAAGCTGGGGTGGTGAGTGGTTCAGGTCTGTGGTTATGGGTGGAGGAAGGTACATTTTAGCTTGTGAAGTTTGATTCTCTAGTCTTTTCCTTACAATGGGTAGTCCACCTGTTGAGCATAGAGTCAGCCTTTAAATACCAGAATAGGTAATGAGAAAGATAGAAGGTCAGAAGAGAAAAAGGAAAAGGGCTGTCTGAATTTATACTAAATTAAAAATTAATAAAAGAAGGAAAGGAAATTGAAAATTCTATCACAGTTTTGACTATTGAAAAGGTATGATTTTTTGAATCGCATCAAAATTGACAGCCAAAAATAGTTGGCTTTCTAAAAAAAACAAGATGGAGTACAAAAACTTCATTACAGACATATTTTATGAGTTATTGATGATTTTATACAGCAGTACATATTATATTGACGAATTCTTGGATTCACTCCAAACATTAATCACTTCTTCCTTGCCCTGAGATTCATCTTTTCACAAAATTTCATTGAAATTCGTTGAGAACTTTCGGAAATATTGTGTGGAAAGACATGATCAAATACAGAAATGTATGGAGAAGAAAAATGAAAGATACGCATAAATATCTCTCAATCAATAATGATCCAGGTGGATCTGGGAATTTGTCAATATAGTGCGTACTCTTCCATAACTCATGACATATGTCTTCAATAAGACCTCTATGCACCATCTTGCAAATTATACCTTTCCAGTGGTCAGACTGGGGTAGACTTTTGGTATAGCATTGAGTGCACCAGATATTACAAAAAACTGTTGAGAAAAATTTTGTTGTGGTTTTTGATGGGGTAGGTTTGTTTTTTTTTGTTTTTTTCAGAAAGCCAACTAATTTTGCAGTCAATCTGGACACCATCTTAAAAATGATATCTTTCAGTTGGTAAGACTGTGGTAGAATTTTGATATGTTATCAAGCAAACTTAATGCTAGAGTGAATTATAAATTAATAATGGGCATCATAAGTATTTGGTGGCCATCTTGGATACCATCTTGAAAATTATATACCCTGAGCCATATAAGAAATTGGGATATATTTTTTTCCTAAAAACTTATACTCCCTGCTAATAAAAAGTTCCCACAGGGTTACAAATCAGCCAATACTAATAACTGGAAAGAGGTAATGGAAGTAAACAAATATTTCGAAGGTGTACTTCCATAAAACAGACAGAAAGTAATGGGCCAGTTTAGCATCGTAGTTACAATGTAAATACCCCCCCCCCCTCCTGGAGGCTTAAAAAGAATACTTTTTCTTGAAACTTACAACTTTCCAGAGGGTACGAAGATATCATAGATAAAAAGTTGGGACAAATATTTGTAAAAACGATAAAATTTTGGAATAAAAATGAAGCTCAGATATAGTATTGGGAGAATTATTAACTTTTAGAATTTATACCTAGATGCAGTTACTTGAAAAGATTTGTTTCAATTGAACAATCGTTGCCATCAAAGATGACAAAAGATTCTATCTTTTTTTTTTTTATATGTGTTCGTGTTTGTTCCTGTGTTCCAGCACTCCTGGCCATACTGTTTTGTCAACAGAATTGAAAATTGGAACCAGTTCTCCACTACACCCCTTCTAAAAACAGATATTTTTATTTTTTAGTCTCATTCTGATGAGTTTATTGATAACATCAAAATTCTCGAAAATTCTGGATATTCTAGAAGTTTCTAGATATTTTTTTTACTCTATTTTTGATGTCTCCCATTGGAAAACAGCAATAATGTCATAAATATACAAACACAATTTATTCTGACCATATCTACACTTTTTTGGAATTTTTTTTACATGACTTCAAATTTTGACGCTATGATTTTTCGATTATTGACTGTGATGACAAGTTTAAAGAGCTTTTTAAGGAGCAGCTTTGTTTACATCATAAATTCAAATTATATTTGCTTACCTGGATCGTAATGGAAAAAAGAAAAACAATTAAATGATTATTTAAACATTAGGAGTGGAAGCAAGTGATTTTAAAAAAATGCTTTTTAAATAACCATTTTTAGGTGTAACATACTGTTGAAAAATAAAGACATTTTTTCCATAACACACCTGCTGATAAGACAACATTAGATATCAGGTTAAAAATCTGACCATAATTTCCATGAATGTGTTTTGGGTCAGTGGCTAGAACAGGCAGATTGCAGGTTCAAATCTGGGTGCAACCTTGAAAAGTTTTTAATATTCCTTTGCTTCTCTTTGGATCATTTGTGCATACAACCATACCAACAAAAAACAAATTTATATATATATATATATATATATATATATATATATATTGTGTCATCCGCAGACAGCTGTTTCGATGTATTACATCTCTTCAGTGTGGCTATAGACTTTATCCTACCTCTGGACTACGGAACTGGGTGGTCAGTAAGGCTGAATTTAAGCGATATATTCATTTTTACGCAGAAACTCCTCATCCACCAGAGTGCTCCATTCCTATGGAAGAGTATACATATATATATATACCAATATTTGGGTCTTTTGTTTGTTTGTCTCTACCTCTTTTATGCTAGAATTACAAGACCTATTGAACTAATATTTGGCATGTAGAATCTTTCAAAGATATTAACATATAAGCTAACCTTGGAGGTCATTCAAGCACAGGAGAGGTCATTCTCTAGCCAATCTTCGGTTTTGAATATTGGAAACAAAAGATTCTTATATTAGAATTTTCTCCAATATTTTTTCTTCTGAATGGCAAAAAGATTTCTCACAATAAAGTTAATTTTTGTCAACTTTCCGGCATTTGTAGGGATTTTTTCTCCCAAAGATACACACATGCTTTCACATGAGAAAAAGTTGCCTCCTACAGAGTAGTAGAAACAAAATAGAAACACACTCACAAAGACATTTTTTTAGCTTCTTGGTATCACTCTCCACAGGTTTCTATTGAAATTACACACATTCATCTTTTGTTTCTGAGTAATCTAAATCCTGCTAAGTTGTGTATGGGAACTCACCTCGTTGTCAAGCATCTTCTCCAACATATCATCGAGATCACTATCCTAACTGTGATGAGCAAAAACGAAGATGTGTTCACCCCAGGGATCTCTCTTATTCCAAAAGACTTGCCCTTTAAAATCAATCAAAAAAATATTCCCAGTGAGACTCAGCTTTGCCATAACAATCAATAAGGCACAAGGACAATCTTTCAAGACTGTTTGCCTTGACTGAACTTCTCCATGCTTTTCCCATGGCCAGCTTTACGTTGGTTGTTCTAGGGTTGGGACCAAAACAATCTTTTCATACTGACACTCAATGGGAGAAGCACAAATGTTGTCTACCGCGAATCCCTGTCGAACTAAGAGACTATATCATTTGTTTTGTTTTGTGCATGACATTATTTTTCAGAAAAAGATACTGCATAAATAGTATAAAACATCTTTCATTCATTTGCAGTGTTCTCTAGGAATCATCATCATCATCAGTCTTTTAACGTCCGTCGTTGGACATAGACCTTCCCCAGGATTCGCCACTATTCTCTATCATGGGCATCGCCGAGCCAGTATTTCCTGATTCTGTCAAGTTCATCTCTCCATTTTGTGTTCTATTGGCCTCGTTTTTTTTTGTGATCTCTGGGGATCTATGTTGTGAGATGTGATGTCCATCGGTTGTCTTTCATTCTTGCAACATGGCCTACCCATTGCCATTTGAGTTTTTTAATAGTTTCTATCATGTCACAAACACCTGTTTTCTTTCTTATATCTGTACTGTCTTGTGATCTCTCCATGTAAGGTTGAGCATGATTCTCTTATGCGCATGTTGCATACTTCTCAGTTTGCAGGCCCGTCTTTTGGTTAGGTTCCATGTTTCAGAGGAATGAATAATATCTATTACTGTTTTGTCTAAAATACAATAACTGTTCCGTGGGCAATGTCAGCGGGGTATCCCTGCTGGTGTTTACATATATATATATATATACAAGTGTGAGGGTGTGTGTAGTAGAGGTAGTAATTGACAATGTAGAAATGAAAGAATGAAAAAAAGTTACCATCAAAATCTTTTATTATCATTGAGATAAGACTTTATGCATTTCGTCCTTTCACAGGCATCATCAGGAGTTTGTACAGTATAGAAAATGTGGGTGCAACTGTTGCTTATTGAGAATAAACTAAAAACTAGCATTCCAAGGGAAATGATAAATTACCTTCACCCATATGTATGCTTCTCTTCATCTGGTAAATTAATGGTGGTAAAATTGATTTATCTTGATGAAAATACTACCACCATGGTTTGTTCACAAGTATATATTTTTTTTAAAAATAGGTCAGATTAGTCACTTGATAGAGTGATCGATTAAAAAATCACTGCCTTTCGGGGGCTGTGATCACCAAGAAGCACAAATTTTCAAAAAACAAGCCTGAATGCTGCTGGACACAAACTGAAGAACCAATTTGATATAAACTTTCAGTATGAAGAGAACCCCCGCCCACCGATAAAAACTCATTTTGTGGTGAATTTTCAGAAAATAAAAATTACATTTTCCTAACTCATTGAGGAGTGTCTGTATATGCAAAATTTCAAGTTTCTACTATGGACAGTTAGGGCTGGGCAAATTTCGGATAGATAGAGATGTACGAATGTCTGTACACATAAATAACCTAAATCCAGCAACAGTGGTTAAACCGGTCTGTTGTGCGATTGGAAACCAGTATTAGTTGGCTATGCCTTAGAGAAAAAAAAGAGTTTAAAGGAAAACAGGATATAGGTCAAAGAATTGAGCCATAGGTACCTCCAATACACTGGGGTGTAAACAATCCGAATGTGATCTTGTATCTCAGTGCTCAAGTAGGTGTGTGGTGGGGCTGTTTACACAAAGTAGATCGATGTATTTGTGTTTTGCTTCCCAAGTGTTTGGGGATGAGGGTGTATTTTGAATATATAAGTTGGAGGTGTGTTTGTCTATATCTATGAAAAAGTACCTGAACATGGGTGTAGCCAAGCCAAATTTGGCATGCCTACTCATTGGGCACTAAGGGAGGGGTTTAAAACAAAAAGTTTTGGGGAAAAACAAATTTTTGTGGGTTTTTGAGGGGGTTCTATTTACAACATTGCTCCGATATAAAAATGAGAACTGACTTTTATGTGTATATTCTTTGATGGGTCTGAAGTGAAAACGAAGTACCCATTTTCCCTTAAGGGGTCAAAAGTGAAGGAATACTGTTTTCTCACTGCAAAGGGTCAAAAGTGACTGTAGGTTTTTTGTCTCTTTTTATCTCTTCTCTTTTATATATATATATATATATATATATATATATATATATATATAGATCTATTTATGAACATATATATATATATATTCATATATATTATTAAGAAACGGCTACATAATCCGACAGAAATAATTATAAATGCGTTATATTACTTTGAAACTCTATTTGAAATTATATCCGGTTATTACACGGGGAATGTATCATTTGGCCTAGACAGGGTAAATGGAATAAACAATTTTTGAATAATGGAGCTGCTACAGAATTCGAAATCATAACTCATAGATATCTGCTATAACCTAACGTTGCTCCCACCATTGAGTTCAAGAGGCCGGTAATGCAAGGGCTCAAATAACAGGTTTATCTCCAAATTCTCATTTCATTCATTCACTGTCTATATTTACTCAATTTGTCTCTTAACGCAAACGATTATACTATGCAGAAATGAATGTATGATCTGACAGAAATAATGATGAATGCGTTATGTTATTTTGAAAGCAGTTTGATTTTCTGAAATTCTTTACATTTTCAGTTATTTTAATAATTTCAAAACAATAAAATAACGGAATTGGTAAAAAATGAAATTGACACTTCAGCAACAGCAGTAGTAAAGCAAAAAAGTCAGCCTACACGCGAACTTCATAAAAACGAAAATCATATGCAACAATCATGTTGAGAATAAGAACATAACTCTCAAGTTAGAAGATGCAAAACTCAGCAAGGTAGACCACTACATCTACCTGGGACTATGAATCTCCATGAGATCTTCAAATGAAGAGGAAATTAAGCAAAAAATCTCTCTAGGATGGCAAGCCTTTGTCAGAGCAGTCTTAACTTTCAAAAATCAGACAATCCCAATAATCCTAAAAAGAAGGGTATCGTCGCTTCATAAATCAAATCAATCATGCATCACATCCCCATCTGTCTTGTATAGTCCGTTGTTGGACATGGACCTTCCCCAGGATTTGCCAGACCTCTCTATTGTGGGCGTCGCGGAGTCAGTACTTTCTGTTCATCACGCCATCTTATTTTCTGCCAGCCACAATTTTGCATATGATCTCTATGGATCCACATTGTTAGTTGTAATGTCCAGCAGTTGTCTGCCATTCTTGCATCATGACCAGCCCATTGCCATTTGAGTCTTCAAAAGGATTCTATGATATCTCGGACTCAGTTTTTTCTATAATATACTGTGCTGCTTTATAATCTCTCTATGTTATGTTGAGCATGATTTTCTCCTGTGCATGTTGCATGTTGGGGGGCAATCTTTTGGTTAGATCCCATGTTGACTATTCGGAGGATGCTCTGGTTGTGTACCTTTCCTTTTAGGATAAAAACTTGTCATCCTAGAGTGATTGGTTGCATTCATTCCTTCTTTTGAGAATTCCGTGGAGATTTGTTGTCCTAGGTAGATGTAGTGGTCCACTTTCTTGAGTTCTGTCTTGTCAATTTTGATTGTTGTGCCTTGGTTCTCTACATGTTTGTTATACATGGCTTTTGTTTTGTTAAAGTTCATGTGAAAACCAACTTTCTTGCATTCTCCATTCAGCTCATCTAACATTATTTGGGCATCATGAAGGTTCTAGGTAAAAAGCATGATGTCGTCAGTAAATTTGAGGTTATTTACATTGCAGTCATTGACTGGTCAAGTTAATTAAATTATTAGTACCAGACTCCAATTAAATACTTAACTATGTAACCATTACAAATGGTGGCCTCAAAGAGAACATAAAAACAATCACAACAAATAATGACTGCAAGGCTAGAACACAAAAACTGTGACTACAAATAGTAACCTTCTTCTGACAGGAATAGAATAATTATAATTAAACATATCCACAAGCAAACAGCTTCTAAACAAATTGTCTGTGTCCTGTTGCATAACAAATGGCCACCTAGACTTGCAACAACACAAATGCACCCTTCCTTAGAACAGATACAACCGCTTGTTTCACTCAATGTCTAAAGTGACCCCTGAACAGGCGCACACGATTCGAGCCTCATCCAGGCCGTTCCAACCACTCTGTGCAGCAACTATTTTACAAACGTATTCATACATGCACTAACATGCAAACCAACACTTCAGCTTCTCTACTTCCTGCATACATATATGATCATTCTCAACTACATGTGAATATTATACACTTATATCTACATTGAACTATTAACAACATTATTCTTGCAAGCAGTAAAACAACTTCAAGAGCACATTCTCGTCTTACTTCTTTGAATACAATCAAATCTTTACATTTTATACATATTTAAATAAATGCATTCTTTGTTACTTGAAATTCTTGTTCTTTATCTTATTCCACTGCGTGCTCATTCCAAATGCATTCTTCACAATGCATTACAACTTGCATTTACTATTTTTAAGTGGCTAACCGGTCAGTTGCCTTTTTATTTTTGTGTCTACAGCTATTAGGAAAAGAAAGGGTCTAATCTTTCTTCTCTCTCTCATCTATAGAGTTAACCCTTTCTTAATTTTCCTGAGCGGACATTAGCAGCAGCCAGCCTCAAGGAATTACTTTTCCATGATAGATGCTACTACTGATTTTACACTTCATACTAAAAAGTAAGATTACAAATAGTAGTTGGTTAAATAGTCAAGTATTTAATTGGAGTCAAATACTAATGATTAGATTAACTTGACTAGCTAATGACCACAAGGTATTCACTATCTATTCTGATTTCTTTATTTTCCCTGTCCAGGCAGGCTATGAAGAGTTTGGGTGAGCTGCTATCACCTTGTCTCACCTCTTTTTCAAGCTGAAAGGGCTCACAGTCTTTATGTTGTCTGTTATAATAATTATCACTATGTAGATGTCTTTTGTAATGTTAAAGGATTGTAAGATTGAATCCATTCATGGTCTAGAGGATGCTATTCTTCAAACTCATTGCAATGCAAATCTTTATCATCCATGTACATGAAATGCAATATGTATATCTGTATATTTTATATATGCCTTTATTTTTTTATGGTATAGATAGACTATATTACTAATTCTTCAAATTTTATTCTTAGTTGAATGGTTAAAAGTGGCCAGATGTGTATTAGACCCCTTCTGGCTAGAGGATGTGAGTTTGATTCTCACTGTGGGCTTGCTCTTTTTCTAATCATGCTGTTTAATTCTTGCCGCAGGATTATGGCCTGATTCAAAATCTAGATAAAAAGCAACTGATAATCTGTTTGGAGATAAAAATTGTTAAATTAGTAATGTTGCAATACTTCATCCCAGAATAGAATTTGAAAAATTAACAATATTGTTGTATTAAATGACTGCTAGGTCTCAATTGTAAACATCATCAGTGTCAAATACTGGTTGTAAAAAGTCAGGTGTAGGGTGTAAAATCAGTCAGGGTTAGGGTGTAAAATGCCGTTTAACTATAAAGTCCCCATGACTGAATGGTTGAAAGCAGCCAGGTGTATACAAGACCTCTTCTGGCTAGAGGGTGCGAGTTTGATTCCCATCATGTGCTTGCTCTTCATTTTACAATTACACTGTTTAATCGTTGCCATAAGGATTATGGTCCAATTCAAAATGGCGATAAAAAGCAACTTAAAATTAGGATAGTGGTAAAAACTTGTCAAAATTAATAATGATGGATAAACTATTTTTCTATAATTAATAAAGCAGTTACCATCTTTCTATGTCAAGGGTATACTTGTTTGTCAATAATTGTCTAAAACTTATCGAAGAGTCATAAACATTCTAACTTCTGTTTAGACTATCAAATCTTTTCTTCTCATTTTTGATGTTGTCAATGGCCGAAACATTGGATTGACACTTCAAAGATAGGATGAAAAGCAACCCTTTTGTTTTGTAATAAAATAAAATAAGATACGAAGGAGTCTAATTAAGCTGCATCATGTTGCCATAGCTTATTAAATTTAGAAAATACAACTGTATAAATGGCATCAATGGAAAGAAGAATAACTAATTAAAACATTAATTAACAACACAGCATGTCTATACACACGCACTCTCGTATACATGCCCTAATGCTCATCTATTGCCCACTCATTTGACAATGACTTCACGACTCTCTTCTTAGTGATAAGTCATTTTCTGCACCAGTAGTTCCCAAACTTTACTGTCCGATGACATACTGAAAAATATATTTGACCTATGCGGCACATCAACTCTAAAAATGAAACGAATTAAACAAAAACATTTTGGTAGTCAATGAATGATAACTTCATATCAGAAAACTAATATACCAACTCATCACCTCTCTTTCCTTACATCTTTCGATAAAAAGTTTGAATCTAACAGGATTTAGTGATAAAACCACCCTATAGGCAACTCTATGGCGGAAGCAGGATTGATATGATATCTGTACTTGATACATTCAAGACTCAGAATACATGTCAGTATTTGGAAAAATTCTTGCAGCCCATTTGAGAGATACTTGCAGCATATAATTGTGCCATAGCACACAGTTTGAGAACCATTGTCCTACACAAACAGAGTAAATATTGGGTTTAAACACATAATTTTGCAAATTTTGACCTAAAATATCTTTCAGTAATTTTGGATTCATAATCTGAACAAAATCAGGAAGAAAGGGATTGTCAGTGGTCAGGAATAATGACAAGCACTACTGATAGATTTGGACTATTATATATAATCATGCATTTCAAATGATTTTGCAAAAAAATGAATTGAGAATCAAGGAGAAAGGGATTGTCAGTGGTCATGGATTAAGCCAAGTTCCATTAATATGGAAACCGAATAGAGATTAAAAATTCGAAAATCAATCCGCATTGAATTTTTAGAGGTGTCCTTGCCTCTCTGTCTATCAGTTGGTTGGTTGGTCGGTCAGATGGTCGGTCAGTTGGTGGATTTGTCCCCATATTGTTTCTCAGCTGTTTCAAGTCAGATTTACTTGAAACTTGATAGAAAGGTGTTCCTTGATAAGATGCTTTTTATATAGAAAAATCTTTCACTAAGGGTCAAATAATCTGTCGATAATGACACTTAAACTTTATTGTGGACGCCTCATTGAAATTTTGATTCTTGTTTTTAATCAAATTCATTGTTTAAATCCAAGAAACAAGCAAAAATAATACTTTCTAAAACTGGTCTGGTCAGACATTCAATAGAAACCGTCACATGATAAAACGTCTTTTGGCAGCGTGCTGTGTTAGGGATGATCAATGAATGTTACAGCTCTTGCATTTTGTTGGGCAGTGAACACAAAAAAAAGTGTGGATACTGCTGGATACAAACAAGGTGATCAATTAAGAATGAAAATTGAATACTTTGCTGAAAACCTTTCGGGGGGCAAATTAAAAAAAAACAGAAACAAAAGTCTTCCCGGGGCATGATAAGGAGTAAATGTTTAAATTTCGAGCCCTCTAGCTCGATTAGTGCGGCCTGTATGTGTGACACATACGTACATACAAACATAGCCAGTCAGCCAGACCAACTTGAAAACTGAAGAAACCTGTATTGACAAATTTGGTGAGAGTTTAGGTTGATGGTTTCCGATAGTTTAGTGTAAACCTTTGCCTGAAGAATTGAGAACCAAGAAGGCTGAATAAATATGACTGTCACAGTCAATAATTGGACAACCATAGCGTCACAGTTTGAAGTCATGAAAACAAATTCCATCCAAGAATGAATATTGCCAGAATAAATTCTATTTATGACATCACTGGTGTTTTCCACTGGAAAATATCTAAAATAGAGTAAAAAAAAAGCATCTAGAAGCATCTAGATTCTCCAGAATCAAGATGTTATTAGTAAACCTGGTAAAATAAGACCTCCAAAAGATTTAAAAAGCTTTTGTCACTTAGTTTACAGGCAAATAAATATTGTGACATTTTAATGTAGACATCCGACTTGGCTGAAGTAAGTAAAAAGTAAAAAAGATACAAGGCTGGTGGGCTCCTACTGCCCTGCTATTTATGCACATCTGAAGGGAGAAGTGAATTCATGCCTTTCCTTAGTGCAAAGTGTATGTAGGTAGCCTTGGCTGGAATTCAAACTCAGTTCGACGATTTCATTTTCCATGCCAGTAACCATTGCACCCTAAGGTGTGACTAAAGATGGAGGGTCCATTTGAAAATACCTCCTGGATGGGACCCAAATGGAGAGGGGCTCCAAAAAGCTTTGGATGTTGTAGTTCATCTTCTGCATTTCTATTGACAAATCTCACTAAATATTGGGAGGGGCCCCTCGAGGGGCCAAGCCCCCCCAGGCCGCCAAAGCACCAGCTCCACCTCTGATTATGCCATCCAGTACCTCACAGAAGTGCTGTATATTTCGGTGGATAAGACAAAATTTGAAGCTGCCAAGGTAATTGTTACCTTTACCGTTTTAAAATGGACACTGATCCAGAGGGTTAGGGTTAGTATTCTTAGACTTATTGTTAGGGTTGGTATTTTTAGGGTTGGGGTTAGGGTTGGTATTTTTAGGATTACAGTGAGAGTTGGTATTTTTATGGTTAGTGATAGAGTTCTACATCTGTTAATCTGCAGCTGGAACAGTGGCTATTTTAAAACGGGAAAGGCAACAATTGCTGCATCGAGAGGAGATGAAATATAGCACCAAAATGGGGTCGTCTTATAGGCCAGTTATTGAAACTTTGACTGAATAGTTGGCTAAAACCATGAAAACCAAATTGAAATCTGGGTCTCGTCTTATCTGAAGTTCCATTTTATCCGCCGAAATGTAGGGAAAATCAAAAAATAAGTTTTTTTAAAAAAAACTACAGAGGGAGACGGAGATAGGTGGGAGGGTTATCTGTTTGGTTGGGGCGGGGGTCACAGCCTCGTTTCTATCTGTTGACCTCTGGCAGCGCCTCTCTTCCATTTCACATTACATTCAACATGGCGGCTACCAGTCCGCCCGCACGAGTTTGTGAAACTCCCGGTTGTAACACCGAAGCAAGACTTCAATGTCCAACTTGTATAAAATTGGGCATTGTAGGATCTTATTTCTGTAATCAGGTAAGGTTTTTAACTTTATCTGGATTGTTATAACACCCTTATTAAGTCAAGTTTTGCTCCCTCGAATTTTTGTTTCAATGAAACACTGATCTGAAATTTTTCATGTGGTCCTTATCTTTTATGTACGTAGTTTTTATTTCAAGTCCAGTTTGAAAAAAAAAACAACAGATGTCTTTTATTCATTTATTTACTTACATATTTACATCGTCATTCGATTTATTTTGTATCAATATATGTATGTGATCCATCGGGTGTTGTATTTTTTCTTTAATAGATTAATTATAAGTGAATAATCTCCTCTTATTTGAGGGATTTCTTCTTAAATATCAGGCACTCCTAATTTTTTTTTCACAGAAAAAATCCTAATTCTTGTTATGTTTTTTTTTCTTCTTTCATGTCTACCTGGGGTGTCAAAAATTACGTCGTATGAAATTGAGAAGATGTATTTTTTTTCTTGACTAATAGTACTGAAATGTTTTTGCCTAATTCATTTCATTTCTTTTTTTTTCAAATTTAACAGTTGGTAAAATTATTGATTGATTTGGGATGTTACAGACAAAAAATAAATACACAAGTACACGTGGTGTATAGTACAGTTTGACCATTTTAAAAATTTATTTAATGGATCAACTTATGGGTTGTTTTTTTCTTTTCTTTTTCGATGACTATCTTCTTGGAATTTGAACTGAATCTAAGAAGAAAAATAAAAAAAAAGATTAAAAAATCTTAAAAAAAAACCCCGAAAGAATCCCCCCCCCCCAAACGTTCACTGCAGCTGTCTAGAAGACGAGTGTGTGCTCACGTGATCATCTAGTCGTAAAACGTACTGAAGATAAGCATACTGCAGTAAAGAGAGAAAAAAAGCCTATTAACCTAACTTTGTCGTGCTTTTTTTCTTCACTCTCTGTGACTAATTTCCAAAGTTTTTTTTCCTCCTCTTGTAATTCTGCTAAAATTTATTTCTACAAAGATCTTTAAATAGATAAAGTAAATTAGATCTCTAAATAAACAGTAGTGAGAGAGAAAAACTTGCTGTCAAAAGTTTGAAATAAGGCATGTTCTTGATATGAGGCCTGATGAAAAAAAAACAGAAGTATCCCATCGGGCCAAATATTACATACCTTCCTATATAAGGGTGGATGAAGATCCCAGATCTTTAGCATCTACACTGGCGAAAACCCATACATGAAGCTTGAGTAAACTTTATTAAATGGATTTAAAAGGAGCCGTATTGGGGGGAGGGGGCTTTCATTCCTCGGGGGCCCCCTCCAACATTTTGTAGCATTTGTCTATCGAAATGCAGTATGTGAACTATTGGTCCCCTCCATTGAGGGCCCCTGGGTAGACGTTTTCAAATAGCCCCTTCAATCCCACCAACTACGCCTCTGGGCTATAAGTAATTAATTTCATTAATCAACAAGCTTCGTATTGAAAATACGCTTAATTAAAAAAATTGCATTTTTTTTTTTTTTACGTTTGAAAGACACCCCAAATGGCCTTTCTGCTTGCTTTCAGTCCGTTTTACGATAAGGTAATCTTTTGTCTCATTTTCATTCGTTTGTTGAATAATTCTAGGTTTTGTATTACCGAGGAGCTAAAAAAAAAAAGAAGGTTGATCTGCATTGCGACTGTCTTTAATACCAATCATAAATATACCCTCCTTTGTCAAACTGAGTTTTTTTTTACGTATTTTTAGTATATACTCCTATGTACCCGAATACCCGTGTTGTAAAATATGACGGCATCTATGAAAATTGATACTTTATTCCTTTATACCAACTGCAAAAATAAAATTATGACAATTCATTCCAAGTTTAAGATTCGGTTTAGACCAACGTAAGCAAAAAAAAGATGATAATGAAAAAAATATTTTTCTTGTGTAATATGAAGTGTTTTTACGAGATCAGACCTTCGTTTCTCTCGAAATTTTTTTTTTAGACAATAACTTTTAAAGGGTAAGTCAGTAAATTGACTCTAAAGTGGGTGATCGATTTAAGATATACGTATAATGTAAAACTGTCCTCTTACTTCGTCTTTCTGACAGCCTATATGTTCAATTTACAATGTAAATATTTGCTAAACTGGACTCTTAGTGTCCGTCTATGCAGGTGTAACCGCCTATTTTAGCTGTATATTACATGGTAAATAAACCCCTACTACTTTATAGTCAAGCAAATCTGCTTATTTTAGCACTAGCTGAAAATCTGGGTTCATGTATACTAACAATTTCTTGTGCTTTCAATCAATAAGACCTTTGTTTCCTTGGAAATTTGTCAATTTTGAGAAATTTTAACCTCCAGATCCATTTTGATAGTGGTGACACCAAAACCAGCCTGGGAATACCCACACACACTCCCAGGCTGATCTGTGCAGGAGAATTTCAGTGACATTTTGTGGAAGAGTGGGCCATTGGCTGGGGAAGAGTTGATAAAAATTTTGGGACTGAATGATTGATTTTTCACATCTACCTCCCTTGCATCGTAGCTATATATTGATTTTCATTCAGTTCTTATTAACATCGGCGAAGATGTACGAGTGCTTTCCAGTTGAATTCTCTATCATCAAATGAATGTTAAATCTTTCTCGAATTCTTTTCAAAGAATGATGAATTTCCCTAAAAAAAAAAGTGATCCTTGAATTTTTTCAAAGATTTTAATCCTTTCCTATGAAGACTAAGCTAGTCAGATATTAAGCAACTTAACAATGCTTAATGCCTGAATAAAAACCGTCCTGGTAGACTTCGAAAAGAGACCTACTGGCAGGGCATATGTATATCCCTTCAGCAGTGGTGGAATAGAGAAAAAAGAAGTCTGGTAATGCAGGGCTGCCTGCTTTACTGAGTGTAATGATCTGGTGTTCGAAGCAATCCTCAACAGCTGGGTGGTTTGAGGGAGGGTCTATCTTTTAGGGGTACCTTGATTAAATAAATATATATATAGGTATGTGTGTATTTAAGAAATGGATGTATTTGGTCTATTGAATTATAAATTGCTCATCAAAACTCATTTAAAATGATCTCCTGTTGTTACACGGTTAATGTCACTCAATTTTGATAAAATTGATCTAACAAACATATAATGCAATTTATAATTCATATATAGCTAGAATGCATGGTTTCAGCTAATTTATGTGTATAAACAGAATAAGAATTTCAATAATACAGAGAAACCTTGATAATCTATATGAGACAGGTGAGGATTACTTCAGTTTTGGATAACTGATGTGATAAGGAAAAAAAAGGCCATACTGAAGACAATTACAGGACCTTGAAATTCAGGTAATCAAGATTTCTCTGTATATAAATAACCAGGGAACACTGAACCACCTCTCAAATGAAGCAGGAGGACACCATTCCCACAACACAGCCTGGCTGTCATAGAAATCTCGGGATATACAAGTCCTGGTCACAGAAGTCTTGCAAGGCTTAAACTAAAAGTAAAGCAAATCCTTTATAAAAAAAATATTTCTTCTTGTCTGAATGCTACTTTGAATTTGGAGCCCCTGAAACTATGCACAATTTTTAATTTATATTAATTTCGAGTATTTTTAGTTCATGGGAAGATTCATCAGTCTAGACTTTAATTAAATTAATTATTTGTGTGAAGCCTTTCTCTCTCTAATTAAGAGTTTCTTTGCTGTAAAGTAATTTGTGAAAGAATTCGACATCTGCTACACTAGCTGAAGCCACTTTGCAGTAAACAACAGGCATTTTAAAACACAGAACACCTTTCTTGAACTCATTGGATTTGAAAAAAAAAAAAAAGTCTTTCAAGTTGTTAAAAGAGATCAGACATTTTTCAGTATCTTTGTGTTACAAAATACCTTCTTTTTTATCTTTTTTTCAGAAGATTACAAAGTAATGAACTTGTTTTAAATAGAGGCAATATTTTTCAACTCCCACGTGTGGAATGGTTATATTGTCTGAATTCACTCAACTTTTACTGAACACTGTCTGATTAATTGTAATGATTTTCGAATAGATAAGAGCCGCCTTTCATTCATTCACTCACGAATGAATAGAAACTCATTTTTTATGGGGACAAATTAATTTTGAGCAAACTTATTCTTGTGTAAAAGTGGGGTGTGGTGTGTCAGTTCTGTGTCCAAATCATTTAGAAATCTGGATGACTAAAAACCCCCTGAATATATGTCTTTATACAAATTAATGGAGGAGTTGTATTGTGCTCCTACAGAGCTAGTTGTATTGCTTTATTTTAGAATCTTGTGATCCCAAATTACTTACCAGTATCTCTAATCCTATCCTTAATGTGGCACATCAACTATTTTAGCAATGTTGGGCTATGAAATTCAAAAATAAAGTTACTATTAGCTGTGTAGGATGGACTGCATTACGTAACTTAAACCAAATTTCTCAATTCCCACGCATTGCATGTGTTTCTTATGCAAGAATAGAATAGATTTTATTTCCCCGAAATAAACAATAACAAACTAATAATGTTTTTTTTTCTTTTGTGATTGCTCGGGAGGTACAAATTAAGCTTAATGCCTCACAAGTTGTATCCAGCTTTGTCTTTTCATATACAATATGATTTTATTATTTTGCCATTTTAGAATATTTTATTGATAAAAAAAGAGATAATTATCGAACAATTTTAAAAATATTTTGTAATTTAATTAAAGTACAATGTTTAAATTCCTGAGATGATTTTGTTTTTTTTAAATTTTCACAATTATATGATTTACTTATTACAATATGTATTTAAAAAATTGACATTATTTGGTCCGACAGAATGAATTATTAATTTCATTATATTATGCAGAAACTTAAATGATTTCCTGTTGTTACACGATTAATGTTATTCAATTCAGACATATTTTTATCAAGTTTTTTCTATGGATTCTTTTGAAGTTATTTCTACTTGAATTCATTAAATCTATTTTTGGAAAAACCTTTGAGATTATTCCAAGCTAATAGCTATAGCCTTATGCTTAATTGAATTTCTTCCATATTTTACTCTTGGAACAAAGGAAATAATAAGCCTTTCTGTTGTGTAGTTTCATTTAAATGATAAGGTTTCATCAAGAATAGTCTCACTATAATTGACCAAATGTCTGTCTGTCCGTGTTAGCAAAATTCAAGAACAGCCGGAGGTATGACCACCAAATTTTCTGTGGATATTACTGGGACACTAGAGCTGGTTTTTAGCAGATTAGTTTTCACTGGGGGATACTTTGATTTAAAATGTAAATAAATGCTAAATTGGTCCCTCATTTTGTGTCGAGCAGTGTTCACGCTCTCCTAAAAATTGAATCACCAAATGTCTGCCTGTCTATGTTAGCATAAACCATACAACATATCCCCATGAAATTTTCTATGCACTAATTGGGACCCCAGAGCGTATTAGTTTTTTGAGATTCTAACACTTTTCAAGTATTCACTGGGGGGTTCAATTTACAATACAAGTACCATGGTAGATTGATCCCTTATTTTATGTCCAGTATCTTTCCTGTTTATCTAAAATTCTATTATTACTTCAATTCACCAAGACGTCATGTAATAATAATTTGATAATACCCCGCCAACCCACTAATTATACAAATCTCATATCTTTAAATTATTATGATAGTTGGAAACTAAAATTAAAAACAAATATTAAATATAAATAATATGGTTAAATACAATACAACATATAAATAATACAGTTTATCAATATAAATGAATAATAATAAATGAAACAGAAACAAATTTACTAATTAAACATATCTTGATAAATATTTAAGTGAGTGGTGTTTGGTTGTTTGTCTGTCATGCTATAAAAAGTACCTGAACATGGTTGCAGCCCAACCAATTTTGGCATGCCAACTCAATAGATCTGGGGGAGGTTTTGAAACCAAAAGCTTTGAGAAAAATATTTTCAAAAGGTTTTAGATTGGGTTCTATTTACAATGTAACCATAATTTCCTTTTCAAAAGTGAAGGGAAACCTTTCCCATCTTTTGAGGGGGGTCAAATTGGAGGGATACTTTCTCACTATGTAAAGTGACAAAATAAAGGAAGACTTTTCCTAAATTGAAATAAAATTGAAATGTTATGCAAAAAAAGCATTTTTAGACGTTTTAGAGGGGAGGGTCCTATTTTTGATGTAACTATGATGCAAAACTGGACACTCACTTTTTGTTCAAGGTATATATATATATATATATATATATATATATATATATATATATATATATATACACACTCACTACTTGAATAATCTGTTCAAAGGACGTGTATTCAGTTAGTATAAATATATAAAGTTGAAGAGCCAGAAGCATATATCCCACACACTTTGTACTGAAACTCTGCAGTTGAATTTGACACCTTTACTTTGCTTGGAAACTCTGACAAAAACCTATGATCAACATCAAAATACACTGTAGACCTGATATAATGTGGCATTGCTTATAACACGGTTTGAGCATAGACCACAATTTTCAAAAGTTAAATTAGGCTCTCAAAATGATTGCTAAGTACAAAAATAGAAAGATCCCTACTGAATCAGGTTACACCAACTGTAAAAAGGAAATGAATTGGACAAAAAAATTTCAATGAACAAAACTCATTGCTCCTTTCCTTTTCATCTGTCGCTAAAAAAATGGTTATCGTATTGTCAAGTTTCTTCTTGAAACACTGGCTACAGATGTATCTAAGTTTTGTCAAATTGTAACCTAGTGAGATTTACTGAATTGTTCATATTTATTTCTGTCTTCCTGCCAGACTAGCCTCACTGTATCTACACTCCCACGTTTTTCTCTTCTCAGCTTGAATTATGAGGGTCAGTCGTGAAGTAGTTTTTAGGAGAGTGTCTAGCCTTGGAATATTAGTTACTGTGTAAACTTGCTTATGAAGTGGTAGAAAATTATGGACCCCAACTTCTACATTAGAACAGGTCTACAGTGTATTTATGAGATATGATTAATGAAATTTTAATGTTTTAACATAAGTGTGAATGTCATTCTATGTAAATTGATAAATATGAATTTATTTCTAGTATGAATGCTGTTTTTCTAAATAGAATTTTTGTGATTTAATAAATTTATTAGATTGTTTCGCACAAAATGTTATTTCTTGAGTAGTAAGATCAAGGATGATATAAACAACAAAAAATGGTAAATATCTAATCTATTTGAAGCAATAACCTTTTTCCAACAATCTTCTCATCATAATACGTCATCTCTATAAAATTCTTCAGGTTTAGTGGTCACTAATTCTGTAAAAGCATGAATTATGGCTTCCCTATTTCTGAACCTTTTTATTATGTATTTGAAGTTCAGAACTTGAAAAGATAATCTATTGGAGAAATGTCTGATAAATATGGAGGATGCTGCAAGATATCCTACCCCAATTCTCTAAGCTTAGATACAGTCGACTGAAAGGTGGGAGGTCTGACACTGCCATGGAGCTTTTCATTCGGTTCACACGAGACCCATTTTTCCAACTTTTCACCCACTCCTGGTACCTTGAGATGACATGATATGGTTACTGTTGGACCCTCAAATTTTCTAGAAAAAAATGTTGTTCATGGGTTGTTGGCCACTATAGTTGATAATTCTTCATCATTAAGAATGAGTTTAGGCTTCATTCTGGAGTTTATTATTGGTATCTTTATTCCCAGACCTAAACCTATTGGACTAACCCTGAACAGTTTGCACTGAGGTAGTTAGTGTCTACTCCAAAATGCCTCGTTGACTTAATCAATAGCTTGAGCTGCAGTATGTCCTAATTTGGAATCCTACTTGAAAATTAGCTTCTTGGGTAGACACCATTGGTGTAAAGGCCTCAAACCTTCAATTATAAAGAATTGTATCTTTACTTTGAATCTGCGAAAAATGCAGTTATATACATAGCAAATCTTTCCCTTTTAAAAAGGAATAAGAATATGACATATTGTGTTTAATGTCCTTATAGAAATGAAATATAATCTATGAAATTTAGAAATTTATAAAACTCTGGCAGTGCCCGTTCTCAAAGGTGAATGTTTGGACAGGCTTGCCATAATTGACATGTAAAATAATTTTCTGCTGTAATACGAAACGGTGGCTTCAAACCATTTCAGTTACTTTTCTTCAGTGTTGCCTATTTAGATATTTTATATCTAAATTTGGATGATTTTAAAGAGTGAAGTCAAGGAAGATAATTGATAGAAACTATGAAGAGAGATTTATAATATAATTTTTTAGATTTATAATGAAACTTGTCTGAATGAAAAAATTACTCGCTGTATTTTCCAATGTCAAGGACACTCCAGACTCAAGGACAGACTCCAGTTCGACTTGCAAAATATTGAAAGAAAAAGGAATCTGAGGCTCATGTACAGTAGTAGACTGATATGGGAAAGATTTTTTTGTGATTACTTATGTTTTTTAAGAAAAATTATTTACTAGCTGAGAATCCCGGTATTGCCTGGGAAAAATAACTGAATATCTAATAATACTGAAAGAAAACATTCTTTGAGAAAATCTGTTCTCACACAACATGACCAGGTGTGGTGCAAGCTGAAAAGTTGTTCGAGTGAAATAAGGGACAGATTTTACTATTGGATCTTGGAATGGGTGTTGCAGATCTGTGTTGGGCCACACCCACTGTCGGACAGGTCAACATAGTCTGCCCAGCTTTTCATTTCATCATTATCAAAATAGAATGTTAAAGTAGGCGTGTAAGATTTGGAAAAATATGAAATTCATAAAACAATTTCTTACTACCCAAACTATTTTTAAAAAATTTTTTTACAAATATGAAAATAACCGAATACTTCAAAGGGGTACTTCCGTACAGAAAGTAACAGTTCAACATTATAACTATAATGTAAATAGAACCCCTACCACCTCCTAGAGGCTTGGAGGAAATTTTTTTTTGAAAACTGATAAATTTCTGGAGGAAATGAAGGTCTTATGGATTGATAGCAGAAAGAATTAATTACAAAAAATATTATCTAATTTTTCTTTATGTATTGTTGACTCAAGTCGAACACTTTAACACGAATTTCTATAGAGCAGTTTTGTTGACATTCTAAAGAAAAACATTGACTATAAATGTTTACTTTAATATGAAATGTGGAGAAGCCCATAAAAAAAGTGATGTAAATTTAACTAAATGTTTAGCAAAACCAATTTATTTAATTTTATACCAACATAAAAGATTAATTAAATAGAATGGTTCAGAAAATACTTTGAAGAAGAAAAGGTTTATTAGCATGAATTGAAAGCAAATAAAAAGGAGGAAAATTTATAAGAAAACATTGATTCTGAAGACAATTTGAAGGCAAACCCATTCTAATAATGTTGACTTTTGTTTATCTTTTTTCTATATACTATTCAAGTTTATCAGAATTTTTTATTTGACGTTATGCTAACATACAAACAGCTATTGTAGAAATTTATTGGATGAATTGAAGAAAAGAATTGGCCAGATCTAGTTGAAAAATGGCTAATCCAGCCAGTCTGTTTTTGCTCACTCCCTCAGGACTGTCAGCCAGGCTTGTCAAGCTATCTTTATCTTTTACCCCCTCTCTCATCAAAGACATGCATGCAAACATACAAATTTATATACATAAAGATTTTTTTTTTTTTCCCTACCATTTTTTATACATTTAATTAAGATCCTATACATGACTTCAGGTTATTGTTTAGGATAGATTTACTTCCTTTGGGTTAAGGAAAGATTTTTGGAAAAAGTAACTCTTGTTCTTGGGTAAATTTTCTGGACCTTATTTTGTTGATGAAGAAAACTTCTGTTTTTACAGAATTAACTATGCTTTGAATTTTTTTACTGAAGTGAATTTTCATTCTTTTACAGGAGTGTTTTAAAAAGAGTTGGGATGAGCATAAGAAATTGCATAAGAAGGCCAGTAAGTATTTAATCTTTTGTTTATTATGGATGAAAAAATATGTCACCTGTCCCTAATTGGAGTTCACACCTGTCAGGGAAAAAATAAATCTCTCAAGGTCAGGGAATTTTTGAGATTTCCAAAAGTTGTTCAAAGAATTTTGTATATTGTCAAGGAAAAATCAGCTCTCCTTTAAATACTTTTTAACAACTGAATCCCTCACACACATATATATATATGTATATATGTATAAAAAAAGATGAAATTTCATGAGATAAAACTTTGAAATTTATAGCCTTTTCTGACACTTGATATGACCAGTCTCAGAGTTTCTCAATGTTAACTGAATGCTCTCTAATTCCATCCTTATCTGTTTTTCAATTGATACTTATATATATACTCATACATACAAACTACAAATAATACAATATAATATCTGATATGTGATGAATTAATTTCAGAAAATGCTTGATAAATTCAACATTGAGTTGAGTTAGAGCTTAAAATATGATGAAGTAAAGGATTTACTAGGCAAACGAGTTTATGTTTCTGCTGTGTTTGGGCTTCTTCAGGCAAATGAAGAAACCCTAACAGGGCAGAAACATAAACATGTTTGTGTAGTGAAACCTTCACGTCATCACACACACACACACACATATATATATATATATATATATATATATATATATTTCAACGCTTCCTTGTTTTTTTTTTCTGTTATGAAACTGTTTGCCCTCTTGCTCATTTCCTTCATGTATTTGAATAAAAAGGTGGCTAGAGGTAAGTGAATGGGAGGTAGGAGGCCATCAATTTCCCCAATGTTGACTTCTCTATTGTGAGGGAAATTTGAACTGGCAATAATGTTAAGTCTCTCCTAAAAGTTCAAGATAGAGATGACTTTTTTTTTTTTTTTGATTATTTTATCTTATTTTTTTTCTCTTTTAAATATGCTTGATTGCTGAGGCTCATTCCCCTCTCTCTCAGTTTGTTGTCGGCACTCAAAACTTCCTGCAAACCTAACCTAAAATGCACAGTCATAATGCTCAAACTAGTTCATCGCAAACCACTTTGTCCACTTAGTGTCGAACTTCACCATTTCAGATCAGGTTTACATTCTGGATTATTCTAGAACTGTATCGAACATTCTTGGTACATAATAGTTGCCTATAAATAACTGCAGATTCTTTGCAGGCTCATTGGAGATTGAATCTACCAAACAATAGTGTGATCCAAGTATCAAATTGAACTGAATGTTCAAAGGTCCGTCTTATATACAGTAGCTTTATCCAAGGATGATCAACCTTGATTGAGATTTTGTTTCATTCATTCTGATTGTTTTTTAGATTTAAAAATAGAAAATGATGTGAGAAGTGTTAATTTGTGTTTTGTCTAAATTTGTATTTCTTTTTCTTTTATTTCCAGAAGAAAAAAATATGGCAGGGACATATAATCCCTGGCCAGATTATAGGTTCTCTGGTCCTCTTCGGCCGTATCAGCAGGTAAGACGGAATAATTTTCCCACTTTTCAACCTTTCCTATTGTCTTGAGATAATGTGATATGATTACTGTTGGAGTCCTAAAGACTCCACAAAGTGCCCAAACCGTTGTTAGCAATTGTTGCTGATTATTCTTTTTTTAAGAATAGGTTTGAGCCTATTTATTATGGTTTATTATTGGTATCCATATTTCCTGACCTAAATCTTTTGAACCAATGCTGAACAGTTTGCTCTCTAAGTGTCCTCTCTAAATGCTTTGTTGACGTTATCAGCAGCTGTAATACTAATACGTCCTAATTTGAAAATTGTACTTGAAAAATCAGTCTAATTTCTTGTGTAGACACCATTGTTGTTATGGGCTCAAAAACCTCTTATAATAACAAATTATCTATTTGCAATTTCTATTGAATCTGATTAAAAAAAAATGGAATTATATTTGTAAATCTTGTAAAATCTATGTATATGTAAATGTTTTTTTGAGTGAAAAACTTACTCTTTTGTAGAGTCCCAGGAGAACTGTGCCTGACTTTATTCCAAGACCAGACTATGCTAAGCATCCAGAAGGTAATTTGTTAACTAGATTTTTTTTCTGATGGATCTTTCATTTGATTGTTGCTTTTTATACTCTACGGCCATTAGGAAGAATTTCTTGAGAATTTTAGATTATTTCCACTTTTTATCTTCTTACTAGCATAGTACCCATCAAAAATGACAGGATTATTTATGCTAGATTATACAAATACATATCTTAGTAGAAATATTGCAAACAGAAAAACATTTACCTCTAAAAAGACTTTTTTTTCCTTTTTTTTCTATAATTTTTCATATTTTCTGTTTTTTGATAACTTTGAAACAACAGAATTGGGTACGAACTGAATCTTTTAATGATGAAAACAAGTTTTATTCATGAAAAATCGGAAATGCTTATATTTGTTTTGTCTTATGGTGAAGACAGCAGTAGTCATAGTAAAAGAGGCCTGAACATACATATACATATCTGTGAGCTTTAGAGAATGCGAACACACAAACACAACCTTTGCTTTACCCCTTCCGTTTGCTTTAGAGTGACAAAAACCAATGGAAAAGTGACATTGGCTTTTATATAATGAATCAGATGAACTTTTTTTTTTTTCTTTTTGCGGCAGTAGCCCTTCCATTATTCTTATTCTGAATGTTACCTTTAAATTAATGTTTGGGTCTTTGTGAACAGGAATTCCCGTCTCTGAACGTCAGATGAAAGAAACAACAAGTATAAAAGTTTTAAATGAAGAAGAACAAGAAGGAATGAGAGTAGCGTGTAAGGTGAGTTCCTTTCGTCCCCTTTTGGAAATTTTTCATGATCCACTTATTATACACCTACCATGTCTTGATTAGATTGGATCGATGGAAACACAAAGAAAGGTTAAATGTGAAGAAAATGCTTTGAACAAATGTGGGTCAGATGAAATGAATGACTTGTTTGTTGTTATCTGAGCAAGACTAACTTGTTAAACTAATCTGTTCTGTAGATGCAACAATCTGAGCGTAAGTTAATCATTATTGCGGTAACTGAATGATTCGTACTGCACAACAGAAGATACCTTGACACTTGAACAGTTTGGCTTCACAAACAAAGATTTTAGGATTCATTAAAACCTCTATATTGTATATTTGTCTTTACTTTTCACTTTGTAACAAGAAAGGAACAAATGTCATCCATTACATTTCTTTAATTAAGTCATAAGCTCCACCCAGCAAGGTGTCTGTTCTCTTACCTCCTCCTTGTTGTCTTCCCTGTCTGGAGAACTTGAAGCAAACACAATGTATTGACAGAGTTCTCTTTGAGCCAAGAATAACATGACGGAAATCTTCATAATTCACAATTGAGCCATAGATCTGCAATGATTAAAATTCCCATTATCCACAATTGATGGGTTTTGAGCTCTGATAGAGTCATTCCAGATGTAAGTTGAAGTATGACTATATTTGAGACGTGATCTGACAAAAAAGAAAAAAACAATTGTCTATCTTCCTTTTTTTTTTTTTTAATGGATATATTTGCAAAATGGAAAAAAAGTCTTTTTGAAGTCAATATCGGATCCATCAGCTTTGATTATCTTCGTTTCTTTGTCATTGAAATCGGTTGATACGTGAATTACAACAACGAGTATGCATTACACAAATACATGCACGAGCGTCTTTGTTCTGTTTAATGCAGACCATGATTCTTGACCTTGAGGGATAGCCACAATCCAATTTGGAGACTATAATATACTGGTATACTTTGCTTTTACGAACCAATTCGTTTTTAATCATAAGTTTGTGAAGTGGGGTATTATTATTCAAGAAAACTATGTATTAAATAGTTATGTTCTGAAGTAAAAAAAAAAATTGTATATAAAATCATTCGATTGGTATAAAAATAAAGAATGATAAAATGACATTCAATCAATTATTTAAATGAGAAAAGGAATAAAGTACCTATGGAACATTAAAAGAAGGTATAAACTGCATAAAATGTATAAAAGTAACAATGTATTCATTACCTTAGAACGTTCTTTCCCTCCTCTGCCCAGGAACTTATCTGTCAACAGACTCTAGGCTTTCATCAAACAACTATAAAACCTCAACTCTAATCAACAGACATTTGCATACAAACTTGTAACTGCTATTCATTTGTGAACAATTTTTTACATTTTCAAAGTTGAACAAATTAGATTTTGTATCATGTCTATTATGTTTGAAATTCTATTTCAACATCCGTAAAGCAGGAGTTGATCTGAAAGCTAAATGGTTCGTGATTTGACTAGCTAAAACATTGTGTATCAGGATGGGGGTCAACATCACCACAGCAGGGATCTTCTTTTTCTTTTCCTATGTGTGTTGCTTGAATTGTCCCTTTTATAATTATTTGTTTTCCTCGATTGTTTCAGCTTGGACGTGAAGTGTTGGATATAGCAGCCAGTGCAATTGAAGTTGGTGTAAACACTGATGAGATTGATAGAATTGTTCATGAGGTCAGTCAAATTCAAAACTTCTTTTTACTCTCTCCATTTGTCATAACTGACAATAGATCTACTAGCTAACAACATTGATTAAAAAAAAAAGACCATGGCTGATTTTGTAAACACTTACATGTTTAGTCCCTCTGTTCTCTGAATGTACATTCATGGGTTGATGTGAATCAAGATGGTAATATTCGCGCTTGATACTTACAAGAATGCTCTTCAGAATTATCCTTTATGTCTTCGGGGCCAGAGTGTATAAAAAAAAAATGAAGCAATGATCATACAAGTTTAAAAAAAAAAAAATTATTTTAATGTTTTTAGAGGGGTCCTCACCTCTTTATAAGAGGTTCTGTCCCTCAGTAGGTAGGGAGATAGGTCTGTCCCCCTGTTATTTCTCAACTGTTTTAAGCCTTATTTTTTTTTTAAAACTTGGTGAAATGGTGTCCCTTGATAAGATACTTGTTACTTATGAAAATCTGTCCGCTTGGGGTCACATGATCTAGCAATAATGGTGTTTTAAAATTGATTTTCTCAGCTCTCAGTGGATGCCTCATTGAACTTTTGGTTCTTGTTTTCATGATAGAGTATATATACCTACATGAACTTCTGTGTACTTTCAATCAATTAGAACTACAAAATTCTTCTTGACAAACTATTATTCAATTGTGGTTCAGATTTTGTTATTATAACTGCCAGAACACAGTGTTAGAATAATTCCAGCTATAAAACATTTGTTTGAGGCCGTTGCAAAAATATGACTTTTGCTTTATTTTTAGATGTGTCCAACATCTCTATAACTAAGTTTGTCTGTCTGTTAACTGATGTCATTTATTTTATTGAAAAAAAAACATCCACATTTTTCCTTTCAGTCGTACGTTCTTTTCTTTTTGTCATTAAAGATTCTTTTCTTAAATCAATTCTTGTGATAAATATAGAATTATGTCATCAGCATTCACAGACATAGGATTATAGATTGAAATTTTTTCGTGGGCTGTAATTTATAGTTCCCCTTCTAGTGGTCCCCTCTTTACACGGTTTCCTTTTCAGAGGTCCCTATTCCATTCGTGTTTTCCCTTTCAGTGTTACGTAGACACATAAGAATTCCGTTCTTGTTTCATATTGAATTTCATTTTCCGCTAACCAAAGACAGAAAAGAACAACAAAGAATTTTCATCTGCAAAGTCATTTATTCAATTAAGTTGGCGGGTCGTATGAAATTAGGCGGCCAGATTTGGTCTGCGGGCCATAGTTTACTGGTCCCTACCTAATGTTTAAAATACGACATGTTCCCCAAACCTCAGTTATCAACATTTTCCCTGCATCTAACATGTTTTTTTTTTTTTTCTTTTCTTCCAGGCCTGTATAGAACGTGAATGTTACCCATCACCTCTTAATTATTATGAATTTCCAAAATCGTGTTGTACGTAAGTATAATAAGCTTTTATATAAAAGTAAAATCCATTCTTTACCGAGAACCAAATGGCAAATCCAGTTGAAGCTTTTTTTAGGAAACAATTTTATGACGTCTTGCAAGGTTTGTAATTTCCTCAAAAGATAGTTTCTTGTTTCGGATGAAAAAAAAAAAAACTTAAGATATAAAAAGCCGTTTTTAATTGACTATGAAAGGTGGCAAGTGTAATTTATCTATGCAAGAACGAAAAAAAAAGCTCTGACTCAGAGATAGAATAGAGTTGCCACAATAAAACAGAAATATTACTGAGTTGGCCATAGAACTACATCGGCGGAAATTTTCGTCATTTGCAGTTTATAGCATGATGATGTAGAAGTATCTAAATGATGAATTATTGTAATGAATGAAACGTGTCATCGCTGAAGAGTATGTGGCGTGAGGGGGGGGGGGTGACCATTTTACATGAATAGTCTAATCAATTAAAGGGAGGAAACTCTTGTCTTCATGTCAGTTGAGTTATAACAATGAATTCAAAGTGAGTGAAGATAAAACGAGGATACTTCTCGATCCACACCTATAAAACGCATATATATATATATATATATATATATATATGTATATATATATATCTTTTGCGTGTATGTAACACTTTTCCATGGGTGCACAGATGCTACACTTTGGTTTGTATTTACTCACTTCCCCCCCAAAAGTGTGACTCAAGGTCGGTTTAATGTGGGGTTCTGTACGGAAAGCTTCAAAAATTGCTCCAGTCCTGACAACTGGTGTATCAGGGCAAGCTCGACCGTTGCCTTTTAGAGCAATGGGAAGGTGCTGCCTTTGGGTTTGCTGATTTCCTTGCCAAATATCAGCATTCTATTGAATCTTACCTATTCCAAATAATTACCCAATAGAGAAACCTCAGTATCAAGATTAAAGTTTCACAGACACTTTGGATTAGGAACGAGAAGGTTTGCTTTGCAAACAACTAAAGTTGATCAAAATTACGTTATTTCTTATGAGAAGATTTCTTGAATGATTTTTTTAATAAAGTAATGTCTAGAGAGGATATAAAATTACAAAAGTATGATTTGATTATTTTAACCTCTGACATTGGGAAGGCTGCACTTGACTCTGACAAGTTGAAAATGGACACTGAAATTTCTGTATGTTCTTTTTTGTCTACTGGGAGTTAGGGATGCACACATAGTTGGAATAAATCTTATATCGCTAAACTTTTCGCCAATGTTGCTAAAAATCTGTTTCTATTGTATATTGATTGTGCAAAGAACAGTAGAAATTGTACAATTGTATCATTTGGCCTTGACAACATGAATAGAATAAACAATCAAAGAAAATGGGGCTGCTGCAGGAATCGAATCTGTGACTGATAGGGTAGCTGTTTCAATGTAGTATTGCTCTTACAATTGAGCTAAACAGCCCAAATTACTATTTGAAAAAAAATTTTTTTTCAAGTTTCAGTATAAAATAATGCAATTTATAATCATTCTGTCAGATCGTATATCCTCTTCCTAATAACATTTATATCTTTATATATATATATATATATATATATAATCACTACAATAACACTTGGCTTTAAGTTCAATGTTCAAATTTTTATGAGAATGCTGTTTTGAAAAAAAATCGGGTTATCTCCCTTTCACTTAGTTTTACCATGAAATTCATTTTTCTGTCGAAGTCCTACGTCTCTTTTTTTTTTTTTCTTTAAAAATGATTTTAGAACAATAAGGCAACAGAAGTGCGTGAAAAAACAAAGTTGAGACATTAGTAGTAGTAGTAGCAGCAATGATATCACCGACAGCAATTGCCTGCCTTAATCAGTGCACTCACCTCATAGCTTTGCTTACTAGCAGCAGGTAATTCTATGAATGTGTGTTGGCAGTACCCTCTCCCTCATTCTGTTTTTTTACAGAAAACCAACGAAGTCACAACAGCTTTTATATTATAAGATGATAGACAGAAAAAAATATCATTGAAAATAACTCGTTTGTTAATTTGACTTCTATATTTATTACCTTTTTTTTTTCTTTTCTTTTTTTCCCTCAGTTCTGTTAATGAAGTTATTTGTCATGGTATTCCTGATATGAGGCCCTTGAAAGATGGGGATATTGTCAATGGTGAGTGGTTGTTACCTTTTCTTTCTCCATTTTTTTTCTTTCTTTTTTTTTTTTCTCTCTTTGCTTCATATTCAACTTCTTTTTTTATTTTGTTATCTCTTTGTTATATAATCTTCATTTCAGTTGATGTAACGGTTTATCACAGGGGTTACCATGGTGACTTGAATGAAACTTTCTTTGTGGGAAAAGTGAGTGATGCCAGCAAAGAATTAGTGAAAACGACCCACGAGTGCCTGATGATGTCCATTAATGAAGGTAAGATGAAATCCTTTCTCTCACTTACACATACACACTAAATAGACCAAATAATGTTGTCATACTGTTGACCTTTATAAGCCTGTATTTAGCCCACCGTAAAAAAATTGCTATAGAATATATACTTATGAAAGAAAGCAGATAGGATTACACAAGAGCAATCTCTAGATGAGAAACCATCTTTAATTAATTTGATTTTTTTTTTCTTCCCCCACAAATAAATTTTGCAGATAACCTTCTCTTACCTTATATTTCTAACAAAATAAAAATCTGACTTCAGACAAAAATGGGTTAGAACTGAGCAACTTTAGGTAGTGATAATTTTCAAATTATTTGATTTCTGATATGAAGAATTTTCACAATAAATTTTTGAATAGTTTTCTTCGGCTTTTTGTTGTCGAGTCAGACAGAAAATATAATGAAGATGTTTGTTTCCGTCTTTTGAGTCACTCATGTTAGACACTCAAAGAAGGCAAATGTCATTTTCAAGGTTCTGAGAAAACATTAACATTGTATTAGTATTTATACTTATAAGTATAATTAATGATTACTGCATATGAAGAATTTTTTTTTTTTTTTTCCCCCTCTAACAAATGTTATCAAAAAGTTATGATCTCTTCTCTCAACACATTCTGGTATGGTAAGGCCCATGACTTAATGTTCCCCTCTGATTTGTATTACTCAGTGCGTGTAAAAATCTTATGTTGTGCATATTTTTCCTGTGACAAAAGTGTGTGTGAACTGAATGCTCTAGCAAGTGTAAACTTGAAACTGTTTATGGTTTACGAGTGTAGGATTTGAAAAACTGACAAAATAGCTGACAGAAACAATTAGCTAAGAGATTTTTTTCAGTAAGTATAATTATGACTTATTATCATACTCATAAGTATAGCTATTAATTACTATATTATTTCAGGTAACTAACCTTTTGTGTGCACATTATTTCCTTTGTGTGCTGGTTCCAAAACTTGTTTGCATGTACACAGAATTATGCTCCCCATGTCTTACATTCATGGTGACTTGGGAAAAGCCTATATCCAACAACAGACTTTGAAGGCTGATGATGAATTGTTGTAAAAGTCTCAACTTCTGTATTCAATGGTAGGAGAGCACTCAACCTCAAGAGTTGTGATAAGAATCAAAGATGAGATGGAGAAAAAAAACTCACCAAAAATTGATAATCACTTATTGCACCGTTTACTTGGAGAGGGTAATTGTGAATGGATCCACCCCCAAAATGTTATCACTTCTTTTATAGCCACCCTTCCTCAAAATGTCATTGGAACACTTTGAGAACTTAAAGAGATAACGTGTAGACAAACATGAAATTATTGTGGAAATATATATTTTGGACATGAAACTACGAGAAAGGGGAGATAATTGTGCATAGATCCACTCTAAAATTTAATCTGTTCTCATGTAGCCTATTGTCCACCTTTCTATAATGTGTCATAGAAATCCATTCAGAAGTTTTTGAGATATCATGTGCATAGTCATGGACATATATATAAATAGAATAGGAAAACAAATGAAAAAATGTCTCTGGATCCGCCCCCAAATGTTCACCACACCTCTTTAAACCCCATTGCTCATCCTTCCACAAAATTTAATTGAAATTCATTCAGGACTTGTGGAGATATTGGGTGGACAGATAAATAAACAAACATAACTGAATATGTATACTTAGTTGAGAACAAGGTTCACATGGTTAATTCATTTGTTGATGAGAGCCAGATTAATCCATATATTCTTTGGATTGATATCTTCATCTTTGTTGTTTTTTTTTGTTTTTTTTTAACACAACATTTTTTCTGAATTATATCGAATGATGGAAACTATTTGGATCTGTAGAAATTCCATGGGTATTGACAACCAAGATGTCATTATTACTCCTGCATATATATTTCAGCAATTTAAGAATATAATTTTGTTCAAGTTATTTATCACTTTTGGAATGTATCTATATTAACTATAACAATATACAAACGCAAATGTAACTAATACATCTATTATTATTATTGATTACTTATGCTATCTGTGTATATTCCTATGGTCTACTACAGCTATAACTTTTTTTTTTTTTTTTCCTTCTCTCTTTTCAGCGAGGCCTGGAGTGCGTTATCGAGAGATGGGGAATATAATTCAACAACATGCTCAAGCTCATGGTTTCTCCGTCGTACGAGGATACTGTGGCCATGGAATCCATCAGTGAGTATCCAACTTTCTGGTGTTATCCTTCGTGTCACTCCCAGGAAATGGCGGGCTGGTTTCAAGATTCATCGTTTGTTTTTTTTTTGTAATTTGGTTTTATTTGTAAACAGTTTTTAGAGTCTAGGGTAACATTTAAATAGAATTTCCCTGAAAGATCTCTTATGAAACTGTATACAGTAAATCCCCTCTATGGCTGTACTTCGGGGCTTTAAGAGTGAACGGGTGGATTATACACAAAGTGTATTGATGATAAAAAACCAAAGGGTACAGAAGAAATAATTTTTCATTTCTGCTCCTGTCTACTGCCTCTTGTTTCATGAGGCTGCATTATTTTAAGGGTTTACTAGTAATAGTTTTTAAAATAATGCACTAAAATGTTTGAATACTTTTGCTGCAAACTAATTTCTGACCTTAGTCTTGCGCCATTACTGATATAATTTACAATATATTTTATTTAATGACGTTGACTGCTCTCTGATTTTAGCAGATGAGATCCAGGAAATACTGGCCATCTATTAAAGGAAAGGCTTGATTTTGGCTTTGAGTAAGATCTCATCTTCACAGTGGATGTGTGGTTTGTCTAATGTCACTGAGAATGGAATTGGTGATCCGAATTCAAACTCTGGCTGTGACCGTTTTCATTTACTTTGCACTGAAAGCCTTGGGAAAGGCATGAATGCATATTTTCTTTCCCTAGCTATGGGTTAACTGCAGAGCACTTCTGTAATCTTTGAAAACATGAATCAGTTATAGTCAATTTTGAGAAAACAAATGAAAACTTTAGCGATTCCTTTGGGAATAGGGTTCTAGAGCAAAATCTCCCAACAAGGGAGAATTTTTCGGACTGTAATATTAAGCCTAAACATGGGTCTAACTGATTTTTGACTAAAATTTCAACTGGCTAGGTTTTTTTCCCAATATGGAGGACTGTTGGAGCCCTTTAGCCCTCTGAAAAAGACCATTTTGGGCATCAGGCTGGCACTCCCACCTCATTAAAAACCCAAGACTGCTACAAATGAGTCTATGTATCAATTGAAAATTGGAGACCAATTCATTACAACACAAGAGAGACATGGAAGCAACTAAGTCTGATTCATTTTCACAAAATGTGTACATCGTTCATTGCTTGTAAAATCTCTCTCTCTGATACTCGTATGTGTATGCTTGGGTTAGGGGTTTCTCCTGCTTTTTTCCCCCTTTAGCCCCTTCTTGGTTATCTTCAGAACAGTTGTTTCACCAAAAATTCCCAACTGAAGTGACCCTTGTGCTTGATGCTTTTTCAGTGGATTCTCAATATTTGGATTGATATTTGTGAGTTTTAGTTTTTTGTTTCCTCCCATACATATATCAGTTATACTTCCTTCCTTTATCAATAATATACGGAGGGTGTCCCGAGTTTCTGGAATTCCCAGTTTTTTGGGGCTGGTCCCATTCTCAGGTTATACAGGACATTAACACCTTGAAGTTATGTGAATTACCAAGAATTTATGAGTATTCTAATATTGACAAAATACTCTTATGATTTTATGGAACCTTGATAGAATATCTTTATGCAGCTTCCGAACAATTATGTACGTTTTTTAGTTTTACTAGAAAAAATATCCGGTGGAAATTTTTTCAATGGCTTTTGTTAAAAAATACATCATTTAATTGATTCTGTTCATGCTACACACCTGTCTCTGAAATGTTATTCAGAAAGAACGGTTTTTTCTCAGTATATCATGGACACATAGCGTAGTGGTTACAGCATCAGACAAATTACTGTTAAGTAATCTGATGGTTATAGGTTCGATTCTAGTGTGAGACAATATAACAATACTACTAACGCTAAGAGGGGAGTACGGTCAATATACCCCCGTCGGATAAATAAAGGGTTCGTTTCATGACTTCCCTACACCTACCAGATGATACCTGACGAAGGCTGTAGAGTGCAATGGCCGAAAGGTTATATGAAGAACAACCAAGATGAGGATAGTCCGAATATCAATAGAAATAATGGTATTTTTCTTGTAAATAAGAACTTTTACAAAATTTGGTATTTATCTAATTCTTGAAAATGTCCGGGTTTCTGATGCAACCGAGTTTCTGAAGTCCGAGTTTGTGATGCTCAACTGTATTTTATTGAGCGCTCTTGAGCCACAATCAACCAAACATACAGCACAACAGTTGCTTCCCCCTAATGTTTTGACTTCACTGATGTGAAGAGAAAGGTCATTTTAAAAAAAAATTTCCTTATCCATTTGTACATAACAATCCATCGCACCCCCTGGTGGGAGGGGGCATTGTTACCACTGTTGAGAAGACTGGCTTTGACAAATTCATACACTTTTTATGTTTATGCAAAAATGTTTAGATTTATACTTGACCAGCTGGAACCTAACTGATTTTCATTGAAATTAGTGTTGGTAGAGGTATATGCTCTTAGAGTGCTTCATAGTTTGTTTTTTCCTCAATTCTTATGTCAATAAAGTAAGAAAATATTTCTAAAATCTTTTTTTCCCCTCCTTTCAGACTATTCCACACGGCTCCCAGTGTTCCTCATTATGCCAGTAAGTATTCTTCATTGATCTTAAACATCCAATGTCCTTAACTGATGCTAATTCCACTTTAGAAAAGACATGTCATCTTATGCCAAACTTGGCAAATTATATTGTCAGAATTCTGTGTATTGATGAAGTTATGACTCGTCCAGAATTGAAAGAAATGAAATTTTCTACTAAGCCGAGGTTTTGTTGCCAACTCTGCGTCAACATATGCGAGTGAACTCGGATTATCAGCAGCTGAGGAAAAGAAGTATTTCAAGATATATTTGCGTGGATCTTGCTCTCCCATACTGTGACAGAGGATGCCTCATGCTTCATTGTATCACGAGGTACTGATTGGATGACATGGGTTAGAGATTATGACGCTTAGACCCAAAAATTATTTCTGACTCAAGGGTCGTCATCTGATAATAATGTGTCGAGGCATTGCTGCTTTTTTGCAGCAATGGTTGTATAGATTTATTTATTTACATGAATAATTCAAGTTCAAAGTCTGTTGCTATATTCTGAGTTGTGTATTTAGAAAATCATCAACTTAAAAACAGATTTGGTGAAACATAATGTGTGTATATGGTGCTATATATATATATATATATATATATATATATATATATATATATATATATAAGATCATGAGTTGACTTTTTGAATATAAAAATCAAAGGCCATCTCAATTCTTTTAGACTCACTGAACATGACAGTTTAATGGAAATAGATCTGAGCTGCTTTATTGATATAGAGTAGAGAAGTTGCTCATCTGGTCATTTCATAGGCTTAACCAATGAAGATCTCAGAATTTCATGAATTGACATTATAATAATAATAAATGAATAGTGCCCTTGTGCTGGCTATGGCTAGCCATCCCTGTGCATCCCTCTATTATAATAACTCACTTTGCTCAAGTTTGTTTGTTTTTGTTTTTCAGAAAACAAAGCGATTGGTGTGATGAAGCCTGGCCATTGTTTTACTATTGAACCAATGATCTCAGAAGGTTTGTGTCTTTAATTTGATGGAGAATGTCTCGGAAAAATCTCTGCACACTTTGTACAAGATGAAAAAAACCCCTTTGTCTCAGTGTTTTTGTAAATTCAGCAATTATCGGTATAAGTTTTACCAATGACTTGAAATTGAGTAAAAATATTTTCCTTCCCTTCTTATGCAGGCAAGATAAGACTTGTCCCTGTAGTAAGTAGTACAATTATATATATATATATATATATATATATATATATATATATATATAAATAAATAAAAGATATTAGATGTTTTCCTAAAACAAATCTGTTTTATACTTCAAATGTACTTGTCAATTTATTTGTTTTATTTTATTATTTTTTTTACATAATTGAGAAGTACATTAAAAGTATGAAAAAGATTTGTTTTGGGATAATATCACATTTTTATTGATCTAATTATATAGCTCTATTTTATCAATATTGAGTGCTATATTTTTCAAGACAACTACAAATCTTCCCTAAAAATATATATTTACATGGACTATATTAATTAATATAACTGCTTTGTTTTTAAAATTCCCAAGATGGTTTCATGATAAACAACTGATGATCCCAATAAGAGAAATTTCACACAGTACCATTTTAACAAAGTATATATAAAATGGAAAAGACATTGGAGAAAACTACATAAATTACATTAACAGATATTAGGAAATAAATGACTGAAGTGATACAAGAAAAAAGTCCTGAAAAAGTTTTAAATGTGTTCAGTCTTTAAAGCTTTCTAGACATATATATATATATATATAGAGAGAGAGAGAGAGCACTCTGGTGGACGGGGAATTTAAACTAAATAAAAATATTGCTTAAATTCAGCCTCACTGACCGTCCAGTTCCCTAGCGCAGAGGTAGGATGTCAGTCTCCGGGTCTGGAACGTAGGTTTCAATCCTGCCTCGTGGTACTGGATTGGATAACTTATAGTCTGTAGCCACACTGAAGAGTTGTAATACAACAAAACAGCTGTCTGTGGATGACACAATAATATATATATATATATATATACACAGCACACACCACTGAAGATGTGAAGAATCCCGAAACATGTCTGGACAATTTACATCTAAGGATTAATAAACCTTACCATTAAACACTTTACTCCCGAGTCTATCTCACTCTTTACAGTAATATATATATATATATATATATATATATATATATATATATATATGGTTTAAAGACAATAATTATCTAAACTTACAAGATTTCATTAAAGTGTTGTCAAGTTAGGGTTGAACTCTTCTCAAATCATCCTTTGAATAATATGTCAGTTTTTATGATTTTTTCACCTAATTTTAGATAGATTTTCATTTGTACACTTCAGATAAGTATCAGCAAAGTGACAAATCATATACTAGTGTACATAAAATCCTTTTCTTTCCAGAGAAATCGCCTTAGACTCATTGAATACCTAATGAATTGTGTAAAGCCCTCTTCTCTTGTGATATGTTCTTTGAAAATCCAGCCATTATTAATACACTTTTTAACAATAACTTGAAATTAAACTGAAACCATTTTTTCCTCCCTTTTTTTGTTCAGGCACCTGGCGTGATGAGACTTGGCCCGATAGTTGGACTGCTGTTACTCAGGATGGCAAAAGGTCTGCTCAATTCGAGCACACTCTTCTCGTTACAGATACAGGCTGTGAGATTCTGACGAAAAGACGGACTAGTAGTGGTCAGCCTCATTTTCTTGACCAGTTGTGAAGAAATTGTAAAAACAAAACCAAAAAAAGAAGTAATCATCCCCCACCCCCAAAACCTGGACTTTTTATTCTAATTTTTTTTTTTTTTTTTTTTTTTCTTTTTTTCTTTGCTTAATGGCTTCAGCCGAATACTGACCTGTTAACCAGACTAGCCTTCTCCTCTCGGACAAGATGAAAAGCGAAATATTTGGGGCTGTGTGGGGCACCAGTAGAGTTGTTAGATTCGGCTATGAGGGGAAATCATTCAAACTCTGTCTCGGAGACTTACCAAACACAAGCATTGGAATAGCGTTGAATTTGGAAATCGAGTGAGTTTGGGAGCGGTGGTGCGATACCAGTCTTCAATATTGATACAAGGCTTGCGGCTGGTTTTGAACCTCTACTTTCAGACATTCTTGATTTTCAAAATTAATTCTATTCTAATGCCTACGTTTGATGGGTCTCGGAGATAAAGCTCGGATTATCTCCCCTTGTAGCCCAATCTGGCAACCCTGGACTCCGGTCGATACAAACTGGGTTTTTTTTTTGTTTTTTTTTTTGTACTGGAACGTTCCTAAAAAAAAAAAGGGATGACGGAAGATCTGATTGTTTCCAAAAGAAAATATAAATTGAACGAATCAAAAATTTCTGGAATTTTGTTTTTCTTTCTTGTATGGAATTTGTATTCATTTTCTGTAGAAGAAACTGGAATATTTTTATTTCTCATTGCACAAAGCATTGTCAGCCATTATTGAATTTTGATGAGTATTTCTTTCATCTTAAAAAGCAACTCGGATATTTAGATGATAGGAAATCCTAATCACAAAATGATAATAGCTCGAATGTTTTTTCTTCTTCTTTCTACTGGATTAAAAAAAACAAACCAACTCCCCACAAGTTACAACTATTGAACCACCATAGCCATCAAAGATGGCAAAGGGTTTTATCATTTTTCCATATGTGTATAGATATATTTGTGTCTTCCAGTAATCCTACCAATACTGTTTCGTCTATATACTTTAAAATTGGCATTAGTATCCCTTTTCAAAGATATTTTTTTTGATTTCTGCCAGAAAAAAAAAAGAAGCTTTTTCGACCTTTTGGGAGCCTTATTTTGACAAGTTTTAAATATCATATTTTTTTTCATATCTATATCTATTTTTTTTTTTTACTATTTCACGTTTTCCTGTGATGAGTGCCATTAATATTGTGAATAGATTTTATTCTGACCATATTTATTTTCTGATAGGATTTTTTAATTTTTTTTTTTTTTACGTGTCTCCTAATTTTGATGCTATGGTTGTTCAATTATTGACTGTGTTGGCGAGTTTGTTATTTTTATTGAGTGAAGTATTACAAATCACTTATTGATTCTGTGACTACTATTTATTTTCATCTTGATATTCCTGTTGCTTATTGCAACTCTACTCGGGTAATTGACAATTAGAGGTAAACAGCATTGATCGAAAATGAAGAAAAAGCTTTAGACTTCAGCTAGCTGACTTTTTGTAGCTCAGTTGGAAAGAGCAGCAAAGTTTGAATCTCACTGAAAGTCTTATTGTTTCCAATCAACACTGTCCACTCACTGTTGTAGATTTAGCTACCTGAAGAGAGTTGCAATGAAGAGCATCAACAATTATCCTTAAGGTGAATAGTACAGTAGGTTGATATATATATATATATATATATATATTATATATTTTTTTTCTTTTTTTTTTTTTTAAAGTAAAGGAAAAAATATATACAACAGAATGAATTGTGCGTGTGTATATAAGTATATGTTATATGCTGCCTTTTTGTGGGAATATTCTGATAGTAAGGCTGACCTGTGGTTTGAACCACTGGATGAGAATATTCTGTAGTTAGTAGATGCCAAGCTGGATATAGAGTTCCACTGTCCCTTTAAAGGAAAATCAGGACAGTACGACTGTCTGCCACTTTAAGCACGGATCCTGTATATTTGTATGATTTATCCGGGGCTTAAATGGTCCCATCATTTTTTTTTAATGGGTTCTATACTAGTAGTATCAATATCTTTCAAGATGGGCTTTTATTAAGGCCAAATCACTCTTTGGAGCAGTTATGAATTTCTACCCCCTAGGTTGAACTTTGGTTAAGTTCCCCCTGCCCCATTGTGAGTTGAAATGTTTACAATGAAATGAGGTTAAATTGCATTAACTTTTATTACAATACTACTTTTAAAAGTGAACAGAAGCATTAGTAGAAACACCAGTCATCAGAAAATATTGGTCTGTGTAAGTTATCTCTCTTTGAATGCATATTAATAACTCAACAACTGGCTATTGTACAAAGTAGACATTTGGCAGATAAATTAGTCAGCACACAAGTCAATGCAGTGACAATTTTGAAGTCGTTCCAGTCAATTCTCAAGAAATCAAATGAAGGACTATAAAAAAATTGAGTCATCTGTTTTCATTCTATGAATTATCTCCCCTGACTTTCACTCTTTAGAAATTTCTAAATTTAAATATCGTATTTTGCAACGATGAAGAGATGTAACTGAAATACTTGAAGCTGGAGTTTTGTATGCCAGACATGCACCTTTGACCTCGGGGCCCTTCTGAACATGCACCTTTGGAATGGGCACTGCTGTAGTCCTAATAAAAACTATTAGGAGGACATAGACTGATATTTTCTCTTGATATTCAGGAAGTTTACCTTACTTGTGTAAGGTTTTACTTAAAATAATGAAATCGTGCTATGTTTGGTTTAGGAGGAAATTCACTTTCTATAAAGTTGTAGGGATGTACTCATTCATGGGTGATGCTGTATTCATGATTGGTAAGTGACAAAGTAATTTTTGGGACAAATGAAAATCAACTGATTTGCAAGAAGAAAAAATTCTCTTCTCTCCATTGAATGAGTCGATGAAATTGTGCTTTTCACCAAAGAAAAATCTTTAATGTCTATCATATATAATGTGCAGTTTTTTCCCTGATTTTTAAACCTAAAACTCTGGGCTGTCCATCATACATAAGAACTAATTGTTAACCCCTTATTTCCTGGCCATATTCAGGACAACATGACAGAAAAAAAAAAAAACCTAATATTTATTTACACTAACTAATACTACTTTCCAGAAATATTTCAATGACCACTGCAAGTATTAGGATTGTTCAAAACAAAACAGTCCTGCTCTATCGAAACGTACCAGTTAACACTCAAATTAGCTCACTCCAGATTTAAAGTCTCACGAAGCATTCGTGGTAACATTCTTGGCGGAAGGTAATTCCAAAGAGCTTGATTTGTGCGAAAACCACTGGAACAAGCGGCCAAGATCCTCTAATATCGCTCAAATGATACGGCCAGTGGTTATGTAAATTCTTTTTCAAAGATGCTGGAAATTTTGGTTACTTTGTTTTGTCCATGATGTTTTGAATTACATCATTTTGAACGTGATTTGGAAGAGAATTATTTTCGTTGAATTGTGTCACCAGAGTTGCAAATGTACTCATTGAATTTTGTGAAGAGTTCATGATTGATTTTTAAAAAAATACTGAATGCATTTGTAAATCTTAGTTTTAAACATTGACATTAGTATAAGCCAAAATATATCTATAGTCCTTTAATCATTATTATTTATTTATTAAAATGAATGGAATATTGCAAACTTCAAGTTTTTGACTTCATTTTAATATATCAAATTCTAAGTTAAATCTACTGTCAAACCTGAATAATTGGTAACAAAGACTTAGAGTCACTATCATATTATCTCTGGTAAAGGGTAATTTATTAAATGTTCATCATATTTCACAAGTATGCATTACAGGTAATTTTATGTTTAGTGCAGACATGTCTGTTAACTCTAGTGTAAACTGCATGTTTCAAAATGTAATATAAATTACTTCATCATTTATTTGTTTTTTTTTTTTTTTAGTAAAAAACTGGGTAAAAAGTTGAAAATTAAATTTAGCCACTACAAATTCTGAAAATTCAGCACATATTATACACAAGATGTATGAGGGGGGGAGATTTTTATCACTCCTAATTAGGGGCGTTTATTGTGTATGAATACATGAGTTACATTTATCCCTGAGAGGAATCATTGGACGTCAGTTAATCCATAATTCAATAATGTTCATTTATTGAATTCGATAGCTAGAAGTAATCGTGGGAATACTGCAGCTTTCTTTCTATCTTCCAGGAATTTTTATATTGAAAAGTTTTCTCCATAATCATTTCCAACCTACCAATAAAATGTCGAAGTAGAAATCACATTCACTTTCATAAAATCTAAAGAGGTAACTTAAAATATTATTATCTCAAAACATCTATCATTTTGCAGGCTTTTTGACAAAATCTCTATATTTGTTATGGCAATCCCCCCCTCCCATATGTCTAATAGATTTAGGTAAACCGAATCGAGATTAAATACAGGCATTCCCTCACTATGATCTTGTAAAGTACTACTAGGGTGCTCGGGGTTAGTGGTAATGATGATTCAGCCTTGAAATTAATTGATGACCCTCAGCATACATTACAGGATAGGGAGAGGATACCTTACTTTATGCACTGTGCACAAAAATAATTGGAATGGAGAAAAGAATTGGTACAAGAATTTATTTGCAATTATTCTCACCAGATCCACAATATTTGCCAAAGCTTTTTCCTGTTATGAAAGCTCTTACAACACAATGATATCCTATTCAATAAAACCTAATGACAATTACTGAGTAGAAATTTTGGTGATGGTCAAAATTGGGCATTTTGAATATTCAATGGAATATGGCCTAATTTGCATATTGTGTGTGTGTACCTTTTCAAAAAATTGTAACGATTCTCTCTGTCAATTCTGATTCAATGTGAAAAAAAAAGTAGGTGAAACATCCCATCTCTTAGGAGACAACGCCCAATGGATTATGGAGGTCGGTGATCCCTGTTTCTTTTACACTTATCAGCTTAGTGATCCTTGCAAGTCTTGAGTCTGGTCGAGACCAGATCTTTATTCCTACAAGTTTTTATGACTTTCTCCTTAGCAGGATACAAGTCCACTGAAGGGATACCTCCACCCTAATCACACACGGTGGATGGAGTTGGCTGCTAAGCTAAAAGGTACAGGGAAATTTGTCCCGATGAGTTTTCAATGCTTCATTCATACTGGAAATCAAAATTAGAGATGTCTTGTCATGCATAGATCAGTTAATAGGAAGATAAGAGCAAAGAATCTTCAGAAGTTTTCAAAAAAACCATTCAATTGAAATTCAATTTGGTTAAAAATTTCTTTTTTCTTTTTATATACATTGTTTGACTAATGTCCTCATCTTTTTCTTGCACAATAAGAAGATGACCAAACATAAGAACCCTACCTGGACATACAAAACCCCCGTAGATTGTCAGTCCAACAACAATTTATTCTAACAATATTCTCGATGAAGACATACACCTGAGGAAGGTGGTAGGATACAACAGCAGAAATATGGTATGTGTGTATATATATATATATATATATATATATATAATATTGCTCTTCCAACTTAGGAATAGAGCACTGTGGAGGATGGGGAATTATGCGTGAGTAAATATATTGCTTAAATTCAACCTTATTGACCGTCCAGTCTGTAGGGCAGAGTTAAGATGCCAGCCTCTGGGTCTGAAGCGAAGGTTTCGATCCTACCTCGTGGTACTGGATAGGATAATGGATAGTCTATAGCCACACTGAGGAGTTGTAATACAACGAAACAGCTGTCACAATTATCTAATTATCAAACATTATATATATATATATATATATATATATCCCCCAAGATGAGGACAATAGTCTGAAGAGATCCACATATAATGATAATTCCTCATCTCGAGAATTTAGACAGAAATTTCAAAAATTTTATTTAAAAAAATTATTTTGACAGAGGTGTATTGTTGTTTTCAAGACTTTTTCAAATATTATGAATAAATTTTTGCAAATTCTTTTTTTTTTTTCTAAACTGAAGGAGAAAAAAAAAGCCAAAAACTTCAAGGAAGACCAAATTTTTCTTTCAGTTTTCGTCGAATATTCGAGAAATTGGAAGCAAAAGAAGAAAATTCACAAAAATTGTCAGATTTGATTGAAAAACGAAAAAAAAAAACCAAAACGTTAGCACTTGGTAGACAAACGTTATTTGCTTAGCAAAATGTTTGTCCTGCCACTGTAGGCAACTCTGATCACCCTACGATAGTGTGCTTAAATTTCCATGTCAATTTCAGTCATACAAAGAGACAAGTTACACGCTTTCAAAATTAGTAAGTGTACAAAATCTTGGCGCCCTTGAAAAAAAAAAAAAAAAAAAAAAAAAAAAGCCCCAAAAAATGTTAAGAAGGCTGTTTGGTGAGATTCATTTTTTTTTTTCTTGAGGTGTCTTGGTTGGTTGAGGTTGTTGGATATGAATAAACAAAATTTAGTCAAACACCTAATTTCAATTTGTTTTCACCCGAGTTTTATGAAGAAAAAAAAAAATTGAAAAAAAAAAAAAAAATTTTTTTTTCAAATGATTAAATGTTATTCTACAGGAATCCTCTCATATAGTGTGGTTCATGATACAAGATGGCTTATTGGTGGACAACCATCATTTTTTAAAAATTTTCTTCTACCCTCACACGTCCACAAAACCACAAATTAAAAAAGAGAATTTCTTGAAGAAAAAAACCAACTTACTTAACATGACTAAAATAGTAAATTTCTTCAATTCTTGCAATTAACATAATTAAATTGTATTTTACGCATAATTTCTTTGATTCTGTGATGAAAACAACACCTTTGTTCACTGGTGAACTTTTGATTATCCGGAGTTCAGTTCATAACACGGTTGTCTCCCTTGGACACAGACTACCGCATCATAAAGGCAGGGAGGTGGGGAACTACTCTATTGTGAAAAGCTGTGTCTAAAACCAAAATTGTGATAGCATTCTTTAGTTTTTTTTTGACTTACTGTATTAATGCACTAGAAATAGTTCCTATAGAAAAATAAAACCAATGATTTGCCATAGAAAAAAGGTCAAGGACTTATAACAGCTTCAAGACAGATATTCTTTTTAATATTCTAATGCTTTCCAGATACATTACAATTCACCATTTTGGGGGTCTGGGAAGATTTTTTTTTTTTTCAACCCCTTATAAATAATTGGTAATTGCTTCTTTGTTTTTAAGTCATTTTGCCTTACGAAAACATTTTATAATAATTGTCTACTTTCAGAAAGCTGGGGTGGGGGGATCTGAACTAGATTTTCTTTCCACCCCCAGCTTCTCATAGAAAACAAATATCAAACAAACAAAAACCTTTTTTGAAGATACACCACTGGCCAAAATTAAGCGGTTACCTTTCCAATTTAAATTGACTTTTCATTTGTAACTTCATAACTTGTGTCGTCATAAATTGACCAAACCAAGAGATGCAAGATCCATGGTCGTTCGTTTTATTTACTAGGGCAGTACAAGTTAAAAAAAAAGTGCTTGCTTTGAAGAAGCCGCACTTCATGGTGTGTGGAGCAGCCTGCCATAACTCATCTAAAATGATTCTCCGTCTGTCATACATGGCTTTGAAGTATTTTGGTTTCTCTTCTTCAGCGTGAATAATTTAGATATTACATTCAAGTTTAGATTTCTGATTTTTGATTAAAAAAATAAAATTAAAAAAAAAATTAAAAAAATTCAAAAAATTACATTATAGATCTTATTTGTTAATAAATTCTCTCAGGGACAGCAGATCCAAAAATTTCTGAAGTCGACACATATTAGTCTGCACACAAGACAATGCTATTCGGTGAATGTCAACTTTGTACAGAGGCCAGTTGTCGAGTAATCGTAGTGCACAAACACATATAAAAATAATTAAAAAAACATAGACAGTCAGGAAGGTGGGCCACTTAATTTTGACCAGTAGTGTAGAAAGTATAAGTTTATATTATGATATCTAAAATAGTATAATTAACTGTGGACCTTAACTCAATCTTGCTAAGGCCATGAAAAAATAAACTTTCAAACACAACAGTAAAAGGTTCAAGTAATTATTTGGAATAGGTAAGATTTAACAAAATGCTGATATTTGACAAGGGTGATAATCCTGGTAGTCACTATAGCTGCTATTACTTACTGGGCATTTTTGAATAGTTAAAAGTTGATAAATTTAAAAAGAAAAAGAGAATTAGGGAAGAAATTCTTAAGAGTTGCTAGATTTTACTAAAAATTACAGAAGAAATGGCTAAAAGTTGCTAGATTAAAATTTTCATGGAAGAAATGAAAGTAAACCCTACAAACATTTGAAACTGTATTTCATTAAATTCAACAAGAAAGGGTTAGTGTTAACCCTTTAATTATATCATAACTCCAAACCTATCTATTAAATCTACCAAAGTATAATTGAAAATAACACTTAAACATTGGTCAAATTCTACCAACTTTTATCCCATCATGAATGGCCAATTAAAAATTTTTGCCCATGATAGTCCAACAGTAGTGACAGCTATAGTGTCTCCCTTGCCAAATATTGGCATTTTCTTAAATCTTGCCAATTCAAAAAAAATTACCAAGGTTTACACTTCATTTTTTCAGTTAACTTATATTTCGGTCAGTAAGACATTTGTTTTGCTTTGTGTAGATCAATCGAAACAGAAAGCAAAAACCACTTGATGACCATGTCTCCTACTCTAGCCATGCATGCACATTTTGCAAACAGCACACATAGGAAATTAAAGTGTGCACAAAAAAGTAATCACCTAATACAATGTAATTATTAATTATTCTTATAATTATAAGCATAATTATACTTATCAAAAATAAATTGTTCAGTTTGTTGCTCTATTAAATAAAACTTTGAAATACTGTTTGTTTATTAGTTATCAAAGTATAAAGTAAAATCTTAATATGTTACTTCATAAAATGCAACCAGACTTGTACTAAGTTAAAACATACAAGTACAATTTTATTAGCCAGGAGAGATAAGCTGTGCCAAATTCATCTTGAAACTATTCCAAGTTTAGAATTGCACAAGCATTCAGTCTGACCAGAATATTTTTGTGCACATCAATATCTAAAAAATTAGAGGGAGCATTGGCTATGACACTATTTTCAAGTCCGCCAATAACTATTGAATTTATTTTTTGTCAATAAAATTTAAAAGCTAAAGTATGTTACCATTCAACAAACAAAGAAAAAAAGAAAAAAGAAAAGAAAAAAAGCCTTTTCACAAAATAGTAATATTTAAGATTCAACCCCGACAATTTTTTTAAATTCATTCTGTCATGACTGCTTAATTTTTGAAGAAACACTCTCCTATGGGGTTACTCAGTCAGATGCCATTTAGTGAGCTAGTGTACTGTGTAACCATAGCATTCACAATGCCCATATCTTGAGCTGGTTATTTTTGACCAGAAAATTGCATCAGTCAAGTCTGTCATTTCCAGATTTATCTCTCTGCAACTTTTGGCTTTTCCAAAAAAAGACTTCAAACCCTGGATAAGATTAAGAACACAATGGGGCAGCTGATGACAATCTCAAGAGTGAACTTTGCAAACTGTTTTGAAAAGTGGAAGGGGCACAGAGATAAGTGTTTTAGGTCCTGAGAGAAGTACCTGGATGGGACTAAGGCGCCATTGCCATAGCTAGGCTACTTTTCCATTAAGATTAAATGGCTGGATACTTTCCTAACAGACTTCATAGAGTGATAAAACTTAAATTGACCCCCCCCCCTACACACACACATACATACATACATACATACATACACACACACAAAAAAACATTCCCAATTTTACTAGTCTCTCTCCTCTACAAAAAATACATCAGACCTTGATTCATCTGGACCAGTTTCCTTATTTCATTTTCATCACTACCCGAGTGCCCAATAGGATGTGGCTTGATTGGTTCTAGCCAAGTCCATCTGGCTCTCTGGAAGTCACGAGTTCAATCCCTGTGTTAGGCAGTGTGGAAATACAGAAAAATACAGCAGCTCAGCCGAGAGGCAGTTTGGTATCACAAGGAAGAATTTAAAAGTACTAGTTCTGAAATCCTTCCTAATTAAGATGGAAGGTGGAAAAATGAGGACAATATGCCCTAGTGGATTGAAAAAAAAAAAAAAAAAAAGGCTCCAATCAGACTTTACCTAGGATAAACAGTGGACATGACGGGTAAAGGAATGAGAACAACATAGCCAAGTGGATCCTATGAAGCAGGTGAAGGCAACCTATGGCCTGTGTGCAACATCCAGTCGATGAAGGGATTTTGGCCAGCCTACACACAAATATTGGGATATTAGGCTGACTTATTATAGTTTAAAGAGTCTTTATATCTTCATAGATTCAAATGAATCCTTGAAATAAATTGGAACTAAATTGATTTCTTCAATCATTTATAGGCATTCTTAACTGAGCCCAAATGACTTTATTGCTCGTGTTATCCATTGATTTGGGAAAATCACCGGCCGGACAAAGGAATAACAAAGATGACCTCTATAGTGATGACTTCTGCCTAGTCTTATTGGCAAACCTTTCCATCTCATCCCTCCATATTGTATGATCTTTTCCTACTGTGTTTACTGTCCTGTAGGCACCAATCAGGAAACCTTTAGCTGTTATTTTTTCTCCTTGCTAAGTCTCCAGCCCATCTCAATTTTGTTTAATTATTTGCATATCTTTCACCCTGGTCCAACCATGGATACATGTTGATCTTTTTTTTTTTTATCTCTTAGAGTTATCCCTAGCATTGCTCTTTCCATAAATCTCTGTGGGATTCTAAGTTGGTAATCAGTTCGTTGTGTTAATTCCCATGCTTCAAATCCCTAAATCATAGGCGGTATTATGCCTTCATTGTATATTTTATGCTTTATACATATTGGCAAAGTACTCCTCAAAGGGTCTCTATTCATGCCAAATGCTTTCCAGCTAATTGTAATGTGCCGTTTTATTTTGCCTTCTTAGTCTTCATTAGTTGACCAAGGAATGTATTCATCAACCTCTTCTAAAGCCTTCGTATAGTCTTCATTGTTGAACATTACTTTTGTTTATTACTTTTGTCTACCTTTTTTTTTACTTTCCCTATTTAGATCATTAAACATATTTCGTAATTCTTTGGATAATTCAGATGTCATTGATACACTGTCAGCGAATCTGAAGCAGTTCAATTATTCTCTATGTTTACTCCCACTATCTATGAAAAAGACAATTTCTAGGCTCGCTGCAAATAGTTTAGGTGATATTGTATCTCCTTGTCTCGCTCCTTTTCCTATCGTCATCTTATTTGTATCTTTATGTAGTCTAATTATTGCAGTACCATTCATGTTTACATTCTGAATAATTAGTATGCAATTCTCGTTAATGCCCTGTGCTTGCATTAAAGACTGCAATATTTTCTACAGAGTCAAATACTTTCTCAGAATCTTCAAAAGCCAGTCAAATCAGTTTGATGGATTCTAAAGATTTTGTTTAGTTGATTTATTGCGCGTAGGTGGCCTATTCTTGAATAGCCACTCCTTAAGCTTACGCCGTTGATTTTCATCTTGAGTACCTGTTTGTAAGTATTTTTGTGAATGTTTCATACATGCTTGGTAATAGTGTGATAAGGTGGTCCTCACGAGAAAAGTGATCTCCTTTCTTGTGAAGTAGAATCACTATTCCTTGATGGACGATTTGAGGTACTTTTCTTTCTAGTATGCACTCTGTAAATAGCTGTGCTAGTCCTTTATGAAAGACATCACCTACATCTTTCAAAAGTTCTGTTTTTATGTCCTCCTCACTTGCGCTTTACAGAGTCACAAATTTCATAATGTAAATACTTTGTCTTCTGTTATGCCTGGGATATCACTAGCGTCTATCTTTGCGGTGCCTTTATTTATTGATAAAAATAAAAATTGAGGCAGTAAAATTAAACTTGACATATTAAAATGGAAGATTCTCAGATTTCAAGCTTTTTTTTTTTCCCCTTTTCACTCAATAATATGTGATCTGGCCCGCAAAGACAAGAAGGTTGCCGACCCCCGAAAAAAAGGATTCTGTTTGACATTTCCTAGGAAGGATACTGGGTGGGGCAGGTAAAGAAATGAAAGCTCTTGTGACATATTACACAATCAGAATGTTGGAATAGAATCCAACTCTAATACTTAACGTAAACCAATTGGAATTCGAAAATTACAAGCAACCAATAAAAACTCATTCTCAAGACTCTCTGAGAGGTAGGACTGCCAGATTAGAAATGAAATATGCCCCAGTGGATGAAATAAAGGGTTTAGTTGACCGAGGAACGACATCAGGTGTGGCAAGTATAGGTATGGGAACAGGTATTGGTATGAGACCCAACAGTCAAGTGAATCAAATAAAGGGTGCTGTTCGATATTTTCAGAAAGTTACTAAACGCAACAGATACCTGAGGAAGGTCAGAGTATACAGAGATTGAAACACTGTCATGATGTGAACAAACATAAGGAAACTGGCTCAAAGGAATAATTGTATAATAGTAACACCTCATCTCTGGATTTAGTACCAAAACTTTTCTTTTGCAGAATTCTCGTTACAAAAAAAGCTCTTTTGACGTAATGCATGTGAACAGAACAATGATCGGAAAGGTGGAATGGAATCCACCTCCGATACTTAACGTAAAGCAACCAGAATTCAAAAATTACAAGCAACAAATAAAAACTCATCCTCAAAAAAAAAAAAAAAAAAAAAATTACTGAGAGGTAGGACTGCCAGATTTGGCCCTAGGGGAGATAATTCCAGCTTTTTTGAACCTCAGTCACCAGACTAGCTATATTCTTGAATTCGACATTATTCCGATGCCTGTATTGGGCAAGAATTGGAGATTAAGCATGGATCATAGCCCCATCTGGCCAGATCTGGTAACCCTGCTGAGAGATAGCGATACTGCAGACCTGCAAACTTAACATACATACACACGTAGATATTTGTATGTATATACAAAAATAAACATTGTAATCTTTTCTTTTTTGTCTTATTGTATGTCCATGTAGTTGAGGTACTCCTGGACAGTTTTTGGTATCGGTAGACAGTGAGTCCACTTAGCCACGGGTTTGGGCATTGCCTGTCGTATCACAAGCCGACACATCTGCGTCAGATGTAGAGGCTTTGAAGCGACCTGTATCAGCCAGTCCTTCAACGCATTGTTCTCAGTCCGATTCCACATCAGTCCCGTTTTTACAACAGACTGTAGCTCGGGATGGCTAATCCCACCAGCAAGGAACAAAACCTTGGTCAATTCCAAATTTCCATGGGAGAGTGCCGCCCGGAACGGTAACGCCGAGGTCCACCTCCCAGCTAAAACCGTGCTGCTCATGATAGTTGCATCGCCACCAGCATGTAACAAAAGTTTGATCACAGGTATCCGTGCATAGACAGCTGCTTCCATCAGAGGTGTGCTGCCATGGAAGTCACAGGTGTTGGGGTCTGCCCCAGCAGCAAGCAAAATCTTAACACACTCAACGTGTCCGCGGTTCGAAGCGTAATGTAACGGGGTTTTATCAGCTTGGCACGCTTTGTGAATATCACAATTGTTGTCGATTAGTTTCCTCACGACCTCCGAATGGTTCTCCATGGAAGCCTGCAAGACAGGCGTGTAGCCCCAAAGGTTCTCGGCGTCGATATCGGCACCGGATTCCAGGAGCATTTCTACTATCTCTATGGATCCCTTTTTGGCGGCAAAATGCAAAGAAATGTCCTGATCCAAGTTCCGTAAGTTCACATCTGCATCGGCATGGATCAGTAATTTGACGATTTCAACCTGACCCGACGTGATAGCCAGCATGATGGGCGAGTCTCCATACCGGTTCTGTAAATTAACATCACTGTTGGTAGACAGTAGCCGTTCGACAATATCTCGGCGTTGGTGATACGCAGCCATATGCAGAGCCGTCTGGCCGCAGTGGCTACTCAAATTGACGTTACAGCCATACGATAACAACAGATCAACGATTTTGATATGACCCTTGGAACACGCCAACATTAGGGCAGAATCTCCATCCAAATCTACAGAATTAACATCGGCCTCGGCAGCTAGCAGGATCTCGACACACTCGAGGTTGCCGTGACTGGCTGCTAGGACCAAAGCTTCGTTTATATCATCTTGGCAATATTCACCATGGAGACCAGCCAGGGCTACCCGCAGCAGATCGATGTTGTTATTTCGGGCAGTTTCTCTTATTGTACTGGAGAAAGAAAAAAAGAGACAAAATTTTATAAAGCAATAAAACTATCAATTTATCATCATGATCATTATATATATATATATTTTTTTTCTAACAACTATTTACTGTCAATTTTTCTGTTGCCTTTCATTGCAATTTCACTCACTGCGTAGGATGTTGGCCTGAGTACACAGAGTGAGCCAGCAAAAAGAATGAGCTATCAGTGAGGGCTAGTTCTTGTAAAACAGTTGGTAAGAGCAGCAGGGTCGTAACCTAGCTCCTGTCTGGCATAAAGGAGTGCGAGTTTGTGTCTTACCAAGTATCTACTCATTATTTACATCCAATTTACTCGTTGCTATAGAATGAAAGCTTAGGTAAGATTTTGATGAAAAGCAAAAAAAAAAAAAAAAGAAAAAAAAAAAAATTATGATAATGAAGGAAGATAATAGTAAATAAAAAATAAAATTAAATAATTTAGAATACTGTCATCTAATTAGAATAAATCTAAAAAAGATAAAAAATAATGAAAAAAATAATATACATTAAAACAAGTTTTTAAAACTTTAGAGGTTGTATGCAATGCTGTGATTTTCAAAATGAAAAAAAAAAAAAAAAAAAAAAAATGGTTTGTTTTTTTTTTCATTCAACTAACTAATTTAAATTCAACAAAGTTTTCAATGCAAAACTGGGACCCCAAGCCATTATTTTGTTCCCTACTCATTGAAAGGTTGGTTTTAAAACCCTTATCAGTGGTGTTCACCAGGTATGTATTTGGGTACCTTGATTTTGGAATTGTGGTCTTGGATTAGTCGAGATATTTGGGACTTGATATAATAAAAATAGACACAAAGTATTTTATTCCTAGCTTTTACCGCCACTTGAGGAAACTACTTCAAATAGTGAAATATTTGAAAATGTTCCTTGAAATCATGGAAATGGCTGGGAATCTAAGTTTTGGTGTAAGTTCCAGACCGACAAAGTCACCCACATTTTGGCGAGAGAGTCCAGCATTTTGAAGCCAAGTGCTGTCTCCTCTCTGCATGAAATGAATCTGTATGAATCTCCAGCATGGACCCCCCCCCCCAAAAAAAAAACAAAATATTTTTCTCTACCTATTTGCGGACCTAACAAGTCTCCAAGATTTCATGTTTAAAATCATATCAAGAGAGCTTCTAAGTACATTGAAATAGCTGTTTTAGAGCTTCTAGAACAGAACATTCTAGGCTTTTTTTCTTTTCTATGAAATCTCCCTCCTGAGAATTTCTAAACATTGGCAGGTCTGCAATTCTTACATGAAACCTCAACTCTCAAGATTTGTCCAATGTTGATCTTTAAGAAGATAAAAAAAAAAAATTAACCAATCCGGTGACCCCCTCATTGTCTCCCTTGGCAGATTTCACACTTTCGCTTTTGTGTGAACTAATGAGATTATCGTACTGGATCCATCCATTAAGATAGATATATCTGGTTGAATCCAAATTTAACTGATAGGATCCAGATCTGGATCTGGATCCTAACGGGATGGATCCAATTGAATCTAGATCTATCCCGTTTGCTTTGGTCCTAACCCGATTCCTCCCATTCCGACTGTTTTGCATTAGTTAGATCTGGATCCAATATTCGGGCAAATCTCAATAATTTGGGCAGAACGCTGTAAAATTTTGAACAAATCGAGCCGTTAGCCTTCCTTAATGAAAGAGTTCAGATACTCTTACGGATTTAGGTAGATATATGTTGTAAAACTATTAAAGAAAATTTTTTTGAAAACCAGATAGTCTAAGTTCTTTCCTTAGCTCCACAACCAATAGCATAGATTTTCTGTTTCAGCTTGGACAAGATGCAATAGAAACATCGACATTTTAAAAAGTAGGAAATATGGGTCCATCATGGACTTAATGAAATGCTCCATGACAGTTCCCAACCCCATATCTCTTAACTGACTGTGTCTAAGCTTGGAGAATTGGGATATGAAGTCTTCCAGCATCCTCTGCATTCACCTGATATTTCTCCTAAAGGATTTTTATTTTTGCAATCAAAGCTTCAATAATATCTCTACCTTATAAGTCTTCACATGTATAAGAAATAATTATCTAAAAGAAATGGATCTTTTACCCCCCCCAAATGCCAGCATAATATTTAGGCATTGTTGGCCGATAAAATGACCATAAGAGACAAAAAAAAAAAAAAAAAAAGTCTTTAAATTGTGCCTAGATTTTCAGGTTTTTAGCCCCAACTATATATAACCATAATATATGTAATATATAACCAGGAGCACTTGGGGACATACAGACAAGAATCTGTGGCCCACTTGGCTGGTTGGTCAAGTAAGTCATTTGTGGGGCTACAGTGATGCGGTAGGAAAGGCGTCATTAAAGCTTTTACTGAATTTGACGACTAAACCTAAACAATTTTATAGATATGACATATTATGAAGATTTACTGGAAAAAGGTCATTGCTTCAAACGGGTCATATTTTGATTAAATATTTACTGTTTTCTGTTGTCTTTATCATATTTCATCTTACATCTCAAGAAGCAACAGTTCACAATAACAACTTAATAAAAACCTTTCCGGTTTGGACAAGAACAAGTTACATTGATTAATCTTATTTCTATATATTTTGCTTCTTCTGGGCTTTGCAGATCTTAATTTGGTTAAGGTGGATCCCAACATTTTCGATTCTCTTACTGCTCTTTTAGTCGTTCAATTTCCGGGCTTCTAACTCTTATAATTTTGAAGCTATCATAACAACTTTTATCATTTATGAGTCATTTTAACCTGCTTTTTTAGTCTACATTTTAAATCTCTTGTTTTAGTGTTTCTTTTAGAATTTTACCATGTCTTTCACCAACTATGGATGCACAAAAATGCAAAAATATTCTAGTGTCTGTAAAAAGCAGTGGACATTAAAAGCCTCTTTGGGACAATGAAAAGAAAGTGGTTCTTATTGTAAATTGTGGAGTTTCCCGACATATACTCATTCGATGTTACTAAGAATGATCGAATAGAAGAAAAGAAAAAAAATTTAGGAAAAGTCTTGTACGAATTTTTTGAATTGCTGTTTAAACGACATTTTTCAAAGTTATTGAAATTATTTCCATACAGTATATCAAAACATTTTCTGAAGGGTCATCCTCTGAGGAGAGGAAGATGAAAGCTTTTTAGGATTTATTTAAAAAAACAAAAAAAAATAACAAAAATCAATTCACTCTTTTACTATGTATTATGAGAATGTTAAAATTTTGTACCACTAGAAGACTTTTCATTAATTCTTTTATTTCTTTTTATTTGCTCACCGTTTGTAAGATCAAATAAACAAGGGTATGAAACTTGACAATTTTCAATAGGGACCACCTTTCCTACATTGAATCAAAAAGCCTTTTAACGTCCATCGCTTTTAACAGACAATAAATATTTTTGCATTTTTACATATCTGCAGCTCAGAACACACACAAGATACATACCACCATATGCCACTGGTTTTTACTGGTCTTAACTTCGTAGCATGTATATTTCCTTCTTTTAATAACCCTCTGATGTGAGAAGTGATTGAAAGGTCTTGAAAGGTGACCAAAAGTAAATGAAAAATTTTTTTAAAAATTTGACAGGGAGTGACCAACACTCTATGGTTTCAGGACCATCCTGGGAGGCACAGCTTGCACAATACAAACATTGACATTTTATTCAAGTCATTGATTGATCTACAAGCTGATGGCTGTCAACATTTGACATTAAACAATGTCCGCAAAACCTGAATTTATTGATTATATTAAACAAACATGGAATGCAAAGATTTAAAACACATTGTGTTTCTCTTGCAGAGTATTGAACTATATAACATAAGCAGGGAGTCTTATCCCAACACACAGAGAGCAGCTTATTGCTATCACTTGAGAGCAAGATCTTTTAGATTACAATAACCAGCTAATACCATACAGCAAAGATAGGATATAAAAGTTAGAAAATTCATTGTTTTGAAATTCATTGCTATACATAAGCTTACATTGTGAAAAATATTAATTTTAAAAAAAATCTCAATTTTTATGAAAATATGAAATCAATTTTTAAAAAATCAAAAATGATTAAAAAAGTTAAAAATCAAAGATAAAATTTACATTCAAATTGATTTGAAAAAAATTCAAATTAAGTTAAAAAAAAAAAAAAAAAAAAAAATGAATGAATATTATTCATTATAAATAAAGTGTTTGGAACCAGCTGGTTTGTATAACAATAATTGTTTACTTTTTATTAGAATTCCCAGAAAAATCTTCAGAAATCGAGTATTTCCAGAAACTGAAAAGTCCACATTACTGTCGAGACTCACCTTCCCATTGTTAATAGTGATCTTGAAGACACTGGAGGGCATCTGCGGCTACAGTAGCATTTATACCTGAAAAAAATGGAAAAAAAGAAAAAATACTTTATTCTGGTTGTTTGTATTTGTGGCCTTATGCCTGCCACTATAAACTTGTTCCAGACAGAGTAGTAGTGTTTTTATTTCTCCTATTTATTTCTTTTCCATGTGTCTGAGCTTCGTTTGGCTCAGTGGTCTACCCTAATCAAATGTCATAGTTGGGGACCCAGAATCAGCATAACTGTGAAAAATATCAAAATCTAATTCACTGACTCAGAACCCATGAAAGATATCATAATTGAAAAAAATATGCAGCCATCAAAATATTAGCAAGAAAAAAAAAAGGAAAAAAAAAAAAAAGAAAAAGAAAAAATAGAAAAAAAAGGAAGAGAGACTAACTAGGGCAATAGCACCTTAGTTCTCTTAATAGTACAATTTGTATTTCTTTAATCAAGCAACTTTGGGACCTGGCCATTGCCAGATGAAAAAAATGCCTGAAAACAAATTATTACTATATGGTCAACCCCCCACCCCCATTCTCAGGGTATATGTTCCAAGACCGCCAACAGATACCTGAAGCCACGGATAGTACCAAACTCTATACATTCTATGTTTTTTCCATATACATACCAATGATAAATTTTAATTCATAAATTAGGTACAATGAGAAACAAATAATACCTGACTAATGAAAACAGAACAGCTACAATAATATACTGTATTAGAAGTTACGTTGCAGATAGAAGATTCATTCTTACCCAAGATCTTGGCAACCTCAGAAGGTACAATTTTTTTTCTCTCCTTATCAAGTTGAGATCTCTCAACAGAATTTGTTTCTTTACACAAAAGGTTATAGGAATGCTCTGCAGAGGGAGCAGGAGGAACCTTACACAATGAGAAGGTTCCTCTTATTCAAATTGAAGCCTTCCCTTAAGAGGACTAGTCCCCCTTCTGGCTGGCTAAGGGCTCGTAGCATTATCAGGTTTGGAATAGAGCCTCTCTTTAATACTCGACAGCTGGGAATATATGTTAGTATCAAACGCGAGTTAAAATTAGAGCCTGCATTTCCTGAAGTAACAGCAAGTGTGATTGCACTAGGGCGTAGCCCCCCACACCAAACCTTAACAAAAACAACAAAAACTTACCCGCGAAAAAAATTTCACAACCTTCACGAAGGGAAGTAACTGAATACTGTACAAAGGGCAGAAAGTAAGGGTCTTGTTTTATATTTACGTTAAAATAGAACTGCCTTTCAAAAACTTTTGAAGATTAATTTTTTTCAGAAAGTAGAAAGTACAATGCATATAGTTTCTGAGATAAATGTACTTTGATATATTTTCACACTCCAATGCGTGAATGAAAGATTCTCACACATTTTATAAAAAGTCTTAGATTTATTAAATTGGTTTAGATTTCAGATAAAAATCTCATCTTAGATAAAACAGGTTATAAATGGACTTCTAGACAACACAATGTCAGAAGTAGATATGCCCTAAAATGCAATTTTAGCCGATCTTATATATATCATTTTCAATATTTTCTAGGGGAGCTTGAGAACATGCCTCCCACTGAGCCATCCCCAGAATTCTGATGATCATAATGAATGATGTACCTCAAAGTACAAACTAGCTTTTTCTTTAATATCATTATGTAATGCAGAATGTTTGTTTTAGCTCCTCCGAAAAGTTGAGACTTTGTTGGTGGAGGCTAATACATAACCGATAATAGATATAAGTGTTTCTTATTCTTCAAAGGGAGAAGAAATCAAGCGAAGAATCACTCTCGGTTGACAAGCTTTTGGTAAAGCCAGCTCAATCCTCAAAAACAAGAAAATCTCATATTCTAAAGAGAAAGGTAAACAACCAACGCATCTTCCAGAAAGATTGACCTTAAAACTGAGAACCATTCTCTGTGCACAGAAGAGAATCATGCTCAACATCAAAAGGAGAGATCACAAGACAGCACAGTACGTAAAAGATAAAAAAACAAACAGGAGTCAAAGACATCAAAGAAACCATTAGAAAAATGGCAATGGGCTGGTCATGTTGTGAGAACATCAAACAATTGCTGGACATCACAACTAACTGGCTTACCAGAGATACTTATTATAGAGAGGTTTGACGAATCCTGGGGAAGGTCTATGTCCAAAGAAGGACACTAAAAGGCTGATGATCTTTTTTTTTGCTGCACTGGGGTAGGAGAATCTTTTCTTTTTTTTTTCTCAATTGGATAAAATCAAATTCTGAATAAGCCAACAAAGTTTTTGTCTCGATTCCCGAGATGAATACTTGTTACTGCTATACATTGATTAATTTGAAGCTGTTTCCGCCACATTACTTTCCAAAGTAGGGGTTTCGGAGAAATCACACACACACATCTTATATATATATGTGTGTGTGTGTGTGTGTATACGTATATAATAAAAAATATCAAAATTGCCTAATATTTAATTTTTGTGAAAAATTTTGATCGTAAAAAAATAATTTCATATCCATGTTTTGATCGAATAAACTTTCAATCAAATTAAGACTACATATTTATTTATTTTTAGTAAAAAAAAATTGCTAAAATTTTGTCAATTATGTTAAACCAAATTGGTGAAATTTTAACGTTTTTTATCCACAAAAACTAAGGAAATCTTTTCCAATTAGGCAATTTCAATATATATATATATATATATATATATATATATATATATATATATATATATATATATATATATATATATATATTTAAAAATACAAAATAAATAAAATGGTATTTATAGTTAAAAAATGTTAGCATCATAATATCCTATACGTTTCAATGTTTAGGATTGCAGCCGATGAAACCTATATATATTATTTTATTCCTATTTGTCTTAGAAAGTGCATCCAAATGAATTCCAGCTGCCTGACTGTTCGTCTGTGAAAGTAGTTCTGTCCTACATTTTTGTTCAGCCTCTTTAGATTAACTTACAGATAATTTACACAAATGTCACTCTTTAGACCAAGTCTTACAACACAATCATAATCTACCAGAGACGCATTTGCAGTGGGGGTGCGTGTGTGTTATGTGTGCTTGCAATTATGTCAGATACCAGAGCAGATCTCAAATTTCAAAGTCAGTACCGTTAAATTCTTTTGTTAACACTCAGAATTACATGTGAGTAGATCTCAACATTCCCGCTCGTTCAAACTCTGGTTTAGACCAAATAATGTGACCTCAGAGTAGGAGAGGAAAGTTGAAAATTAAATTAATATTTGATTGATTACTCAACAATCGGTTTTATTTGTTGCTACGTCAAGGATTCGAGAATATATAGATGGTGGATCACAAAGCAATGAATAACTAGGAAGCACTCAGGGAGTGCATACCTCTGCCAAGGCCATTGTCAGGGGAGGTAATTATGCATGGATCCGCTCAAAAAAAAAGAATTAAAAAATTCATCACTTCTATGAAATTTCATTGAAATCCGTTGAGAACTTCCGGAGATATGAAACTTTGGCGATATCATGTGATGTGGACGTAACTACGACCTAAGAGAAGCAATTGTGCATGGATCCGCCTGAAAATTTAATCACCTCTTTTGTAGCCCATTGCCCAACGATCCACTAAATTTTATTCAAATCCATTAAGAATTTTTTGAGATTTTGAGAGGACAAACATGAGCCTATACAAAAATGTGCGGAGCCCCCACCCATCCCCCCAAACAGAAACAGATCTTTCAATCAAGGAGAAATTCCTGGATCCGCCCCTAAATTCAACCACATCTTCCTTACCCCATTGCCAACTCTTGCACAAGATTTAAATTCATCGAATACAATCTTGTGAACAGACAGATGAAAAGAAAGAAATATTGTAAGATGTGACCTACATATATCTCTCCCACATTGTTGGTAAAGGTAATGAGAAAAACATTTTGAATCATAAAATGATTGATTTTCTTGCAAATTGTCATGAATGCGCGTCTCTTGGGAGACACTCCCAATCGAGTATGACTGCTGGTGACAAAGTCCCAGTTTCCTTTGCATACGTCGATTTTTATTGATTCTCCATCACAAATATTAGGTCAATCGGCATAGTAGTTTTAGCAGAAAAGAGGCACAAACCAACTAACAGAAATCTCAAATATCAGTATAGATACAAGAAGGATTTTTAAGGCTAGATGACTTTTCCTAATATGCAGTTATACTAAGTGTAATTTGCAAATACTAATTTTCTGTTGATTTTCAGCATTGATGATTTATTGTTTAAAGATGTCAAATGAACTTCCTGCCTTGATGACACCTCGAGTGTTGAGGTGACCTTTCGCAAAGAGTGACGTTGTGATTGATTTGTATGTAACCAGAAGAATATACATTTCAGCTGATTGAGATTTCAATGAAGTTGGTATTATACCAACATTACTAAAGGTAAAGCGTCCAGTCTCTCAAGAGAACCCCCCTCCACACACACACAATGTGGTATGACAGCTGGTGACAGAATCTTGGTTTCAGTCGTATGTGTCAGCAGTGATCTTTTAAATTTTGAGGACTTTATACTTGCAAATTTTCATGACCACCCCTTGGCAGGATGCAAGTTCACTCAAAGGATACCTCCAAACTGATCACACAGCTTAGAGTGTACTCAATTAGCAGCTGAGTGCAAGGAGAAATTTGGTCTTATGAAAAGTTTTCCATGCTCTTTGCTCGTACCTGGAATCAAATTCAGCTTAGTGACCATTTGCTGTACAAGGTCAGATATTGTCATGCAATGAAAAAAAAAAAAAATAAAATAAAATAAAACCAGTCAACTTCATTGCTCAGGAAAAAAGAAAAAAAAAAAAGAAGAAAAAATCTTTCCTGTTTCAGTGTTCATTCAAACAAGCCAATTGCTCACTGAAGCACTGAGCAGTAACAGTTTTGGCCAAGAACACAGTGTAGTACCTTTTCTTATCAGCTTAATATCTTAGTGTCCTCAATGTGGAAACTTCAATATTTAGAAAAACCTTTGTGGTCTGGTCTCTAAACCAGATCCTTCTTATAGAAAGGTATTAATGACTGCGAGTCAAGGTCTTTAACCTCAAAATAACAAACTACAATCTTTGACTAATAATTGTTTTTCTTTACACAACCACCATGGTCCCGAGTCACTAAACATTGGGGATGCATTGAATATTAAGCTGATGAGAACAGATACCTTGCTCTGGGCCAAAAGGCAGAGAAGCAGTGCTCTACTGGGACAGCGAAGAGCTTGATAGAGCATACACTATAATAGTATCCAAAATAATCTCGTACAAATTCATATCCGTGAATTTTTTTTTTCACAAGGATTAACTAGTATAACTTATAAAAGGAACCTGCATTTTTAAATATAGAAAGTGTACCAAGTTCTCTAATGAGGCTAATGATTATGATTAGATAAAAAAAAAAAAAAAAAATCAGTCATCAGATAATCAATAGGCTGCCGAAAACATGCTCCAGACAGGTTTTTCGTATTGTCAAGTAAACAATGCAAAAAAACAAACCAAAAAATAAAAATAAATCAATCAATCTGAGCCGGCAGCCTTTAATAATAAATAACATTTCAGCCACCTATTTTCTACCACGCCAACTGACGTCATAACCTTTTTTAAAAAAAGAAATGCCTGTATTTTTTTCCGAATTGTGACAAGGCAGAAAGACCCGTTAGAGTACATTGACCTTGTTTCCATTGTCTACAGTGTTTCCTTTCACTCTCTCTCTCACACACACACATCCTGTGTAACAGCTGCCGACCCTAACCACAAGCCATGTTCACTGAATTTCTCAACCCAAAACACATGGCTTGAAATAAATGAATAAATAACTGTCTACTTGTATAGCTAACAACGAGACAGGGCGGATAAAAAAAAAAAATAGCAGAGGGGAGGGGGGCTAATTAATTAGTAATAAATTTTTATTACCAACTAGTTACCCATTGGTCTGTTTGGAAAGTATCATGTTTAGCACGTCTGCCTCACATACAGAAGGCCCTAGGTTCGTTCTCAGGTACGAGCGAAGAGTGTTGAAAACTCTTCATTAGGACAATTTTCCCCTGAGCACCCAGCAGCTAATTGAGTATACTCTACACTGTGTGATTAGGGTAGAGGTATCCGTTTAGTAGACTTGTATCCTGTCAAGGAGTTGATCATAAAAAACTTGTAAGAATAAAGTCCCGGTCTCAACCTGACTTGAGATTAAGGATCGCTAAGTTGACACACGCAAGGGAAACCGGGACTTAGTCACCGGCCACTTATACTCGAATGGGAGTTGTCTCTTAAGAGACAAACGATTTACCTCTAGTTTAACCAAGTCATCTAAAACTGACGACAATACAGAGAAAGCTTGATTATCCAAATTAGACAAGTGGAGAGCGTTTTGTCCAGATAATTGATTGTTTGGATAAAAGGACCCATCATAAAAAAGGAAGCCATACTGAACACAGATATAAAATCTTAAAATTTTGTTCAAATATTCCGCGAAACAGATAATTGATAAATCAAAGTTGCTCTGTATTTAAGTAATTCTGCAATTGCATTGTAGTTCTAAATATCAAGAACCTCATTGAGGTTAGCATAACATAAAATTCTATTTCTACTGCATTACCAGACTGGGTGAAATGCACATCTGCCAGCCCAAGAGAGAGTCAATGGTGGCCTCATTCCTCATAACCCAGTTTGGCTGAGGAAAATGAATAAATAAATGAAGTCACTTGATAGAAACTGTTACAGGACCAAGTTTGTTGGCAGCAGGCCGTTTGGGGGTGATCGATTGAAAAATTAGAAAAAAAGGTGAGATCAATGAATAAATTACTTATCTTGCCTTTTGTTGGGTAGTGGTCTCTAAAAAAAGTGTAAATTTTCTGAGAATGAGTGAATGCTGCGGGACACAAACTGAGCGACCAATTTAGCATAAACTTACATTGCAAATCGAATCTCCCCACTCAAAACCTATCTATGATGGGAATTTAAAAAACAAAACAAAAAAACCCAAAACAAAACGTTCATTTCTAGATATAAAGAGTAAATATTCAAGTTTTCACTCCATTGGTGTAGCCTGTACATGTAATACATTGTCAGCCAAACCAACTCAAAAACTGAAGAAACCCGTGTTGACTGTTTCTCATAACTATCTACTTAAGAGTTAGCAACAAGACCAAATAGCTCAAGCAAAAGTTAGTCGATAATAAATCAGATATCTTACTATATTACCCAGATATCAAAAACTTTTCCGTCTCTTCAACTTCAATCAATGTATGTATATATTATATTATTTACTCATGTATACCAACTAATTATTTCTTTGTGGACAACAATTCTCGTTAGATTTCCTCCCTCCCTTTTCCATATTATGATGTCAATGCATTCCTCTCGTTCACGTTATATATTTGTAAATAAAGGCCTCCAAGTCAAGAAAATTACTGTAATCTGATGCAGCCTAAATGAAATTGGATTTTTTTTTATGCATTTGCAAACAGAGACTACCTTTCCTTGGCATTTAATAGTTATCTCCCTTGACAATTTTTGAATCATTGTAACCACACAAATGGCCGACCAATCAGTGGGCCACAGATTCTTCTCTCTTTGAGTGTCCGGGTGCTCACAGTCACATTTTGGGGCTACAATCCTGAAGATTTGCAGGATTACAGCATTTAGTATCATCTGAGAATGTTTTTGGATTTTTTTTTTCTAAAAAGTGCTTTTTTAGGGATCTTTGGCCATTTTGGACTTTTTTGGAAGAAAAAAAAAAAAAAAATGGTTTTAGATACAAGATAATTAAAAAAAAAAAAAGAAGAAAATTAGTCCTGCTGCATGCAATGCTATGGTGATTGATTAATGCTACGTACAGACATTTTATTTATTTTCAGAGAGTGACTGATGGATGTAAACTTTGCTTGTAAGATAAAATTATTTGAACACTTTGTTTTTTTTTTTTTTTTTTTAGTTTAAATTCTAACTACTGCACACCAATATCAGATATAATGGATATCTTTTCAAATCAAAGTTTCTCAACCCTTTTACCCTATGGACCCCTTTTGGTTATTTTCTTTAAAGCTATCCTCCTCAAAATTCTTAAAATAAAATAAAATGACATTTTACTTATTCGATATAACCCTTGTGCTTTGCTGCCAGATCCTCAATATTTAGATTGATTTTGGTGAGATATGTCTCTTTTTTGTTTTTGCTATGTCTCTTTGTACGCATACATTACGCAAATTTTTTTCTTACATAATATATATATATATATATATTATATATATATATATATATATATATATATATATATATATATATATATATATACACACACAGTTTTAGTTTGATCAAAAAGTACATTTAATCAAAACAAGATATAAAATAACTATGTGAAAAAAATACCAAAAGTTCATGTAATCAAAGTAAAATCAAACTTTTTGAAAAAATAAAAGTTTTTTTTCAACTTTATAAAAAACAAGTAAATTTTTGTCAATTTGGGAAATCCGTTGATTGGCACAACACTTCTTTGCTTTGTCAATATCTTATTGACTGCACAAAAGCAACCTTCACTCAAATATGAAGTTGGAAAGCACAACAGTTCTTAGCCATTTTGGACCACATATTTGAATAGAGCTGTTTAGTTGTATTTGACAGCCACAATTCAGTCATTCCAGCTCTTTCAAACTTTTATTTGCATTCATCATTGCCTTTTAGTTCAAGAAGTTCCTCTCGGATGTTTTCACAGTCGAAAAACTGTACACAACAATCTATCAACCCTGCCCCAGCTCAACTTTAATCCATTGGGGACAATGTTGACCCCATTGGGAAAGGTTGTTTGAATAGCTAATTTCATTCCCTATTGTTGCATGAATGAAATTAGGTTACCCGACCGATTTCTTTGATAAAAATAGAACCAAGCGTGACCTTCTCCGAAGACAACAGCTTGTCAATAGGGATTTTCTTGTTTAAGTAGCACAAATTAAAGAAGGGGAAAAAAAAAGTCATATGATCCTGGGCCTTAAACAAAAAAATTCAACTAAATTTATGATTTTTACAGGTATCCCCAACTTTTCAAAAGAATGCTCCAAGCCACCTTTTCACTCAATGAAAAACAGCATTTAGCAAGCTGTTATAGAGGCAACGTGCACTCTCTACCTCCCTCTCTTCAACATCCCCTGTATTTCCCAATGACTCAGCTCAAATTATCATCATCACCCTTTGAGCCTGAGAATGCTAAAAAAATTTCCCATATAAAATCAACAATAATTGTTTCTTTGCTTTTTTCCCTATTTTATCTAAGGTTTTTAAAGGAACGGTCTAGTTTCGGATAGCAAAAGAAATCTGTACTTGTCTAATCCAGAAAAGGGGTGGGTGGGTGATCAATAAAATTCTTCGTCCTCATTTTCATTGTTTTCAATAAAAAAATAAGAAAAAAAAAAACAAACATAATATATCAACCTTCCAAGCATCAATTCTGAGCTCTCAGTGGCAGATTAACAATGTAGCAAAAATAACATATGCTCAGGGTGCCCTCTGAAGGTGGGGTAGCTTGTTCAAGCAGGCGTTGTAGTGACTAAGAAACTTGAGGGGCTGTTTAAGCTTTCAGAGGAGGTGTTTTAGAGATTCCATAAAACTATGGTTCTGATTTACAAATGGCCATTGTTTAGTAGTATCTACTGGGAAATTCATCAATACACTTACTATGACATTTTCCCGAATAAAACCTTTAAAGTCAAACTTCATGTTTTTCTTGATAATGACAAGCTACCATGTCTCAAGAAATCTGTTGAGTATTTCTCATATTCAAACGACATGTAGGTGTCAAAGGGGGGGGGGACTGAAAAAGGTTGACAAACACTGCACTAAATGCTTGCATGCTATCAATTCTGATTTCATGAATCTGTACTGGCTGTATTACTATAGTACTATATTGCCTTCAACTTCAACGATCGACTGGGTGTTTAAAATTAGCGATATCAGTCAATTGTCACCTTTAATTAGGATTTCATTAACACAATAATTGATGGTAGTGTAGTATTTGAAACTCGTGTCACAGCCTCAGTACAAAAATAAAATGGAAATTAAAGTAATACTGCACCTAAAATGTCAGTGATATCATATGGCTGTACAGAAATAAATACTGTTAATTATTCAGTAAGAAAAATGTATGCGTTTTGATAATTTAGGCCCCCTTTACAGCATATGCTACAGGTCCCACACTAGCTCAATTGATATGGAACCCCCCCCCAAAAAAAAAACAAAAACAAAAACAAACTCTTTTAGAATATTTGGAATGAAAAATTATTTTTCTTAAAAATTTGTCCTTTAATAAGTATTGAAAATTTCATTAAAATTGAATAATATGCTGATTTTTGCCAGATCTTAAAATTTCTCAAGTGTCAGTTCTCTATTGAAGTTTGCATCCATATTGTTACCTGTAAATGTGGAACAAGAGCCTGTAGTATTGCTTTATTTTTGCATCCTATACGCAAACATAGCTGAGATTCCTATGTACTACATTAGGGTTAACGAAAGAATTAGGTAATTCAGGGTCACAGTCATTGGAGTATGAAATACGAAAATAAAGCTGTACTAGAAGCTCATGAAACAAGTAGTTCTATCCACTGTCTACAAGGACTTGGCAGTCTAGTGTTTGACAGGGAAATTCAGAATATCTTCTAGTATTATATATTGGGGATATGAATTAGAAGATCTAACCTTTTTTTTTTCAGCAGAAATTGAGAAAAAAAAAATCCCCAAAACAAAAACACCCAGTGTCCAAGGAAAAACAGGTCCCAAACCATTCAAACTTTGGTTCGAACAATTGATTCTCTTACCTTTTTTAATATTGTCAACACGTTTCGGCAGATACATTCTTCATCCTTTGTTTGGTATATAATCAAAGAGAGGATGCAAACCTTTTCTATCCACACAAAGAAACCTTGTTCAATACTGGGCAAGCTAAATGCTGAAGAATGAATCAGCCAACAACATCAAAAAAGGTAAGAGATTTGATCGTCCGAACAGAAATTCTGAATGTTAATGACTCTTTTCAAAGTTAGAGACAAGTTCCCGAACCTGTTTTACTTCATAAAATTCTTTCTGCATTCCTTTGTAAACCAGAAATAAATTACAAAGTTGTCCAAAAAACAGTCCTCTCCATTTGTCATTTTTTCCTTTACAAAAGCAAATTTTGTTTTTTTTGTCATGAAATAAACCCAACGTAAACCAAGTTCAATTCAACTTGGCGAAAAAGACACAAACTTATATAGGTACACAGTCAGCTCCTTATAACACGGTTTGAGCATTATTTTTATTCATTTATTTATTCTTTTTTTACAAAAACTGTAAAAAGGAAACGAAATGGACAAAAACATTCCAGTGGTAAATAAATTAAACTCATCACCCCTTTCTCTTTCATCTGTTGCTAAGAATATTACTAACATATTGTCAATCTCCTACTCTAGACACTCGTTACATATGTATCCAAGTTTTGTCAAAATGTAACCTTCTGGTGAGGGGTCCGATTTTAAAGATTTAGAAAAATTATATCTATCTTCCTGCTGGAGTAGCCTCACCCTACCTTTTCTCGGCGTTCCTGCACAAATTATAAGAGTCAGTCTTGAAGTTGAGGTAGGAGTCTGAATTAAGGTTTATAAAAATGGAAAATTTGTTACAACGTTAACTCACTTATGCAGTAGAAAACTATGGACCTCGACTTCTGTGTCAAAATGGGTCTACAGTGTAAGGCAAAAAACGCACATTGGCCAAAAATAATCTCTCAGTTTTAGATTTAACCCATTAACCGCAGATGATAGGATCAATAAGATTCTCATTTTATAATGACAGATGGCAATTCAGATTGATCTGAGTCAGGGCTTTTATCTTGTAATGGTTAACTATTACTCTTCACCACCTTCTGCAGTTGATGGAGTTCATTGAAAAGTCACGTGTTTTTTCTCCCAACTGGCTTCATTAAAACCATATACTTATATTAAACCATTGACTGAAGCAGGGGGCAAAGAATAATATTTATTGAATCACTGTAGTCCTACAAATAGCCTGATCAACTGCCAAGCGGGCTACAGATTCTTCACTTTGAGCATGGGTCTCCGGGCACTCGTCACATTTTCAGGGTTACAGCCTTGAGAATTTGCACAAGTACCTCACTAAAAAGGTTTTTTTTGGGTCTCTATGGTCATTTTGAGAACAACAGTGCCCAAAGATGGTGCTGATATTTTGAAAGTTTTTTTAGATAATTTCAGATAAACATTAATAATGTAATAATAGTAGTCCGAGATAACGCTTTCCAGATGATCTCTTGTACCAGGTTCTAATTGATGTTAATCGTTTGGCAAACAAATGTTATCGCATTGAAATTTTTTGAAGAGGATATTAGATAAATAACCCATTTTCAAAGAGGATATTAGATAAATAACCCATTTTTAAAGAGGATTTTAGATCATGTTTTAGATAGTCTGCATGTGTTCCAGAACTATGGTGATTCACTTATGTGAGGTACAGATATCATCACTGCAATGACTGAAGTTTCAGTCATTCGCAATTAATGGGTTTAATTTGACATATTAAAATCTTGCACCAAACTGAACCTCCCAAAAACAACCAGAATTTCAACTCTGTTTGCCAATTCTATTTTCCGCACTAATAAACACAATATCAGGAAAGTCATTAATGAAAAAGTAATTAAATAAATAACAATACAAAGTTATTTTCTGCTCTCCCTTTCTAAGGCAAGGCTGCCCCAGTGTTTTCTGGGAGGCTAAATAATTTTTCGTTAGTCATTCCCATCAAACTCTGGTCTTCGTCATCAAAAGCAGGCAGAGCAATCTGTAGGAAATAGTGTTTAGGAGTAAACGTCAGATAAAAACTCGATGCTGCACTCATTCTATCAAGATTCATGTATAACTAAGAGCATTCGATATTTCTAATTTTTCAATTTTATTCTTATTATTGGATGAAGTTGTAGTAAAAGCAACCAAAAGTTAGGATGAAGGTGAAAAACTAGTCAAAATTAATGAGGTTGCAATACTCCATCTAAAAATAAGAATAAGAATAACAAGCTTGGCTGCGCTAAGGTCAAACTCTGTTGCTTCATTAAAATCTAGAAAATAAATAAAACAGAATTCATTTCTCCGTATGATATTATTCCAAAACTTTGTGTTTCATTTCAAATCTTTTATTAATAGTTCTTGTCAATAGGATTTGCTAACTTTAGCAGAACAAGTCAGTCATGGTTTAGAAATGAGAGTCAATTCATCATTTTTTTGTGTACATCATTTATCTATGCATGATGTCAATTGTTTTTTTTTCTTCTGGCCACTGTCATCTTTCATCATTACACATGAAAATAAAGACAAAACTCAATAGAAAGAGTTTGACAAAAGAAAGAAAAAGGTCTACTCAATGGTTAATCCACCACTAACATTGAAAGCAAGGAAGAAACGCTAGGCCTAATCAGCCTTATGGCTAATCAACCACTGAGAAAAAAAAATAAGCAAAGAAGAGAAAGAAAGAAGAGAAGGAGAGAAAAAAAGAAGAGAAGGAGAGAAAGAAAGAAGAGAAGGAGAGAAAGAAAGAAGAGAAGGAGAGAAAGAAAGAAGAGAAGGAGAGAAAAAAAGAAGAGAAGGAGAGAAAAAAAGAAGAGAAGGAGAGAAAAAAAGAAGAGAAGGAGAGAAAAAAAGAAGAGAAGGAGAGAAAAAAAGAAGAGAAGGAGAGAAAGAAAGAAGAGAAGGAGAGAAAAAAAGAAGAGAAGGAGAGAAAAAAAGAAGAGAAGGAGAGAAAAAAAGAAGAGAAGGAGAGAAAAAAAGAAGAGACGGAGAGAAAAAAAGAAGAGACGGAGAGAAAAAAAGAAGAGACGGAGAGAAAAAAAGAAGAGAAGGAGAGAAAAAAAGAAGAGAAGGAGAGAAAAAAAGAAGAGAAGGAGAGAAAAAAAGAAGAGACGGAGAGAAAAAAAAGAAGAGACGGAGAGAAAGAAAGAAGAGACGGAGAGAAAGAAAGAAGAGAAGGAGAGAAAGAAAGAAGAGAAGGAGAGAAAGAAAGAAGAGAAGGAGAGAAAGAAAGAAGAGAAGGAGAGAAAGAAAGAAGAGAAGGAGAGAAAAAAAGAAGAGAAGGAGAGAAAGAAAGAAGAGAAGGAGAGAAAGAAAGAAGAGAAGGAGAGAAAGAAAGAAGAGAAGGAGAGAAAGAAAGAAGAGAAGGAGAGAAAGAAAGAAGAGAAGGAGAGAAAGAAAGAAGAGAAGGAGAGAAAGAAAGAAGAAAAGGAGAGAAAGAAAGAAGAAAAGGAGAGAAAGAAAGAAGAAAAGGAGAGAAAGAAAGAAGAAAAGGAGAGAAAGAAAGAAGAAAAGGAGAGAAAGAAAGAAGAAAAGGAGAGAAAGAAAGAAGAAAAGGAGAGAAAGAAAGAAGAAAAGGAGAGAAAGAAAGAAGAAAAGGAGAGAAAGAAAAAAAAAAAAAAAAAAAAAACTAAAAGAAAGAAAAATTTTTGGCTCCCAGTTGGATTTGATCCCCAACTCTACAGATGCCTGGCAGAATGACCTGGACCACTGTGCCACTACTGAAAATTGAATTATTTTTGTATCAAAGTCTACTCTCTTTCAAATGCAAAAAAAACTAACTACTAGTATCAAATATCAGTTGTAGGGAGTCAAGTTTAGGGTGTAAAATCAGCTTTAGTTCAACTATGAAGTCCCTGTGGCAAAATGGTTAAAAGTACCCAGGTCTATACTGGACTCCCTTGGGGTAAAGGGATGCGAGTTTGATTCTTGGCTAGATTGCCTAGACTATGGTCTATAAGGAGATGGAAGTCTCACTTGGTAGGAAGCTAGTCTCAGAGCAATACTACTAATAGTCTGATTCTTACATGGTGACCCATATTTGTAGCCTTGTATCAGACCGAGTTGAGCTTAGTAGATAACATGAAAGTGCCATTTTATGGAGCAGTTGTTAGTAAGCTCCTCTCAAAAACCAATTACTGCAGTAGAGAGTTCAATTCTCACTGGGTGCCTCACATTCATAACCCAATGCCAGATTAAGTTGAACTCATAAAAAAAAAAGTCTGGCAATGCAGCAAAGGTGAGGTAGTCTCACAAACCATTACTACTGTAGTGAGTCCGATAGTCAGCAAGTGCCCTACAATTGTGGCCTTGCCAGATTAGGCTAAAAAGCCTATAAACGAAGGAGACAAAAATGGTCAGAATCATCGTCTCTTCAACAAAACAAGATGGATCATGTTGTATTGGGATCATCTTCAATTAATTCAACAAGAGATCCGACGCAGGATTAACCGTAGAAGGAAAGCCAAATGGCTTACGTAGACAATTAATCCGCCTCAATAAACACCCTTGACTAAATCGATCTAATCCGATTTATGGGGATTAGCACTTGCTTGGATTATTGTTCAAAAAGTGTGATTATGTTGAAAAGATAGTAACTATCAATAAATCTCCGCTGCAAAGTAAAGGCAAGGCAAACCCCTCCATGTGTTACCCAATTCGTGGTGTAGCTAGGAATAACTAGATATTTGAGGGTCTCAGCTCTTTGAGGGCGCCTTTCAACATTAAGTGAGATTTGATGAAGAAGAAAAATTTGTCGCAAATAGGCATTATGCATTATTATTTAATTTGTGAAAAACAACTCCAACAGCTGAATTATTATTTGTGCCATTCATGTATATACAAATATATTCTTATTAATATGTGATGTCAGAACAGAAATGCAATAGGTGAACTATTTCAACTTGGTGCCTGGAGTGGGGGGGTCAAATATCCCATCCATTCCCTACCTTCTTATCTACGCTTCTGACTGCAATTTGGAAAACTGTGACCATTTCCTGTTTTATGTCTGTAATTATTTTGTTACTGCAATCTGAACTGTTGGTGATTCATCATAATTATTCCTATTGATTCTTTTACATCGTTCAACTCGATTACATCTTGCCCGAGTAAAACTGAAACAAATAAATCATGTAAAGCAGGCTCTAGATGATTAATGTGAAAAGAAATTCATGGCTGTACTTGAATTTCTAAAGAGTCCATTTTTTCAGATCATGAGGAGATATCTTTAGCAGCAAAATCGTTACCATTAAGTGGAAGAGTCCATTGCATCAAACCATTCATTATATAAAGTAGATAAATGATTGAAAACTAATGATGTTAACTGTAAAAGCAAAGTTGTTAATAAACAGGTGAGGTTAGTCAATCAATAGAAACCGTCATGTGACTAGAGTCTTTTGGCATCATGCTGTGTTGGAGGTGGGGTGATCAATGAATAAGTCACTTCTCTTTCATTTTGTTGAGCAGTGGATTTTTTACGAAGTGTATCAATAATAAGAAACCAAAACGTATTGACAAAAATGACTTTCACAGACTAACGCCCAAAATAGGGGTTACGGGTCTACATGCGAAGCTAATGCACTTCTATTTACAACTCGTTTGCGTATACTTTACATCGATTACAGGTGTCCAAAAAGAATTTATGTACTTCTTACATTTCTTTCCCTCTCCTAAATTATTTCAAGCTTTATTGATAATATTTTTCTCACATCTCTGTGTTACTTCAGGCAGCATTATTTCAAGGGTTTATTTATTTTAGTTTTTAAAATAATACATAGAAATCTTCAGGTGCTATTGCTGCAAATAAATCTCCAGCAATAGTCTCACAACAATATAAAAACAGACGTGTTGATAAAGCACATATTTCATTGATCAGTGCTGTTATAAAAAAGTGGGTTCAAAAAATTACTGGCACCATTTTTTTCATGGAGGTGCAGAGGGGCATAATGGTTACCAGTATAGAAAACAGAATCAGCAAACGATGTTCACATTTCAGCCAAAGCTGCTTATATTCACTTTGCACAAATGTCCATGGAAAAGGTATAGATCCACCTCTCTCTCCAGCTATTTGATAAATCAAATAACAAGGCAGTTCATCTTGAGGGTGGGGCTAGCAACTACCCTCTCCCATTAAGAAGAGTACTTGCGACTGAAACTTCAATGCAGCCCTTTGCCTGATAAGGATTCTACACACAAATCTTTTGCACTAATTGGGAAATCTAGTTTAGTTAGTCAGAAGTGAACATAATTATCATCGGTCAAAACTGTAATTTAGTTTGCTGATTTTGTTTTTTTGTGCTGGTAACTGTTGTGCTAGCCCATACCTCGCATGTTTATGTGGGTGAGTGTAAACTTATCTGCAGAAGAGCAGAGTTCCTATAGATTAAAACCTTGCAATGAAGACCTCAAAAAGGATATTATTTTGAACAAATCACTTGATAAACAAAGAAGGCCAAAGAATATATCAGCCAAGATGATATTGTATCCAAAACAATTAAGTTGAGGATACTAGTCCAAGTAATTCATGTAATAAAAGAAATACTTCATCTCGGATTGAACTTTTACCATACATGCTGGTTAAGATGGATATTCAATTTTAAAAACATTCACGTAAATATCGCACGGGTAACATGACTATGAAATCATCTACTGGAGCTAGATATTAACAATAACGGGCCGAGAAGGATGCAGTGAGCGGTAGTCCTTTGAATCATCTTGTAAACTGCTTGTCTTTTAGTCCGGCATATACAGTATCAAACCGTTGAGGGCGGAGTAAATTTGATTTCTGACCGGGGAATTTAAAAAGGTACCTTTAGTGTTACTCGAAATAGGAAGTGCTAGATCAAAGAAGCGACTAAACACGGGGTATATGGGGTAGGCAAGTGTGATCGAGCGCTGTATCTATTAAGGAGAGGATGAAGAAGACTATGCAGCATCTTGGTGGGACACCTTACCTCAGAAAGGACAGCATATCAAGGAAGAAAGACGTGGATGAGAAGAATCTGAGATCACAGCGAGAAGGAAAGACGGGAGAGAAATGGGGACTATCGTTCTGGAAAAAAAAAGTAGAATCACACATGACAAAACGAGAAAGCACTCAGAGAGCGCAGACCTCTGCCAATGCCGTACACTAACTAAGAACTGAATGAAAAACATTAAAAAACAAGAGACAGAACTTTGAATGTATAAATATTGTTACTTCTCTTGAAATTCAAATCTAGCCTTTTTATTGAATGCTCATTTTTAACTTTTCCCACAGAACAATAAAAATTTCCTTGATCTGCCTCAAGATTTAATCAAGTCTTCTGTGGCCAGTGCATTCCATTGAGAACTTTGGGAAATATTGTATGGACAGATAGACGGACACAAGTGAATACAAACACCTCTCCCAAATTTGTTGGCAGAGGCAAAATACTGGCAAGGAACGATCGTGAGAAAAAGTAGTAAGTCACCTGTAGGTGATAAAAAAAAACAAAAGACAAATCTGACATAACTTCAAAACATTCCTGAAAAGTTCATGGATAAACAAAACAATTTTTATAGAACTTCAAATTTTGATGCTATGATTGTTCAAGTATTGACTGTGATGGTTTATTTAAAAGTTTTACTAGAAAACAATTTTTTTTCACTGAAAGGAAAAAAAAGAAGAAAAATGAGGAGAGAGAGACAGAGGGGGGAAAGGAGAGACAGAGGGGAAACCAGAGAGGGGGAGGAAAGGAGAGAAAGGAGAGAGAGAGGGGGAGACAGGGGAGAAAGGAAGGAGAGAGAGGGGAGAAAGGAAGGAGAGAGAGGGGGGGAGACAGGGGAGAAAGGAAGGAGAGAGAGGGGAGAAAGGAAGGAGAGAGAGGGGGGAAAGGAAGGAGAGAGAGGGGGGAAAGGAAGGAGAGAGAGGGGGGAAAAGGAAGGAGAGAGAGAAGGGGAAAGGAGAGAGAGAGAGAGGGGGAAAGGAGAGAGAGAGAGAGGGGGAAAGGAGAGAGAGAGAGAGGGGGAAAGGAGAGAGAGAGAGAGGGGGAAAGGAGAGAGAGAGAGAGGGGGAAAGGAGAGAGAGAGAGAGGGGGAAAGGAGAGAGAGAGAGAGGGGGAAAGGAGAGAGAGAGAGAGGGGGAAAGGAGAGAGAGAGAGAGGGGGAAAGGAGAGAGAGAGAGAGGGGGAAAGGAGAGAGAGAGAGGGGGAAAGGAGAGAGAGAGAGGGGGAAAGGAGAGAGAGAGAAGGGGAAAGGAGAGAGAGAGAAGGGGAAAGGAGAGAGAGAGAAGGGGAAAGGAGAGAGAGAGAGGGGGAAAGGAGAGAGAGAGGGGGAAAGGAGAGAGAGAGAGGGGGAAAGGAGAGAGAGAGAGAGAGAGAGAGAGAGGGGGAAAGGAGAGAGAGAGAGAGAGAGAGAGGGGGGGAAGAGGAAAAGGAGAAAAAGAAGAGAGAGAGAGGGACAAGAAAAAAAGGGGAAAAGGAAGAGAAAGAGACAGAAGGTCAACACTCCTTATGCCTATTGATATTTCTGACTATGTAAGCCAAAATAGCACTGCTGGTGGCCTGTGCAGTCCCTCCAGTACTGGAATCCCCACGTCTGCTGAGGTCTCCTCTTTTTTTCCTTTACTTGTAAGAAGAGGAATAGAACCTGTCATGATTGATATTTATTCACATGCAAGATAAAAATCCTATAAAAGTACATAAGACATTGGGGCAAGGAAGGGGTTGGGATTGGGATCAAACTGGAATTTGTGCTAATCTAGTCTCCTTCATGGCTTTCACCTTGTCCCTAATTTAGAGTCAGCAAACAGCAGAGATAGAACCAGGTTCAAGGTATAACAGTATTGCCATATCTGAATCTTCAAGAATCGGACAGTTGTCAACACACATGAATAATATAGCTGACAGTGGCCAGACCAGTCATTCTCAATGGGATGGAAGAGGGACGAGTTGAAGTGAGGGTGGGGGGTGAATTGTGGTTATCAAATACAACTAAAACTAACCCAGGGTGAGCAAAAGCCACGTACGGTTCTTTGTTATTCAATGTGTGGCTTGTGGAGATATCTTGCTGAAGCTCATTTTCTTATCGCAGAAAATATAAATGTAAATTCAAAGAGATTTATACACTAGTCTGGGTTGTCATTCAATAGAAACAGTCATAAGAATAATATGGCATGTTGAGGGTAATCAAGTAAAAAATTGGAAAAAAGAAGGTGATCAATGTTTAAGTTACTCCAGAAACTAAATGTTGGGCAGTGATCACTACAAGATCTGGATATTCAAAAATACAAAAACAAGGGGACTCAAACTAACGGACCAACTTAGCATAAACTTATGTTGCAAATTGAACCCCCCTCCCCCCCGGGTTAAAAAAGTAAATGTTTTCAATACTCTAGCTACGTTTTAAGGATTTTTTTTTTTTAAAAAGAAAGAATCAAAATAATCTTGTTGCCTACTCAAAAACTGCTTTTGTGCCACATTAACCCAAAAATGACACAAAAAAAGCCCCAGAAAACAATAAATCCCTCTTAAGCCATTTTTTATGACTAGAGAATAGCTGAAATTAAGAAAAGTAGCACCTAAAAATGTATTTTCACACTGCCAAAATGAGAAATGTTTAGATTTAGTGTAAAAAAGCACTGAATTGGCAACATTGGATACTACCCATTCGGACATACTTTTCTGATTGGGGAAATTTTTGACAAAAACCCTCAGTTTCTCAACAGATAATAGTAAAACCCCACAAACACCATAGCCTTAAAATTGTATTATGAGAGTATTTGGCCTTGGCTGACTCTCTCGCATCAAGTCTATTCAGCTTATTGGTCCACTGAGCACTGTAAAGGCCCCATTCAACATTTGGATTATGGGCAGAACAGTGCGTAAGGCAGTATGAACCAGCCAAAAGGAAGACTCACTGGTTGAAAGAAGGCATTATGTTTCATTTGAAAAAGACAGACATGTCCTACTTTTGAATATAGTAACCCCAATCAAATTCTGCTCAGAAACAGGTTGTCACATCTGAACATTGAAAAAGAGGACATTTCTGAGTTGTTGACACACGTATATAATAGGTCTGGTTAGTCATTCAATAGAAACCTTTGCATGATCAACATCTTCTGGTAGCATGTTGTGTGTTGGGGATGATCAATGAAAAAATTGGAATTAAGGGAGTAATTAAAAAAAAAAATCTTTTAAGGAATAAATATTTGGATTTTCAGCCCTCTGGCTTCATTAGGTTGGCCTACATGCATGATACATAGCTAGCTAGCCAGCCAGACCAATTTGAAAACTGAAGAAACCTATTGGCTGACAGTAAGTGGATTATAATAGAAAATTACTAAAATGCCTTCAATACAGGGCAAAGAAAACAAATTGTACAGAGTTAACCTAGAGACTGGGAATAATTTGCATTGAATTTCGTCTCTTCAATACCTAAAAAGGATTCAGTATTTTCATTTATTGCTTCAGGATTTAAGTACCATAATTCTTCATGTATGACAAGCACCCCTAATTATAGGCTATGAAATCCTCAAATAAAAAACATCTCCTGTACAATACACAGACTTTTCAGAACTTCTTATGGCCAAATTTTGCCTTTTGTTCAACTTTTTACCCAGATTGTATTGAATGAAAATGAGATTTTATGTCTATACTTTATATCTGTGAATCACCAAGCTTGCATGAAACCAGAACTTAATCATCTTAAAAAAAAGGTTGATGTTTTAGTGGATGGTATCTTATATGACTTGATTGCCTACACATGTATCAGAACAATTATTTAAGAAACTATCTGAAGAATAGATCTTTTGTCTGAAAAATACCCAGAGCAAGAATTGTTGGTCCAAAATGACCATAGAGACTCAAAGGAAGAATTAAAAAAAAAAAAAAAAATTAAATGGTGCCTTGTGGTGTACTCATGTGAAATCTCAAGATTGTAGCCCAAAAAATGTGAGAGAGAGAGACACACACAGAGATAAGTAGATAGATAGAAATACTCAAAGAGAGAACAATACGTAGCCTACTTGGCTGATTGGTCAGGCAAGCCAATTGTGGGGGCTTCAGGGATTAGATATTATCTTTCTCTAATTAGAGTTAAAGCCATTCACTTCAACCTCTGACAATGTGCGGGAATGAGTGAGATAAGATAATCAAACCATAAGGGTATTTGGTGTAAAACAATTTCACATTTTTTATCTCCAATCAGATTAAGGTGTTTTCTGACATCAACACAGGATAAGTTTGTAGATACTGATAACTGCAAAGATAGATTTGTCCTGGACAATGCCAGGTTACCTTACTGATCTTTCATAAAATCATAATTACTATGATGAAATGATCCTGAAAGGGAGCAGTCAATTGCAACCACACTTCCAGGAAATCGGCAATTACTGTCCTGTTTGAACAATAATCAAAAGACGGAAGATATGGTCAGATAAGAAAGGAAGCCAACAATTTGGTTTCTTTTCTCTTAAACGATAAAAGAAAAGAACTCTTTCTATTGTGATTCTGCGGAAGGAACTTCGCACTAAAAACAGAACTTGTACATACATAGAAATCAGGTTTGTTCTATAAGGAGGAAAAAAAAGCAACCATCAACCCAATATGTAAGACAGGTAATGACAAGGGTTTCAGCCACAGAAGATGGTGACTGGTCAAAAGGCATCAGATAGAAAGACAACAGTGCAGTCCTGACTACAGCAAGTTACAATTAGTGTTTAGGCCACTATTTGACCTTGTGCTGTACAAAGATCACTTAATATGATAATAAGAGATCCTCCAATTTAGGCTTTTGATATCAACATAATATACTTTTCATTAGGCACAAATAAAGAAATGAATAGAATCACTCAGACACTGAAAGAAAACGATTTGATAACCATTCAGTGCTACCAACTAAAAAGTTCCTTTGTGCAGAGTTAACCTCAAAAAACGCCAAACACTATTAGCCTTTTTTATAGAGATTCTTAATAGCTAAAATTGCTAGAACAGCTGAAAAATACAGCTTAAAATAATACTAAATGTTGAATTTTCAAACTGCCAAAATATATGTGCAAAGTGCTAAACTGGCATGACTGTGATCACTCCTTTCGATTAAGAGTATCAAGTATTGAATTTCATCAATTTTAATTATTACAACAGGATTTGTTCTCACGTGTGTGTGCACATTCTGTGGGCTGCTACCATATACAGAACTACACCTTCGATCCATCATAAACACACAAGAAATTATAAGAGTGTGATTTCTTGACTTCTAAACTTCTACAATTGGGTATTTTCCATTATTCCATATATTTTCAGACTAGTATCTTCATCTTTGTTGTTTTTGATATTTCAACCAAAGAATGAATTGTCTAAAATCTTATATCAAAACCAGTGAAGATGAAGTTAAAAAAACTATGAAATGATATATATATGTTACACTGAATTGGTGAAATTGAAATTTAAAAAAATAAGAAATACAAAAAAAAAAAAAAAAAAAAAAAAAATGTAAATGCATAGTTCTAACTTGATGGACAGTTCATTTAATCCAAACAAGGAAATATAACAACTATTTTTTAAAATCAAAAGTTTATGTAATCAAAGTGAAATCAAACTTTTTACAAAAAAAAAAAAAAATGAATAAATTTTGCCAAATAGGCAATTTCACTGATTAGGCATAACATATATACATCAAACAAAACTAAGCTCTAAAATTACACACACCCACAAATTCTTATCAACCCTTTGAAGACTTAACTATCAAGGTGCTTAATGCCTGAATTTTCAAAAAGGTGTTTAAAAAAAAAAAAAAAAAAAAAAAAAAAGACTTAAGTTTTCTCAGACAACTGTACTCCTTGTTCGTACTGTTAAAATATTGAACGATTCTGTTTATCACTATCACATTCAGAGACTACACCTGAAGAAGACCATAGAATTGATGAGCCGAAATGTTGTGTTAAATACACAAAGAAAGAGAAAAAGGAATTCAATCATCCCAAATCTCTTTGAACGTAAATTACCTTTCCCCAAACTATATTTTGTTGATTTTTGTTGAATGAATAAAAGAAAACTTTTCTTTTTGTTAAATCAATAATTTTCCATTTCAAAACCATGATGAGATCCATTTTTCTCATCAGACATTTATCCATGGACAGATGAAGAACAGAATTAAGACATCACTCTTCCTACATATATTTCCTGTCCTGTCATATAATGCGAACTAATTTCTGTGTCGGTTTCATACTATGATGACATCATTGTCTATAGTTGTAAAACCCAGGAAAATCTCATTCAATTTAATTCTTTATGACATATATATTCTTGTTGACTTATAAAACTAAGAGAGTACTTATATAGGAACAGCAAAAAAAACTTGACACTCTCCTTCATGCCTTAATTCAGGGGTTTCAAAACTTAAAAAACCCAGGGAACCCTTCTATTGAAGGAAATATTCTGGTAGAAGCTTATTTCCAGCATTTTTCTTTCAGATTGTAATAGATAAACTGCAATGATAAATTTTCCCTATATAAAAATCATTCATTTTAAAAGAATTATATCTATTTGAATTCAAATATAAGGTAGGGTCCGTGAAATGATTGTTTTTCCATAGCAGTTTGATGGATGGTGTTTCTCTGCCATAAGATTCACAAAGGCAAGTTCAGAGAGGATATTGCTGTGGTCCCCCAAACATTATTTGCTGGACCACCAAGGGTCGGTTTTGAAACCACTGCATTAATTCATGATCATCATCTGTTGAATATATAAGCAGGGTCAGCTTCAAGCCAATCAGATCAATTGCTCCCAAACAGGGCTCAGCACCTCAGGGCAAAAGTAAACTACAATAGTCTTATATCTCGGAATTTTTGAGATGAGGTATTATTATTTTTATTGATATTCAGACCATCCTCATCTTGGTTGTTTTTCATACAACGTTTCGGCCGTTGCACTCTACGGCCTTCGTCAGGTATCATCTGGTAGATTTGGGGAAGTAACAAACCGAACCCTTTATTCATCCGACGTGGGTATATTGAGCGCACTCCCCTCTTAGCGTTAGTAGTATTGTTATACTGTCTCACACTAGGATCGAACCTAGAACCATCGGATTACTTAACAGTAATTTGTCCGATGCTGTAACCACTGCGCTATGTGTCCATGTGGACCTTACACCACATTGCAAGTTTTACAGAGAACAGCTATGACTTTAGTTTTCTTCTGAATTCTTAAAATCTCCATAGTGTTTGTTTATACTGTTTGTATTTTGGAATTCATTTATCTTGTTTGAATTGAATGATATCACAGTCGATAATTGAATGAACGTAACGCCAAAATTTGAAGTCATGTAAGAGAATTTCATCAAAGAATAAGTCTGGTCAGAAAACATTCAACCATTTCCGAATGGAAAACGTCCAAAATCGAGTATTAAGAAATCGGGAGAATCTAGATGTAATTGATAAACCCGTCAGAATACCCCCCCCCAAACAAACAAACAACGATAACAAAAAACAAACAACATTTTTAGAAGAGGTTTAGCGGAGGACTGGTGCTAATTTTCAAATCAGTAGACAAAACAGTATGGTCAGGAGCACAGGAACACACCAACAAACACAAACATACGTACATATGAAAGGGGATAATAAAAACCCTTTGCCACCTCTGGTAGGTACGGATGCTCAGTTAATGATAGATCAGAATAAATTATCTTTCTCTGGAATTTTTCAAGAGCACACCTCGGTTGCTTTCACTATACCATAGAGGTATAAAGTCGGTAATAAATTTTACAAGGGTACACCGGTGGTTGAGCAGGTAATGCCACGAAGAACAGCCTCGGCGGGACAGTTAGCGTTCACCTTGCACTAATGCCCTTGTGAAAGACACAAATCCTAATACCCCCATCAGCTAAGGACAAAAACAGCTCAGAGTGAAGTGAGTGACGCCACTCCAGGTGCTTGCTGCCCACAAGCCTAATTCATATATCGTAGAAGAGTCAAGTAAATAGTAACACGATATGTGGAGTTCAGGTTGAGATGGATGGAGCCATGGCCAGCATAAGGGCAAGAGAGGGAATAAACTTTATATCTTCAAGATTCTACTGACCTTGGTTGTGAACCCATTTCCAAATGGGGCCTGGAGCTTGTAAGGCTGGCCCTGCATAAAAGCTTGCACAGCCGGGAACCATTAATGTATAATTGCAAAAGACTAACGAGCACCATTCTTTTTTTGTTCTATTGTTGGACAAGAATAGGTAAGTAACACAGTAGGTTTTTGTCTACATTGTCTCTCTATCCTGCTTGCTTCTACCCTCAAACTTATCCCCACCCGTAATGTCTATATCACACAAACTGTTTTTCTCATAACAGCATTGTCCAACAAAAAAAAAAAAAAAAAAAAAAAAGTGTGAGAAAAAAATAGACATCAACCCTCCAACCCATTTCATTCTAAAGTCTATATTTTGTTCAGTTGTATTGTTTTTTTTTAAAAAAACATGACAGCAGGGAGGGGGGGGCTAATGGTTAACGGCATGGAAATGAAATCTGTGAACCATTTTCAAACTATGTTCACTTTGCACTGAGATCCTTGGGAACAGAGGGATTCCATCCTTACTACTCCTTGCCATTGGTAAGTAGCTGGTAACCAGTCTAGGAGATGGATAACTGAAATCAAACTGGAGAAGTGAAACTCGTTATCTAGCATTGTGAGAGGCTGGCAACAGACAGTAGAGAACATGTCATGAAAATGTATGGTTAATGTGAAGCTTTGATGGGTTTAGCAAGCCAGAATTAATAAAATACCACCCACTGAAAAAAAAAAAAGAAAAAAAAAAAAAAAAAGGCTGCTATTTCTGACAACACCTTGAGCACAAGACTACAATTAGATGATTTGGAGGGAGGGGAAAAAGAAAAGAAAAAGACAAGCATATTAATACATTTCCTCACCAGTATGTTCTCTTATACAGTTTGAGAATTTCTCATCTGAAACTTCAAAATGTTCCAAAACATAAAACTTTAGCCAATATGACATCACAAGTGGAGAATTCCACACCTAACCTCACTATAGAATGATTCAAAGACAGGAGACAGGGCTGATTTCTGAGGCATTCAACTCATCCTGATCACAGTAAAAGTTTAGTTATCTTCGTAATTTTTCAGAAAACTATATTCATATCATTGTTCCCCTTATATTACAAGCCCTATTCCCATGATACTTCATTATGCACATACAAATATTCAGAAATAAAAAAAAGAGTCTTAAATCCCAAACACTCCTAGTCCCAAGCATTTCAGATAAAGGGGTACTCAACCTGTATAATACTATGATTGCTTGTAAACTTTGATTAGTATGCCATATGTATGAGAATAAACACATACACAATGATTTTTCATGTACCGATATACATCAACACCTAGCGATACTTCACCAGCTCTGGGAAGTAGCTACCAGATGAAATATACAGCACTAATCCATTTCATCTTGTTGAGGCTCAATAACTGCAACATATATTCTAAAATAATTAGAATGACCCTGACTGAGAGCACTGTGGCACACAGCTGTGCTGAACAAGCTATTTGTGGCAGGTTATAATGATCCTGCATAGACATTTCATTTAGCACTACATTTATCAGGAATGTATCTAAATCACTAACCGAGGTATTACTGTAATGGAGGAGGGGGAACTCTACCACAATGCTTCTTAAACTACTATTATAGAAATTTCATTTAAAATAAGTTAATTTTCTAGGGTTCAATTTTATTTTCATCTTTTTCTCTCTCGTGTATGATTTTATACATAATTCATATTGTATCAGGAGCTTGTCTGGTCTCTGTTCTGCTTGAAGGTTTTATAACAGTTAATTATGGCAATAGCCTGCTACTTTGAAATTAGAAAACCGTAGTTACAGAAAAGAAAATATATCAAATTTCTAGTTTTATTGCTAATAAAGAGCATTAGGAGTTTACTAGGACTTGCAAAAACAACTCTGGTTAGTCAATAGAAACTGACAAGTAACCGTCTTTTGGCAGTATGCATTGTGGGGATGATCAATTAAGTTGGAAAAAGGAATGATCAATGAATAAGTTATTTTTCTAGCTTTTTATTGGGCAGTGATCACTAAAAAGAAAAAAAAAAGAAAAGTTAAAAACAACAAGTGTGAATAATGCTGACACAAATTGAGGGTTCAATTTTGCATCAAATCACCTTGTGCATTGAACCCCCACTAAAAATCCATTATTGGGCAATTTTTCAAAAAAGAACAAATAAACAAAAAACGTTTTTTCCAGACATAAGGAGTATAAGTTGAAATTTTCAGCCCCTAGTGCCATTGTTATGACCTCCACACATGATACATATTTATATGATCAACCAGCCAGACCAACTTGAAAACTAAAGAAACCCATATTGACAGTTTTGGTTGATGGTTTCTTGAAAAGGCATGGCCACAGGAGTAGGACCCCCCCCCCCACAAAAAAAACAATAACAAAAAAAAAAAAAAAAAAAAAAAAAAAGAGTAAATTAAGTAATTCACTCTTCAAGTTTCATTCACCCCCTCACATTCACTTCTCTAGTTTCATTCTACCCCCAAATAATTTCATTTACTCTTAGATGAATCATTCACCAATTTTAGAAGCGTTGCTTTACGGTCTTCAGTGATTATAAACTAGTCCAATGTCTTCATGTATTTACAGTAGCAGTAATTAGTACAATACTATACTACACGTTAATAGACACAGGAGAAAAAAAAACTAGACTATTTTTAGTAGTTATTTTTACTAACCTACTTACCTTTGTTTTTCTCCACACTTGTGGGAAAGAGCACAGCAGTGAGCCTTTGTTCTAATTAGTTCACAAAAGAATTAACAATGATTTAATCAGTTCATACATTAGAAAAAGTTTCCATTTTGAAAAGGTAGTATTAGCTTGTTGCACAACCCAAATCAGAGCTATGATGAAAACAAAACGAAAAGGAAGATAAATAACACTCAAAATTAAATCATTGGATTACAATACTTCATCTGATAATAAAAAAAAATAAAAATAATTGCTTTAATAATGATATATACAATATATTTTTGGAATAAGTTGCCTAGCCATGTTAAAAATAGCACTAGTGTACAGTTTTAAAAATAATCTAGATAAGTTTAGGAATTATGGAAAGAACACGAGCTTACAAGGACATTTTTGGAATCTGATGAGATATTCAAGAGAGTAATCTTTGAATTGTATTAAATTGCTGAGGTTTGTATTCAGGTACATTAAAATCTGTTTTATGAATTTTGTAATTGTTTTGTAGTTGTATAAATAATGTATAGCTGAAGATGCTCAAGAAGGCATGATAAAAAAAATAAATACCAATTCTAAAACAAAAAAAAAAACCAAACTGGTGCAGATAATGGAGTAAAAAGTTGATATTAGATTTCTGCTGAAGTTTTTTTGTACCAAAGGTCATAGCTGCTAGGCATGAACCAGACTTCCCTTTGGCAAGAGGGATTTTTGTTAGAAAGCTTACCCTAAGTCTGACTGGTATTGTAGAAGTGACAACTCAAGTTGAAGTCGTGATAAAAATAATTTGAACATCAAGATGAAACTGAGAAAATTACACCATTTGTATTTGTAGTAATAATATCATCTTGATCTTTTTTCCCCCCCCTTACTTGAAGCATTATGACACACTGGGTGTCATGGATTTTAGAAACATATGGAATTCGCATTCATACAAGTTGAAATAATCCAGAACAGAAATTTAAAGTTGAAATGCAAGAATAAACATGTTTTTTCATATCAATAGAAAACAAAAACTCTTGAAAACATATGTAGCCAGATGCACATTTTCATGTCAATCAAATACGCCCGGAGAAGTAGAAGAGTCACCAGGTTGTCATTCATTGACTAAAAGTCACAAAAGCAATCTACGTATCACTCGAGTGCTTCACTTGTTGAATTGTTAGATTTTGATTTGGTGATGTAGATTCCAGACATATCCCGGGATATAAATCTCCAAGGAATCTCAAACGGCTCAAAGAATTTGGTAACTGAACAGTTTTTACTTTAAGCTCCAATCAGCAATTTACGAGACTTCAATATTATCTTCTTTTTTTCTTGCTGCATGGCTAACTCTTAGATAACGCCACAGTTCATCTTCATGGCACACATTTCATTGTAACATTCTGAGGGTAAAGATAAGCCTTAATGCGGTGAGATCCATAGTAATATGAATCATTCAAAAAACTAACAATATAAACAAACTGGTCACTGATTGGAATGAGAGAGGAGTTGAGGGTGTAATTTAGATTTCAGTTTACCGTGTGGACCTTGGTAGCTCAATCAGTAAGAGTAGAGATTTTACTACAAGATTTGTTTGGACAGTTGAATTCATTCTTTGTGTTGCTGCTGCCATAACAATGTCTCGGCTGATTCATTCCACAGCCTTCTTCGGGTATATGATCTACTTATATAATGAACAGAAGCTGCGATTGGAATAGCAGTAACAGTGCAGACAATGGAATCTACGACAAGTTCAAACTCAAATTCAGGGCTATTCATGTTCCCTTTGTACTAATACCCTTGGGAAAGACATGAACCTATCTCTTCTACCCGAGTTATGGGTAAAATAGCAGAGCAGATTGGGCTCTCTAGCATTGGGAAGACAACCAGTCTAGGAGAAGGACAACCGATTCCAAACCAGGAAGAGGAGCTCTACTAAAGTGGTTGGACACCCAATTTAAGTTTTTTCCAGCTACTTGAGCAGCCAAGTGGATGCCAGACTAATCAGTCTCTGCTCTCCTCTAAAATACATTGGGCTAAGATGGGGATCATGACTGCTGGTCTTCCTAGGGTCTCCATATGCTTCATCCAGGCATGTACCCTGGAGAGGACACTTCGGTGTCATTCCATTATCTGAAGAGACAGGATGGAGGCCATTCATATAATGAATAGTATAATTTTTTTCTTGTTTCTCTGTAACAATGGATTCTTCTACTCAAAAGTAATAATTTTGATATCTATCCACCATTTGAAACAATGGACTCTTCCACCGAAACAAATAGTTTCTTTTCTCAAGAAAAGAAAGGAAAAAAGAGGGGAGTGTATGTGATAGTAATTAATACATATTTTTTAATTTTTCCACAGGGATTAACTACTCCTTGACATGACTAAAATCCAAATACTAATCTGGAGGATATAAAATAACATCCATGAAATTCTTTTTCAAGATGGCCTTCCCTTCTTTGCAACACATTATATCAAAGTTTGTCCGTATTACAATTCCAGGGAGTGATCAACCAATTAACTGAAGATGGAAATTTCCACTCGGAGTTACGGACAACTTTTCCTGCTGGTTTTGAAAAAAACTGTTCAGCTTATTTGGCGTCAACCTGTACAATTCAAGTTACTGCCGCGTTCAGAATGTGGCAACAAAGCTGCTCCTGCCGCATTCAATTGGTTAATAAAAAGCACAGTTCCCATACAACAAGACGTCCCTACTTTTTGTACCCCAGCTTCACATTACATTGAAGTGCATACGATAAAAAAAAAAAAAAACAACAACAGAAAAAACTCAGCTGGAAATATGTTAAAATGGAGTCAGTGGATCAGGCAGTCATCATAAATAGAGAACAGGGTTTTGCAAACGTCTGCCTTGTGACAATGTAGTCATACGATCTTTCAAGAAACAAGGGCTGGGCTGGGGTGGGTGGGAGCTAGGAAAAGAAAAGAAGAATACATGGTACCCCTTCCCCAAGACCCTGTACCCACCCAGACAAGAGAATTGGTGCATGATGGATGAGAAACACACGCAGTCAGGAATTCTTGACCCAAGGGAATTTTATGTGTATGACAGAAAAAAAAACCCAGTACAGCAATATCCTGCTAAGAGCCGTCCCATTGAGTGCTGATTCACTATAACATTGCAAATATTTTTCACTAAAACTTTAGTCATCATAAATTTCCAAAATAAATAAGGATAATAAACCGCATCATAGACATTCATTGAAATGACTAAACTGTACACTTTGCTTAATTTGATAGACATGTGGGAATTAATATACAATTCATCACATAGTGTTATATATCAACATCTAGTGATATTTTACTAGTTACCAAATGAGATACACAGCATTTATCCATTCCATCATGTTGAGGCTCAACAATGACATACATTTTGAAATGATTGCTGTCGCTACGTCAATTTATGCTATGATATAATGGCTCCATAAAGCGCAATTTTGTTTAATGTTGTATTTTCAGGAATGTATTTAGAACACTGACTCTTTCTTCCTACATACCAGTATATCATTGGGCATAATTCTAAAACAGTGAATGCTAGAAACATGAAACTTCTTTTTCTATAAAAATAGGCATCAAACACCCTCTCAACTCTTTTTGATAAGTTGGGACTTCGAAGTTTGACTAGAATATATTTATTCTGACAGGTTGTTAATAACATCCAGATCAAGTAAAATGTAGATGTAAATAGATGTTTGTTTTTTTTTTTACTATTTTAGATGTTTTTCAGTGGAAAATGCCAGTGATGTCATAAAAAGAATTGATTTTAACCATGTTCTTTGATTGAAGTTCCTCTTACAGGACTTTAAAACTTGAGATTGCGGTTGTTCAGTCATTGAATTGGCAAATATTCATTTTCACAACATAGTCAGGAGTAAACTGGTTTTGAAAGCTGGTATGTTTTTTTGTTTTTTTTTCCCTCCATTGTATGAATGAAAATATTAACAGTTTGGCTCGGGAGTGGGGGTTCAAATGAATGGTACAAATGAATCTTAGTCAATAGAAAGTCACAAGACCAACATCTTTTGGCAGCATGTCCTGTTGGTGACGATCAATTTAAAAAAAAAGGGGGGGGTGATCAATGAATAAGTTACTCCCTTGACTTTTGTTGGGCAGTGATCACTAAAATGTCCATTTTAAAAAAAACAAGTATAAATGCTGCTGGATACAAACTAAGGAACCAATTCAGCATGAACTTAGGTTGTGAATTGAACACCCCCACTTAAAATCTATTTTAGAATTTAAAAAAAAAAAAAAAAAAAAAAAAAAAAAAAAAAAAGGAGGGGGGTTGTAAATACAAGGAGTAAATTTTCAGCCTACTAGCTCCTTAGGTGTGGTATGGACAAGCAATGCCTACATAGATAGCTAGTGAGGCAGAACCACTTAAAAACTGAAGAAAACCATGTTGTTAAACGGTTTGGGTCAACTGTTGCTAATAGCTGTGAAAGAATGCTGATGCTGGCAAAAGAACATATGACGGAATGGGTTTTTTTTTTTCAGTAGATTTGAAAATCTGCATATTTAGTATTTCTTTGTAACCGACCTGAGTGCCCTCACCACAACATTAAGGATAATACGTTTTTTCCCTATTAATCACACAATAGAAAGAGTTTAAACTTGGGTTGGGTTGAGCAACTCCTTTGAGCTTACAAAAATTTCATAGATATAACGTTATCACTAAAAGATCAATGGAGAAGAGTGGTTTTTGATGGGTCGTATTTCGATCAAATATTTACTGTTTATTGTTGTTTACACCATCCTTGATCTTGATGATAAACAAACAAACCTAAATAATTCATACATTATAACATAATAGATATTTCTCAGCACGATTGAAATATCGGACTGAAATTGGATTAAGGCACTCTTTATGTTTGCAATGTGAGACTTTTATCAACTACTTAGTAAAACAGTAAAAAAAAAAAAAAAAAACAGTTAAAAAGACCTACTTATAGGACTCATAAGAAGGGGGGGGACAAACAAAAGAAAAAAAACAACAACAAAAAAAAAACACAGCAAATATAAAGTTTCATATATCATAATAACATCGTCATGGCTTGGCTTTGCAAACATAGATTTTAGGATGTTACTATAGCGTTCTACCAGACCTATTTTGTGGTCCTGGTAGACTGGTTTCTTGGGTTTCTGGCTTAGAGCAAAGAGCAGTTGACTGGTTCCTAAACCTAATCCTTCATGGGGTGTCGGGTTAGAAATGTATCATAGATTAGGATCTACTTGATGGAACCTAACCAAGAGACAGACCCGCAATCTGAGAAGCATGCAGGGTGCACATGAGAGAATCATGTGCAACCTCACATGGAGAGATCACAAGACAGCACAATATATCAGGAAGAAAACGGGGGTCTGAAACATCATAGAATCTATTAGAAAACTCAAATGGCAATGGGCTGGTCAGGTGACAAGAATGACAGACAACCGATAGACATCACGACTCACAACATGGATCCCCAGAGATCATATGTGAAACCAAGGCCGACAGAATACAAGATGAAGAGATGAACTAGACGAATTCAGAAAATACTGGCAAATCCTGGGGAAGGTTTATGTCTAATGACGGACGTTAAAAGACTACTACTACTACTACTACTGCTGATGACCTACTTGAGTGCAGGTTAGGGTTTTTTATCTTGAAATAAATGAATTTGTTTCTTCTTCGACACAAATTTGTTTTTTTCTTTCTACACAACAACTATGGTTTGAGACATTAAATACTGGGGATGTATCAGATATTAAGCTGATAAAAACATATTACACTTCCTAGTCAAAAGACCAAAAAGCAGAGCTCTACACAGACCCCAGAGTAAATCCAGTAGCCTGCACACTATAGTAGCACCAATTTTTTTTTTTTGCGGGGATTGGGGGTAAGGTGGTATTCCACATCTCGCAGGACCTTATATGCCAGTGAGGATTGTATGTGGAATAGCCCTCAAGCCTACAAAATTTTAGGATGAAGTGTAGCATGCACCTGACTGATCCCACCCTTTGAACCAAGAGTTTAATTAGGACAATGAGAAAAAGGTCCCTAGGTCATAGGTTTTCCATTTGAGTTTACTTCTCCTAGATAGATGCCTGACCCAGCTGTAGAGGTCTAGCACCCTTTTATTAGAAAATTGAATAACTGCAGCCATCAGAAATGGCGAAGGGTTCTATCTTTTTTATATGTGTGTGTGTGCATGCGTGTGTTCCAGGCCATACCATTTTGTCCTCAGACGTGAAAATTGGTATCAGTACATCACTAGACCACTTTCTGGGACTTTACTTTGACACGTTTATTGATAGCATCAAGATTCTTATGAATCTAGATTTTTTTTTTGTTTTTTTTTTATTATAGATGCTTTCCTGTGGAAAATGCCATTGATCTCACAAATATCATTTATTCTGGCTATATTTATTTTTTGACAGAATCTTTTTTTAAATGACTTCAAATTTTGATGCTAGGGTTGTTTAATTATTGTCTGTGATGGTGTGTATATATTCTATTTCTATATTTAATGTTGAAATTAGAAAGAAAAAAAAACTATGTACACACATTATCTCTGTAAACAATGGACTCTTGAAGTTACAAACAGAAACGTTAAATCAAGCAGAAAAAGGTGCATATAACTTCAAATGGAAGGGTGGCTGATGGTGATTTCCATCATTCACAATTGAGCCAAGAGCATTAAGGCCAGTGAACATACGCAACCTCAGCCAAAATCTAAGCAGGAAAAAAAAATAGAAAGAAGAAAAAGGAAAAAAAAATAGAAAGAAGAAAAAGGAAAAAAAAATAGAAAGAAGAAAAAGGAAAAAAAAAATAGAAAGAAGAAAAAGGAAAAAAAAAATAGAAAGAAGAAAAAGGAAAAAAAAAATAGAAAGAAGAAAAAGGAAAAAAAAATAGAAAGAAGAAAAAGGAAAAAAAAATAGAAAGAAGAAAAAGGAAAAAAAAATAGAAAGAAGAAAAAGGAAAAAAAAATAGAAAGAAGAAAAAGGAAAAAAAAATAGAAAGAAGAAAAAGGAAAAAAAAATAGAAAGAAGAAAAAGGAAAAAAAATAGAAAGAAGAAAAAGGAAAAAAAAATAGAAAGAAGAAAAAGGAAAAAAAAATAGAAAGAAGAAAAAGGAAAAAAAAATAGAAAGAAGAAAAAGGAAAAAAAAATAGAAAGAAGAAAAAGGAAAAAAAAAATAGAAAGAAGAAAAAGGAAAAAAAATAGAAAGAAGAAAAAGGAAAAAAATAGAAAGAAGAAAAAGGAAACATACTGGGGAAATGCTGATCCATACATAAATAATTCTGTCTTTACTTAACAAGTATAGGATGTGCCTCATTAGTTGTACGGTACTAGTACCCCCCCCCCTAAAAAAACAAAACCCAGGATTGTTTACACACGGAATGACACTTCTGCCTAGGATCAGAGCTTCTGTATGCACTGCCTATGGTCAAAGAACTTGGGACTGACAATGACACTAAGCAAAGCATACATCAATAGTGAAGAATAATTTATTTATGATTTCAACAATTTTTTAACTATAGTTATATTGTAGATAAAATATAAGTCTCATGAGTTTTTTTTGTTTCTTTTTACAAGAGATTTTTAATTGCTTTTTCTATACCACAAATACTGCATGTGACCAAAATTTCAGTCATTGCAGTCAATGGCTCAACTGTGGATGATGGAAATTTCCATTAGTCCAGCAATGGACCCTTCCACTTTAAGGTATGATCAACTTTTTCTGGTTGTCTTAACGTTTCTGTCTAACTTGAAGGGTCCATTGTTTACAGAGATACTGTCAATCACTGCTACCCAAAACTGACTGGTTTAATCACTGTCGCTGGGTTTGTTTTTCTCGAGTTCTGATATTTATATGTAACTATATCATTAGATTGGATTGTTCATATGCTAAAAAATGTAATAATTGTAGAGACATTTTATTAGGAAATATTTTGTTCGGCATCCAAGTTAACCGGGGTAAATGAATTAAAAAAATGAGTGTTGTGTGGGACTCAAACCTGTATCCACCAGTAAGCAGTTTGAAATCTGCAATCATGTTAAGCAGGAGTCTAGATTAGCACAATGCTTACCAAGGGTGTTGTTAGCTCAATCGGTCAAGCAGAGTTGCATTATGATTGCTGCCAGGTGGATATAGATTCTGTGCCTGCACAATGTTCATTTTCTTCATTCCTTCAACGTGTTGGCTGTTTGTCTTTCTACTTGGTTAACTAAAGTGCCGGATATGATATCGTCCTTAATAAAATGTCATCAAAATTATCACATATGTATCTATTTATATAGATAGATGGACAAAGAGACAGATTTTACCCAGCCCTTATCGTCCATAGTAGAAACTTAGAATTTTGTATACACTCCTCTCAATAAGTAGGGTAATTGTTTTCTTTTGTTTTTTTCAAAATTCCTCCCAATATAGGTTTTTATTGGGAAGTTCGATCTACAATGAAAGTTTATGACTAATTGGTTCCCTAGTTTGTGTCCGCTTGTTCATTCTAAAAATTCAGTCTTTAGTGATCACTGCCCAACAAAATGCAAGTAAGGTAACTTATCTATTGAGCCACATCCCCTCAACACAATATGCTGCTAAAAGACATTGGTTACATGACAGTTTCTATTGAGTGACTAACCAGACCTGTTATCTATGTGTGTCGACAACTTAGGAATGCCATCTCTTTCAATGTTCAGATAAGTTTTTAGGGGGCAGTTTACAATGCAAGTTTATGATAATTCGATCCTTAAGTTTATGCTTATTTTCTAAATTCTTTTTTAAAAATTTTAAATCAAATTTACGTTTCAAACAATAATGGTAATATTTTCATCAAGGTAACTGATTTTATCATCTCCACCGCTTGATTTATGAGGTAAAAAGCAGCCTAAAAAGGTGGCAGTGATTCATAATTGGAATGATAGTTCAACTTATTTTGCTCCACCCTGTATCAAAGTTACCATCACATTTCAAACGAAACCCGAGCTGCTCCTGTTGTAGTCAATAGGTCAAGCTGACATACAACATCAACAAAAGAGTATTTCACAATTACAAACATCAGGAAACAATGAACAATAATCATTATTTTTTACCATGAGGAAGGCAAACTTTTAAACCTATATCCGGCATTTAAACACAGTGCCTACGTGAGGAGGTCCAGGTGAGGACACAGCATTCATGGCATAAAACCACAGAGGATTTGAACAGGGTTACTGATGGAGAAGAGTAGGTAGCCCCAAAAGAAACTACACAACACCCCAATAAGATTTCTCACAGAAGCCTTGTGAATTAGCACCACAAAAAACAGACATTTTTAATCTCATTCTGAAAATATTAATTTCTTGAGATATATTTGCTTGATAACAGGCAACCAAATAAAAAATGCTATCAGAGAGTGAACATACACCTTGTATTACAAGCCTCTTTGGCTTTTTACTTATAAGAATTACTTTGAAAACGGTTGACTCTCAGTACTACGGCTTTTTTCCAGGTGTAACATCCTGACCTGACAATACAATTGAGAACTGAGAACATTTCAACGAAAAGAAATATGGAACAAGTTGAACTGTATCTGTCACAAAATAGAATATTCTACTTATAGACATTGAAGTCAATATTTTAATTTTGTTTAATATGGGATTTTTGTTTCTTTTACACCATCAGACTGTGGAAATGAAAGATGTAAATTTTTAGTAATATCTCAAAAATTCAAGAGAAAATTATACACACACACATATATATCTATATATATGTATATATCTATATTTCAATTATAAATTGCGTTATATTACATAGAAACCAACTTGAAATGATCTCCCATAGTTACATGGTTAACATATTCAATTTAGACAATTCATTCTGTTGAACCAAATATGCCAATTATATATATATATATATATATATATTATATATATATATTATATATTATATATATATATATCCAGCTCTACTCTAAAACAACTTAACTCCATGAGTAAAATGTTGTATGTATCGAGCACTCTATGAAATAAATCCATTGTATTTCAGAAGTGGCTTTATATTATTGATATATTATTATATTATGTTATACTGCTAGCCTGATTTGTACCACACACACACACGTTTATATATATATATATAAACAAACTAATACATCATTGTTTCCACTGAACCTAACCCCGTTTACACAAAGCTCAATATGGCAACAACTCATCAGCCGAAATGAAAAAAAAAAAAAAAAAAAAAAAAATTTGTTACAAGCCCATCCTTAAAATTTCCCGCTAAAATTTGATTCTCCTTATAAAGGGACCATCCTTATTGGTGTGCGTAAAAGAAAGCAACTAGTCAGTTAGTCACACTAGTTTTGCTTTTGTGTTCTGGGTGTTTGTTCAAGCTGCATGTGTTATTTGTGCGGCAATTTTGTCATATTTTTTGAAGGTCAATATCGAGAAAAAGATAAATCTAGTTTTTGATGAATAAAACCCAGTCAGTGTTGTGTAGCTGGGATTAACAGTATCTCTATAAACTGTTACTGACAGAAGCTTAAAGATAAACAGAAAAAGTAGTCCATAACAATGAAGATAAATATGGGATATTCTAGAAATGTTTACCTTCAAAAACTTTCATCTCAAATGAGGGAAGGACATCAGGATACAAAGTGAAAGATAGTTTCACATTGTTTGGAGTAATGGCCACTGCAGGCTTGAAACTTAAGACATTGAATTGGGTGATTTTTTTCTATAAAGGATTTTGATAGAGAGAGAGAGAGATAGAGGTAGAGAGATAGATAGATAGATATAGATATAGAGATAGATAGATAGAGATATAGATAGATATAGAGATAGATAGATATAGAGATAGATAGATATAGAGATAGATAGATATAGAGATAGATAGATATAGAGATAGATAGATATAGAGATAGATAGATATAGAGATAGATAGATATAGAGATAGATAGATATAGAGATAGATAGATATAGAGATAGATAGATATAGAGATAGATAGATATAGAGATAGATAGATATAGAGATAGATAGATATAGAGATAGATAGATATAGAGATAGATAGATATAGAGATAGATAGATATAGAGATAGATAGATATAGAGATAGATAGATATAGAGATAGATAGATATAGAGATAGATAGATATAGAGATAGATAGATATAGAGATAGATAGATATAGAGATAGATAGATATAGAGATAGATAGATATAGAGATAGATAGATATAGAGATAGATAGATATAGAGATAGATAGATATAGAGATAGATAGATATAGAGATAGATAGATATAGAGATAGATAGATATAGAGATAGATAGATATAGATAGAGATAGAGAGAGATAGATATAGATAGAGATAGAGAGAGATAGATATAGATAGAGATAGATATAGATAGAGATAGAGAGAGATAGATATAGATAGAGATAGAGATAGAGATAGAGATAATGTAGTTGAAATAAACTGCATATTTCTTTCAATAATTGAAATAACTTATCTGCATAAAAACTGTTTTATATAAACAAAGTTTATGGTATTGAAATTGAAAAGTGGAACATATCAATTTTCTTACTAAGAGGTATGTGTGTGTGTGTGTGCACTGTCACTTCGTCAGGGGTGGGACACCAAAAGATACATCCTGATATCAACTGACACCTGGGTGAAGGACAAAAATATATATCCAGTGGCAAAGCTATGACGAGAGTTCTGACTGTTCATAGTGGACCCTTTCAAACCCTCTTGCTTTCAGTGAAAATATGTGATGGGGGGGGGAGGGGATGCTTGTTTTGTATTATAGTGCAACAGACAGGGAGCTTCTATCTTGCAGCAGATAACTATTACTCCTTACAACCTGTTGTAGTTGAAGGGTTAATCAAAAGATATTTGTGTGTAATAGAAAGAAAACAAGTGAAGTGACAACAGTGAAAAATGACCCCACAGAGCAGCAGACCGTAAAACATTTTAATTCCTCATGTTCATAGGTGTCTGCTGCCACTTTTGCATGGGGTAAAGATCAGAAGGATATATGGGGGTGGCAAAAATATGCGTCTGGATGTTGGGTCGTGACTTGTCTTAAACTGTCACTGTTTAGAGTGACCTCTTGATCACTGGCTTCCAACTTCAAATCCTTTCGCTCTCAGTGAGAAGGCCTAATAAAGTGGACCCCCACACCCTCGATGAGAAGACCTGTTGGGGAAGGGAGTTGCCCAGAATGTTCAAAACCCCACGTGCACTCATACTTCTGGTTGGTCGAATGTTAACACTAAAAGTTAAAAGTTCATTGTCTCAGATGCCAAACATGACCTTTCTTTTTAATAAGAATATATCAAACCATTAACTGCGAATGATGGAAATATCAGTCATTTATGGCTACCACAATAAAATTTCCATTGTGATAGACAGCAAGTCAGTTCTATTTGTGAGTCAGGGCTCTTATCTTACAATGTATAACTTGCTTGCCATTACCTTTTTTATGAATCGGTCTAGTTGTTCAGGTACACTATATTTAATACTAGAACAAACCCTTCCAAAATGACAGGGTTATTTATGAATGGATTGGCACTGAGGAGCCCGAAGCTATTTTATAAGGTAATTTATTTTTAGTAATTCAAATATTCTAATTTTGGAGTTTTTTTAAAAGCCTCAGCTCATCTAAAGTCGTTTCAATGGATGACAATCAGACTAAGTCTTAACAGTTACCATGACATAATTTTTATTGTCATGTGATAATAAGAAGGTAAATCAACCAATGAGATCATCCCATTAGAGTGCAAACAGACTAACAGTAAAAATTTGCATCTAAGCTCATTATATAGGTAGATATAACCACACAAAATTGCAGGAAGCACCAATTACAAAAACACTTAATGAGCAGTTTGAAATGCAATGGATTAACCTGTAATGGATCCGGGATCTCTTATTCTGCAATGAACAGGGGCCTCTTACCTTGCAATGGATAACTAATAATAGTCTTTGCCACCAGCCGCAGTTAATAGGTTAACCATGCTTATCACCAAATACTTTGAGACTTCTTAAAAATCATTTTGTGATTTGTACACAAGCTTATATAATAATTTTTCTGTGTAGTAATGAAAGGTCATTCCAAAAATAGCATATATTTAATAAGATGAATTTGTATCTAAAAAGAGGGGGGGGGGTTCCAATAACCTGGATTATTAGCTGAATTTTGATCCAAAATTTTCACCGTGTCATGTTCAATCTACATAATTGATATTCAACGTTGAATTAGGTGAATTAACAAAAAAGGAGATTATGTTGAAAAAATATTTATTGAGTAAAATAAACACTTTTCATCATTAGGCTGTTGACTTATCGATCTACCTATACACACAGGTATGCCTCGACCAGTGCAGTGGATTCGTTTCAGATTTTCTGTACTCTTCAAGAATTTATAAGAGATTGTCAACAAAGACTGTCAACATAGATTTCTTCAGTTTTCAAGTGAATCTGGTGGGCTATGTATGTACAAACTGTACCAATTGAGAGCTAAAAATTTAAACATTTATTCCTTATGATTGGAAAAAAAATTTAAATAAAAAATCATGTAATAATTCCCCCAATGGATAGGTTTTAGATAGGGGTGGTCAATTTGCAATGTAAGTTTATACTAAATTGATCCCTAAGTTTGCATCTGGCAGCTGTCACACTTGTTTTTTTTTACTATTCTGACTTCAGCGATCACTGCCAAACAAAGGTAACTTACTCATTGATCATCCCTTTTTCCTATTCTTTTAATTGATCAACCCCAACACAGCATGCTGCCAAATGAAGTTGGTCATGAGACATTTTCTATTGAGTGGACAACCATAACTAATTTACAGTTTTTTGTTTACAGCTTATACTTAATCACATTTATTTGTAGAGCAATACCTTAATCGTACTACATTGAAACCTACACCATACAAAGTATTCCGAGATTATGAAAATTTTAATTCTGTTTAAATGCTGCATTGTAACTATATTCATTGGACCATCCAGCTATAGAGGATAGTTATACTCGCTAGAGTAGGCAACCCTTCACTCACCTCTTCCAATACTACATCATTGAAGTTAAGAACATCTAAGTTACTCAAACAGCTACAAGTCATTCAGTACTTTTTCATGATCAGTTATCAGTAATCGAGCATGCGTGAGGTGAGCTCTCGGATCTCAGCCATCCTTTGCCACTTACACATGAAGATAAGGGCCGTGCCTAGGAGAGAGGAGGAGATGACATATATATATATTATTGTGTCATCCATAGACAGCTGTTTTGTTGTATAACAACTCTTCAGTGTGGCTATAGACTATCCATTATACATCCAGTACCACGAGGTAGGGTCTAAACCTTAGCTTCAGACCTAGAGGCTGGTATCCTCCCTCTATAGAACTGGACGGTTAGTAAGGTTGAATTTGAGCAATATATTTATTTATCGTATATATTCCTCATCGACCAGAGTGCTCTATTTCATGTTGGAAGAGCATTGCATAAGCTTACAATGAACGAGTTACCTCAGAGAGTGCTCAATCCTGAATAAGGGAGTATTAATATATATATATATATATATATATGGATCAGTATAATTTTGTTCTGGGGATAGGAGAAAAAAAAAAAAAAAAAAAATCAGACAAATATTTCATTAAGAAATAATGTTTTAAAAAAACATTTCCATGAATATTGTCTCCCTCTCTCTCTCAAAGATAAAAAAAAGAAAAAGGAAGAAAGATGAAAAGAAAGAAAAGAACAAAAAATAAGAAGACATAAGTACCATACTTTTCTATAATTTCTTTCCTACCCACTAGACAAGAAAAAAGATAGTTCGAAGGAGAAAGAAAAAGAAAAAAAAAAAACATAAAACAAAAATTTGGTCCCCTTTTTGTAATCGAATGAATGTTATGCTCAGGAGGAAATTCATGTGACGAAAGACAAGAAATGAAGTTGTACTTTGACAGGTCAAATAGGCCAATCTGATTTGGTAACTTGAGATGACAAGATCTCATGTTACCAGATCAGATTAGTTGATCTTGCCAGGGCCTCAGAGAGAAATTTTGAAAAGGTGGCGCAAGGATGTTTGCCCCCCTCCTCGCCCAACACATACTACAAATACCATAATCCTCAAACCATCCTAGCTTCATATGCTATAACCCTTTCAGTACATCCTGGATCCACCCCAAAATTAAATCTTTTTTTCCGAAGCTTATGGCCTACCCTTCAATATAATTGCAATGTAAGTTTATGCTAAATTGACCCCAAGTTTGTCTGGCAGACTTCACACTTGTTTTTTTTTTTAAATTCAGACATCAGTGCCCAACAAAAGTAACATTACTTAATCATCCCTTTTTATTCCTTCATCTTTTTCTTTTTTCTTTTTTCTTTTACCAGTTTACTTTCCAATAGAAACCTAATTCCAGTTTCCCAATTAAGCTGAAAGTGTTTTGGGTCATTTTTTAACCATTTTTACCAGATTTTTGGCACTTTTTGCCATTGAAAAAAAAAAAAAATGCAACAATAAGTCAGTGAGAAATCAATTCTCAATTTTCCTGACAGAAAATTAGGAAAAAAAAACCCTCAAAAAATCTGCACAAGATGAAAATCTTAAACATCTGAATGATACTTCTAAAAGATTTTTTCTGGACGATATAACTCCTTGTTGTTTGCGTTGTTGACACAACATTTTGGCCAATCTATTCTACGGCCTCCTTCATGTATCTTATCTGAATGTGATGGTGGTAAACAGATCCCCCCCCACAACGTAGCAGCACTTATGTAGAGTTTGGACAATGACTTTTCCTTTCCTTGTTAGGATGGACTTCAATCGTCTGAAAATCTCTTTGAATGTTAATAATACGCCTCAAAACTACAGACAGTATCTGGATAACGCATTAAGAAAATCTGAGATTTTTTTTTCTTTAGAACTCAGTCACCCTATACAAAGCCCAGGGGCCACTCTAGGTATAGGGTTAAGGTAATTTAAGGTTCGCTAGATATCTATTGATGCTGGACTTGAAAAGATGGATATCATATCCAGACGGAAAGCACTCTTGGGCAAGTTTGTTCTGCAAAACAGCCATTCGGGGAATGGAGCTGTTTGTGTGGAAATTGCAATGGGTACATGGAATGGTTAGAAAGCGTGGATAGGATTCACTAGAGATAGCAGATTGTGTTCTGACAGGAAAACCTCAAACCAGTCGAAGCAGGTGATGGAGCTCATCTGAACACTTTCCATGAAAATAGTGATAGAAGTGCCAGGTTCGCTATATCATGTCAATGGGAGAGTGGTTGAAAAGATGAGGAAAGCTCATCACTAACTAATCTGCGCACTCGATTCTGCACCATATCGAGGCAAGATAACACCTGCTTGGTGGAACCTACCCAGATGTGTGAGCAGTATCACATTTTGGGTCATATCTGACTTCTGTAGAGATAAAAAGATGGCAGGTCGGGTCAGATATTTTCTAGAGCGGTATAATAAACCTACCAGTTTCGCTATGTCCAGAGCAACAGAAGAGACATAGGAGTTCCACTTCAAATTTGGTGTAATCTTGAGGCCAAGAATTTTATCAAAGTATGGGGCCTCTTTGAGATTGGTTCAATCCATCTGGATAGGGAGAAACCGAGGGATGTTACGATGATGATGGAAAGACTGAAGATTGTTTTTAGTTTTGTTGAATGATACAAGCCACCATTTTACAATTAACTGTCAAAGATAGATCAGAGGAAAGATCAGATGCCAGGTCATGGTGATTGAAATCCCCAGAAGAATGCTTATAGAGTGTGGTATCATTGGTAAAGATGTTAACAAAAGACCTGGTCCATGAGATAAGGGGTGGAGGAAAAGATTGCCCAATATTGGGTTGATGGTGTAAGATCCAAAGGGGAGTACTTCAAAGGGGGACCAACATCCTATTGCCCTAGGTAGGCAATTCTTTCATTATTATTAAATAGCTGGATACTTTGCAGAGAGACCTTGTGTCTTTGATAATAAACAATGTTTGATACTTCTATGTTTGATAAGAATAAAAAGATGAAATTAGAAAAAAAAATGTACCAAAATAATCTGATTTGCCAACCTGAAGAAAATGAAGACGAAGCACAAAAATAGGAGAAATGCAGGCATAAAATGTAGAACATGGGAACTGTACAGATGAACTGAAGCCTATCATCGCAGGATCGCTCAAAACTCACAAGGTCTGTCCAGAAAATAGTCTACTATTTCAATACCTCGAGAACTGAGGAGGGAGGAGATATCAGACCACAGAGAGAAATCCAGAAAAAGGACTTTATACAGACTATTTATAAATGAAATGGACACTGGGAAACATATACATGGTCCCAAAGGGAGTAACGTACCTAGGTAGGCAATTTTTTTGTTATTATTAAATGGCTTGATGCTATCCAGGCAGACCTTGCATAACAAAGACTGTACATAAATACGATGGCAGTTTAGTTCAACAAAGCTTATAATAAAAATTGATCACTATTAAAATATACTAGACTTGTTCAACGACAAGTTGGCACAGGTAATTCGTCCAGGAAGTCATTATGAGAAAAAAAAAAAAAAAAAAAGAGTGAAGACAGCAATTATTTGTCAGCATTGATTAATACGTGCAGAAATAAAACCTTGCTTAAAAGCCAGATAAAATAAGATTGGAAAACAGAAAAACCTGTCGCACCTGTCAACATAAAAAATTTATTGAGTTTTATTCTTGTTCTGCTACTAGTTTTTATAGTTACATAAGTATACCTTGATATTTGTTAATTCATTCCAAATTTTCTGTACTGTTCAAAACTGCACAGTTCAATGATTTAATGGTATTTTTTTTTTCAACTTATACTACATTAATATTTACAGCAACACCTTCACAGTGAAGCTATCTTGATCAGAATGGATCTTTCTGTGCATATGTGAACACTGTATTATCAACAACAATAACATGCAAAGTTTTGGTGACAATTTTAGTCAACGGTTTGTGATAATTTCTCATCTCAGGAATTCAGATAGAAAGTGAACTGTAGCCACCAAAGCCATATTTGTATGTTTGCTAGTGTGTAATAGCACTCTTGGCCACACTGTTTTTTCTTTGCAGACTTGAAAATGGGCATCAGAACTGTACTAAACCCTCTTTTATTTTTGACCTGTTTGGAAACTTATTCTGATAGTTTTATTAAAAAAATTTTTCAACCCTATTTTAGATGTTTTCCAGTGAAAAACGCCAGTGATGTCATAAATAGAATTTATTCTGACCATATTTATTCTTTGATGCAATTTTTTTTCTTACACGACTTCAAATTTTGACACTATGGTTGTTCAATTACTGACAAGTCACTGTTATTATCTATAATTTAGAGAAGTCAATATTTTTCCAATAGTTATTCAGACAACTAAACCCATTCTTTGTGGTGCTAATGTTGTTACTACAGGCATCCCTCATCAGAACTTATACCAGGCCTTCTCACCCCTAGTGAGGGGGTTTGAAAGTTGGAACTCTATATTTGATAAAGGATAATGGTGCTGTAAAATTGTTTAATGTAACCCAGTTAAGTGTAAAAAGATTGTATCATTCTTACTTGGTGAGAGAATTGCTGGTATATTCCAAATACATGCTTTGACCCCCCAGCAAGGAAAAATGGCAGTAGACACCAATGCCTTAACCATCCTGCATCATAATTTGCATTAATCAAGTATTGTTGTATTCTCTATTGTACTACCCGTTTCCTTGTGATCTCAGATGAGACAGGAAACTGGGTTATATACTTATATTAGGGAAGTACAGGAAGTAAAGTACTGCTAGAAAAATGAAGATCTTGATATTTGGCAATAGTGAGACAGGAATGCCATCTATAAAGATCTTTGTAGAAAGCAGTAAAGTTATCTGCTGCCAGGGCTAGAGTGGGTGCTCTATTGAAGATTATCCTGATGTTGTAAATGTTTAAATACTTTAGATCCATTCAGCCAAACATCTTACACATGGTATACTAGATGTAGCTACACAGTTAATGTTTCTGGTGTTCAGTTCAACCTTGTACAGACTCCCTCTGTTATAACATGATTCGCTTTAGTGCAATTCATGATATATAAAATATTAATCTAAGCTCCAAAATAGGTAAATTGGCAGCCATGGTTATAACATAGATGGCTTTCTTGGACCTTAACACCCACATTATAGTAACAACATTACTAATAGCTTCAAAATTGCTAAATTGGTAACCCTGGTTATTGCAGCTTAGTTATAACACAGATGGCTTTCTTAGATCCCAAAACCTACATTATAACAGGAGACGCCTGCAATAACAACATTAGCAACACGAAGAAGGAGTTTAGTTATCTGAATAACAATTAAATGGAGTCAAAGTGTATAATGAATATATCATTGAATCTTATCTTTCTTTCTAGAATTAGTGTGCAGCATTAAAATTTAACAGTATTTTTAATTTTTGCAAATTTACCAATAATTTTGACTAGCTTTTTCAAGTTCATTTTCAGTTGCTTTTTATTGCAACATTGAATCGGACCATAATTCTATGGCAACGATTAAACAGCCAATCACAAAATAAAGGTCAAGCTCACAGTGAGAATCAGACTCACACCCTCTAGCCAGAGAGGATCCAGCATATGCCTGGATGCTTACTGTGTGGCGCAATTTTTTTTCTTGTGCGTGGCCAAGTCCCAGCACAAGTTGGAGGGAATACTAGTAGTGATATTATCTTGAATGAAGAGATAAGAGGAAAAAAAAAACAAACAAAAAACAAAAAAAAAAAACAAGATAATTCTACTAACAAGATGGATGAGGTCACCAGTTCAAATAAATCAGTGCATGATAATAACAGAGATGATGATTTTCCCCTCTACAATCAGATAAGATAACACTTTATAGAGCAAATAAGTACAAGGATAAAAAAAAATTTAAAAAAAAACAAAAAAAAACTGAACTTTTCTTAACTGAAGGATTTAATTACATTTAAACTTTGGACAAAAACATGAAACAAACACACTTCAATCCAGTGGTATTCAAATCGTGATCCATGGAACCCCAGGGATCCAGGAAACCTTTCCAGGGGGTTCTGAGAAACAAAGGGACATTTTTCGCAAGTTACTTGATAATTCTTCATTACATAAACAGTTCCCTTATACAGCTTTTAAAGGTCTTCGTTTTATTTAACACATGCAGTACTTTTTGTATTAAAGAAAAAAAAAAAAATTAACATTTAGATTTTTTTAATTAAAAACATCTTGGTTATTTACGTGACACGAACATTGTTCTGTCAGTAGTCGTGCATGCATTTCTGATCGAATATACATATTCTTTTTGAGTAGGATAATTCCATAAACAAGGCCAAAATCCAATAGTTACATATAAAATGTAGACCCGATATAATATGGCTTGTGCAAGTAGCCTAATTTTCAAATCATTGAATTAGGCTTTCAAAATAATAGCTAGATACAAAAATAGAAAGACCCCTTAAAAATGTTATGTACTGGGCCCATCAATGTTGAATTTTGGGTATTTCTAGCATTGAAAGCATCCAGCACGTTTGCCCAACTTCAACCACAGAGGGGCAAATCTAACAGTCTTATTGTTAGATTGAATGATCTGAATCTCTTAAGTGACAGAAAAGAAGGAAAATGGGCAGTGAATTCAGTCTATTGACCACTGAAATGCTTTGGCCTGGATCATTTCCTTGACCAAAACACTAGACTCTTTTTTTTTCTCACTTCCTCCCCTCAGTTGGTTCAGCATCGAACTCCAATGCACGTGTCAAAGTTTTGTCAAAATATAACATTCTGATGAGGTGACCCGATTTAAAATTTTTTCATATTCATTTCTGTCTTCTTGCTAGACAAGACTCACCCTACCCTCATACTCACGGGTAGTCTCTTCATTTCCGCACGAATTATGAGGATGGGTGTTGCTTCGCCAGTGTACATCAGGTACCTACTAACTTTACACCTATTTACACTATCCAACAGAAAATGACACCCAGCATTTGTCATGGAGTAAAGAAGAAAACTTGGGTCAAAGTTTGTAAAGATGTAAAATTTGTTACAATACGGGCTTATTTATAAAGCAGTAGAAAATTATGTACTTCAACTTCTGTGTTACAAAGGGTCTACAATGTATATGTAGAAAGGAAAGATTCAAACAGATTATTCCCTCAAAAATTCAATTATTGAAAAGGGTTTTTCGAGTAGTTAAAGTCAGATGTTACTTGATATATATCAATCTACCAATTACCTACATGCAGCTTATAACTTAGCCCTAATTTATGTCAATACGTTCCTGATGAGGTATTATACAAAAGGGACTTCGGTACAGGCATCCCCAGCTATAACAACAGTGTTGGGGTCCAAGAGAGTCCATTGAGTTATAACTGAGCCACGACAACTGTAGGATGGGTAAGAGCAATTCTTAAGGATGGGTAATAGATGAAAGATGGCAAACATTGATTACTGTACAAAAACAAAGTTGGATTTTTAACAAATAACCAAAGGCATTCTGTAATGTTCCTTTTCATTAAATCATACCACCAAAACAACTACAATACATTATAATGCATAACAAATTTCAGAATTTAAAAAACAAAATATTCGCATCAATGACTTCCCTCATATCTGAATGACTGAGTAGAAAAACTTGAATTATTAAATAAACAAAAAGTTTCATTCATTGACTTCTGAAATGTTTTGGTCTAATTCATTTTTGCAGTTGGGTTGCTAGTGTACGTCAAATATGCTGCTTAGAGTAGAGGTTGGGGCAAAGTGGGCCTAGAGGTGGAGATGGGCTAAAATCAATTATATATATGTATGTGGTACAAATCAGGCTAGCAGTATAACATAATATAATAATATATCAATAATATAAAGCCACTTCTGATATTCGCCTGGAGAGGGCAGAAACATGGGCTAGTTTGTGTAGCGAATCCACATTCTATACATATACATATATATATATATACACACACACACACACACACAGAGTACATATGGTACAGATCAAGTTAGTAATATAGCATAACATAAAGCAACGTCTGATATGTGATGGATTTATATCATAGAGTGCTCGATACATTCAACTTTATACTTCGATAGTCAAGTTGTTTTAGAGTAGAGCTGAAAATATATAATGAGAAGTAGATTCGCTACACAAACAAGTTTATGTTTCTGCCCTCTCTGAGCCTCATCAGGCGAATGATTGTATAGAATCATACAATTATTCGCCTATTATATATATATATATATCATATATATATATGTATATATTATATATATTAGTTGAATTGATTACTTTGAATGAGGGTTATGATCTGAAGCCAACAATAGTCTTCAATTTCTGTGCTGAAAGTCTTCTCCAACTGAACAATTGACTGAGGTTATATCTAGACTGCTGGAGTGTACAGACCCTGACATTCAGAATCAAATCACGAAAACAACCCTCAAAATTTTGTAGAGAATGCAGAGCTAATGACCACACTATTTGTCCACCCAGTCACTCATTTAATCATCCCAGGAAAGATTAGGAGACATTTGCTGAACTTTTTGTAGATTGAATTGGAGGTATTCTGTATTATTAAAATTTAGATACAAAAACATCACCACCAAGAGAAAGTTTACACATAGTACCATAATATCAAGGTATATGTAAAACATTAAAAAAAATAAAAAAATAAAAAAAAAATGAAGAAAATTACATAAACAGATATTGGTGTAAGCACATATTTTGACAATTGTAGTGTGGTCTATGTAGATTAGTATTGGAAACAGACAGACAAAATATTTGCTAATATATAATAGACCAGCATAGTATCTATAAAAAATAACAGGATTATTCACAATAATTCCAACATGGATTGGCACTTCTATCTAGAAGTGGAGTATCTATGCTCTCTGCTCAGAATCAAGGTGTAGTATCTGTGCACCCACTGAAAAGTGTTACACTGAAATATCAATTTGGTCAGATATCCAACTGGATTGATTCTTGAGTATATCATTGATTGAAATCAATATTCGATTACACAAGGTATAAAAAACAAAACAAGTATTAGTATGATGATAAGAATATAATGAAAAAAAAAAAGAAAAATTAGTTACATCTATAATGTTGATGAAAATGATTATTGGAAGGTGAAGAGAAAAACTTAAGAGAGAGTAGGCGTTACATCTCAAAATTTTTGTATTGTTCCATGGGCATGTTTCAATGCATTTCAACAGTTGCTAACCATCTTTTTCAGAGAAAAATTTGCAGTGGCTGACAGAAAATTTTGCTATGATGTGAACATCCAAAAAAATTAGAGTATCAAAATTCTGGTTTCTGTTGCATGCATCAGCTTAGGGATCCTTCGAAGTCTCAAGTCTGGTAGAGACCAAGACTTTTTAAAAGCTTAAGAAAAGACTTTCTTCAAAACTGGTTAATTCCCTGGAAACTCAAGAGCCTTGTGAATTGAATGCACAAAAATACTTATGAAATGATTTTTTTTTGATTTTCCAGAAACTGTGACCCAATTCCTTAACAAGAGACATTTGTTGTGTTGGGTGCATATAACCTGACTTAATTCCTTTATCCTCAAATCTTTTATTTCTGATAGCCCCTATGTTTACGTAGCAAAATGAATTTCTTATCACAAAGATAGTCGGGAGCATGGCCATGTGATATTTTATACATCAAAGTCAAAGCAAATCTCTACGTTGTTTCATAATCAGCCAACTCTTTTCAGCAGTTCATTACGATTCAGACCTTCCGATGTCAAAAATAAAATGGCAACACATCCTGAATTTGTTTGATTTCTTTCTGCAAAAACATGACAGAATTCAGGTACATCCCAATAGTTAAGCCTAGAGAAAATAGACTCATAAGAGATGTTTGTATCTAGATAGATTTTCATCCTGCAAATCATGGGGAGTGTTAGATTTATCAATGAATATACAGCCTTGCTTGGATTTAAATTTATGCAGATAAAAATGTCAACATATTAACAAAAATCAATCACTATTTCTTGTCTAATAATCAGATACTGATTGATTACCTACATCGTAGGTTCAGCAAACATTTTTAAGAGTTACTTTTACCATTCAGGTTTTTAAGATGACTGGCACTAAAGCTACAATGTACGTGATATGCTGCACCAACTATGAAACATAACCAGACATGGTCACAGACTTAAATATGTCTTAAAAAAATAAAAATAAAATTCAATTTGTACTAATTAAGTAATGTATTTCTAGCAGTGTCCTCACCTCTCTGTAAGAGGCTCTGTCAGCCCCCATATTGTTTCTCACCTGTTTTTTGTTAGATTTACCTGAAATCTGGTACAAAGGTACCCCTTGATAAGATACTCTTTACCTAAAATTATCTTCTACCCAGGGTCACAGGATTTAGCAATAACAGCATTTAAACTTTACAGTGGATGCTCCATTGAACTTTTGGGTTTTGTTTGTAAATTTGAATGAATGAAGATTGTTTTGTGATTATTTTGTTTCAAAAAGAAAGCAGGACACAAGTTCGATTAAGTCGAATAAAAAGACTATCGTAAATACCAACTCATTCACTTTATTGAAATGTTACTTATCCCATCTAAAAAGAAAAAATTTATTCATAAGTTAGATAAATTGAAATAACTTTTCAAAAGGTGTCGATACAAAGTATACTGAACTTATGCGAGTTTAATATACTTTATATTAATTACAATCACTTATTTCATTAAGAATATTACGCATTTACCAGTTTAAATTTGCAAAAAAAATACTATATTGCTTAATTAGTACAAGCTGAACTAGAATATCACTTATCGTATTTGATAAAAAAAACAAACAAAAAACAAACCCTTTTCTGTGTGTAACTCAAAGTCTTCTGACTATGCTCAGTTACATTTCCTGGGTGGTACTATCTGCACCTGCATGCTGACTTTAGTTTCATGACTTCTGGATGGATGACTATATGGACTGAATTCAATTTAAAATTTGCTGATATATACAGTATGCATGGAGAGGGCGGGAGACTTGACCTAATGCAAACACATGGAATATCCCCTCAGTGTGATACTACGAGTATTCCAAAATATTAAACAGTTGAGGGGGGGGGGGCTGAAATGTGCCTGAAACAAAAAAATAATCTAAATACTTTAACAGCCTATAAAAGTACTCAAAACCAGGAATAATCAACTTAAGTGGTTTTGTAGATTGCAAAAACAAAAGACAGCTGTGTCGCCAACAAACCCTTCCTGGAAGGTGATGACCTTTGCCCGACATTTTTTGGAGGCCGAAGCATCGTTACAAGACCACTATCCCAGAGCACCCCAGCAGTACCTTGCGATACCACCGTCATAGTGTAAGAATGCCAGATAAAAAAATGCAGCCTCAACAAATATTCTTGTATTTACTACTTTCCTGTCAATGAGTCTCGTGGAGAAGAAAAATGTGTTTTTAATAATAATATCATTTTTCAAGATTACGCAATTAAAAAAAATAGGTGTGTTCTGTCAACCCGGATCTGACTAGCCTGAAATTTTTGTTGGTCCAATAGATTTATATCAACTTTCGACACCATTATCATCCAAGGAAGCATTAAACCTTTTGCACTTAATACATCGCACAAGTCGTGACGTTCATGAATGGTTTTACAAATTACAGATTTCTATAGTTTGATAAATTAGATGGGATGGGAAATTCACTAGTAAGGTCTTAACAAATTGATTTTTCTCCCAAAGAATCTTGAAATACTGAAATAGTTTCACCACCCTATGTAAAAAAAAAAAAAAAAAAAAAAAGAAAAAAAAGAAAAAATGTATTGTACAATAGTATAAATGATTTAAAGAAATTACTAATACAAATAAATTAGATCATCTAGGACAGAAAATAAATCAATAGAACAATTTTGGAAGTTATCAGTTTATAGGAGAATTTAGGGAAAATAAATAAGATGTGGCTGGTAAATGTTTCTCTCTAAGAAGCTTGTAATTAAGTTTCACATATTATCGCTGAATATGAAATTTTTTAATGAAAATTATTTACGGGGAGGCAGATAGAGGCATTTTATCTAATAAATAGATGTATCAGATTTTTTCTTTAGATAAGTCAGATGAAATATCACTCATAATTTATATATTTTTTCAGTGACAAAAATCTAATTCGAAGTCGTACACGAATGAAAGAGAAACTGAAACATTCTAACAAATCCGTCAGGAAAAAAAGTTTCTGCTGAAAATGCAAATCTTTGAACATTTTTTTTTACGGAAACTGATTTAATAATTATCAACAAACAAAAGTTCAGTCGAGACATTTTACTTTTCTATCCGGGAAAAAACAAACAACAAACAAACCATTATTTGTTCGCGGGGGGCGAAGGGGGCTCTCAAATCATGGGATCCTGTGCAGCTTCCCACTGTTTACACTGCTCCAAGCACGACCCTCAGAATTAATATTAAAAAGAAATGGGTTGTTATTTGAGTAGATTCTCGCTATTACGGCACCCTCGGGGATTGTCTTCATAACGGGTTAATTGAAAAGATACTGCAAGCAAATTTACTTATCAACTTGCTCAAAGAGGTACAAATCTCCAACGACAGTCGGAGATCATATAAAAACAAACATGCCGTTAGAACGCGTGTCGATCATTAAAGTGACGTTATAACGGGAGTTGAATTAAAAAGAAAGGAAAAATGCCAGTGAGTAATTTCATTCTATTAGTAGTAACCTACCCACCTCCTCAAAAAACAACCCCCCCAAAACAAAACGACTTTAAATAAAAACAATACTAATTTGCCTTGATTAAGACTTGTTTTTAGCAAAAGAAACGAAACCCTTTTTAATGTTCTTGAAAAATAAAATAAACTCATTTTGTTAGTCACTAAATGGAATCCGTCACGTGACCCACGTTTTTTTTTTGGCAGCATGTTGTTGTTAGGTGATCAATTGAAAAACAAATAGGAAAAAGGGGTGATCAATGAATAAGTTACTCTTTTCGCCTTTTGCTGGCAGAGTGATCACTTGAGAAGATTGAATTTCTAAAAGAAAACAAACAAGCGCGACTGCTGCCAGACATGAACTGAGAAACCACTTTAACATGAACCTACATTGTAAATAGAACCCATCAGTGCCTATAACACATATACTAACACGAAACCTATTTTTAGGAGGGTAGTAAAAAATATGTATACATATATTTCTCTCGACATAATAAGGCGTAGATGTTTAAATTATCAGCCCTTTAGCTCCATGGATAGGTGCAGCACGGACATAGCCAGACACATTTGAAAACTGTAGAAACCTATTTTGAGAGTTTTGGTTGACGGTTTTTTTAGCCGGTGCGGGTGTGGGTTATTATTACCGTAATTCCTGTAATTACGCACCCTCTGAAAAGTACCGTTAACTGGTAGATTAAAAATACGGCAAGCAAATATATACATTTTTTACAGTAATTTGCTCAGGAAAAGATATTATCTCCGACAATAGTCTTGCGAATATATAGAAATAAATGTACCGTTAGAACGAGAATGTCATTAAATAGTGTCGTTAGGACGGGAGTTTACTGTAGGAGCGAACGAAAAGCTCGTCTCTTCTAGCAAGAAACCCTTCAGATATTCTTGAAAATTAGAATTAAACAGGGGTGCAGAGGAGAGTTATAAGTAAAGATTAGTGCATTATTCACTCGTTATATACGCATGTGTTTTTCATGTGAATTATTATTATTTTTCTTGACTTTGACAGTCGAGAACATTAAACAACAATAATGGTTGAATAACGAAGACTGAAAAAAAAGAACATGTGTTTTGTGTACGTAAAATTAAAATCCTGAATATTAACAAATAAAACAATAAGACAGGGAGAGATAAATGTTCAACCTAGCTGAAAATACTAAAAAGATTGATTTCTGAAACGAAAAGAGATAAGAAATGAAGAGAAATACTTACAACATACGAAGAAGGAGCACAACATGAATTTATAAGTGTGTTGTTCGGGTCGTATCTTACCTAAGAGTACAAATATGCGATCTTCTGTCCATGGAGAGCAAATATAGTATCCACAGTCAAGGCGGGTAACTCCAAAATAAAGAAGAAAAAACTCAACCTTAAATTTTTCTTTTAATTTTATTTCTGTGGGAGGATAGTTCTTCAGATAGCGATGATTTTTTTTTATAGGGCCTTCCCAATTAATACTGAGGATAATCCCTACTTATACGTGGCTAAATTTCGGTTAGCTATAAAATGGCTGACCCAATTGTAAACTTCAACACACTCGCTCACTCGAAGATAAAAACAGCGCACAAGTTTTCAACATCGAGTAAGTGGAAAGTTCATGAAAGACAAACAGATCTCAATACATAAATTATATTCGAAATTCACACACTCACCACTCAGTGTTGAAAATAGTGCACAAAAGCTGTAGGCCATTTTCAACATCAGGTGAGTGAATGTGTGTGTGCGCGCGCTCGTGCGTGGAACTCAACAATTTGGGTTGCCATTTCATAGCCTTTTGCAATCCAATCGCAGTTACCATTTTATAGCCATTTACAATCAAAGTTGCCAATTTATAGCCATTTATCATCGGAGTTACTACTCTGTAGCTATTTCCAATCGAAGTTGCCATTTTGTAGCCATTTACAATCGCAGTTAGCATTTTATAGCCAACTGAAATTTGCCGACCCATAAGTAGAGATGAACAATATAAAGTAAACAAAATAAATTTCAATCTAAAATCCTTAAGCCATTCTAAAACCCTATTTACTGATTATCTAAAACTAATCAAATTAAATTACTAGAAACAGAAAGGGAAGAGATTTGTTCACTGTTGGCTGAGAGTTTTGTTCATGTTTTGGTATCCCTGAAAGAAAAACATCTTTGGACAATGGCGAAGTTTTTTTCCATCATCATCAGTCACTGTGAGTCCACTGCTGGACAAAAGCCTTTCCCATCTCCTTCCAAGACCTGTGTGATTGCGTTAATCTCTGTCATGTCCTACCGCCAAATTTTTCTACGTCATCTCTCCATCATGTATCTGGTCTTTTCCCACTGCTTTCACTGTCCAATGGGCACCAATCAGTTAGTCTTTTTCTTCTTCTGTTGTCTTCTCTTTTCATCATGTGCCCGGCCCATCTCCATTTTTATCACTTAATCACTTGTATGATATCCATTCACTTTGGTCCTCTCTTGGATCCATGTTGGTCTCCTAACATTGCTCTTTCCTTTGCCCTCTCTGCCAAATCTGAGTTTATTTTTGAGTGGTTTTGTGAGTTTCCAGGTTTCGTATCCATACTTCATAGCAGGTATCAGGCATCTATTGATGTTTTAAGCATACAGGCAAATTGCTTTAGAGTAAACCTGAATCAAAATATGCATCTTAGAGATCTCTAGAGGCACACATTGAATTTTTGGTGACCACCTCAATGCCCTAGTTTTCTCTCTTTTTTCTTCTCTACTTACTTTTTAGCATTAAACTTCTTTCCTTTTCATAACTGAAGCTTTTGAATTTCTGAAATACTGCTAAGTAATCATAGAATCATTCAAATTGCTCCAACAGTAGTGCAATGGTTTAAAAGCTCATATCACAGACCAATCTACTAATTTAGTGAGTTCAATCTGGGTGCTCTAGACAGTAATGGATTATCGACCGCTTAGACCCCTAGGCTGAAATGTAGTAAAGCTCCTTCTGCTCTTGCCTTCCTACCCTAGTCTTTATTGAATAGCGTAAAGTCACGTTAAATCATGTAAAATGACTCGTATTATTGTACTTATATGTAATGTACTGCATATACTGGGTGACCCAAAAGAAAAGGCTACGGATATGGTGGACTGTAGTTACTAAAATGTAACTTGATAACTTTTGCCTAGTTGAAATTGTGGCAATTTCATTACTTGATAAGGCATTTATCATTTTGTCAACTATCAGTGAATTACTCTGAATATATTTGGGAAGCATTTGAATTATATTTTAGCGATAGTAGTCCACCAAATCCATACAGTTTATGGGGTCATCTGATATGATACCATGAAACTATATGAATCAATTACAGCCGTTGTATCTGTTCATTAGAAACTCTCACCAAAACAGTCAACATAGGTTTCTTCAGTTCTCTAAGTTAGTTTGGCTGGCTATGTATGTATGTATGTATGTATGTATGTATGTATGTATCATGCGTACTGGCCACACCAATGACGCTAGAGAGCTGAAAATTTGAACAGTTACTCCTTATTATGCTTACAACCCCCTCAATAAGATTTGGGGGGGGAGGGTCCATTTGCTTCGTAAATTTATGCTAAATTATTAGCGTTAGTTTATGTCTAGCAGCATTCATGGTTGTTTTGGGAAAATTCAGACTTTTTAGTGATCACAGCCCAACAAAAGGCAGGAGAGGAAACTCATTCATTGATCAACCCATTTTCAACATTTCAATTGATCACCCCCAACTCAGCATGCAGCCAATAGATGTTGGTCACATGATGGTTTCTATTGAATGACCAACCAGACCTGTTTTTGATTTTCTTTACATTTGTACTATAGAAAAAACGTCCTTATTTTTGTGTTTACAAAAATATTCTCTTGCTCTTGGGTACTCAATACTTCCAGGTCCTTGGGCTCAACCCTACTCGGCCAGATGGTTAATCTATCAGTGGCTTCACAGCTGTGATTTTGCACCAACTCAAGTTAAATTTAGCCATAAAATAATTCAAATCAATATCTCTTCATTTTATTATATTACAGCATGTTACAGACAAATTGTGTACGACATGTTGGTTCTCGTATGATAACCAAAGTTGAGCATGATCAGTAACTAGATGGGTGACCATCTTGGGAATACTAAGTGTCGTAAGCAGCTGGGGATCAAATAGGGAGATACCTGTGGTGATCTCGTTAATCCTCCTAAAAAGTCAATCGATCTGTACACTATGCCCTATAATGCAAGCCAAAGACAATCCTAACACCCTGACCTTGGCCTGGCTGTCAATGATAAGAAATGAATAAATGACTGTACAGCATATCTGGAGACCTTTACCTAAGTTTTCCAAAATAATTGTCTCAACTAGAGAGCACTCAGAGAGAGTGCATGCCTCAGCCGACATCATTTTCATTGACACCTCCCCAAATTGAAATTCATCGTGAACTTTTGGAGATATCATGTAGACAGACATGAAATTATGGCAATACCATATGGTTCGAAAATATGACTATGACATAGGGAAGATAATTGTGCATACATCTGCTCCAAAATTTAACAGATTCTTCCGTAGGCTATTGTCACACAGCATTTCATTGAGAACTTTCAAAGATATCGTGTGGACAGTCATTAGCATATACATAAATGTATGGAAAAAAAACAAAATGGAAAAATTCTCTCTATCAAAATGAAATTCTTGGATCCACCCCAAATTTTAACCACCTCTTCCTTATACCATTTCCCACACTTCCACAAAATTCCATTGGGATTATTCAGGACTCTTGGAGATATCTTGCGGACAGACAGACCAACAGATGGAAACAATCAAATACATACCTCTCTGTAATATTTATGCTTTTAGGGTGTTTAGGGGTTAGCTTTGATGGTTAAGTGCAACTGTTTCTTGCAGGATTAGTATGGATTAGTAAGGTATTAGGGTATCAAGGGTCAAACCTCGGTTCTTAGCTACTGGCCATTAGGGGTCAAGGGTAATAATCCACATGTGGTTGCTTCCCTTTATTTATATTAAATATCAATTTAGCATGGACGACCTTATTGACCATGTGAAATAGACATTACGCTCTCTAGCTTTGTTGGCTGAAGTAAACTATGTCAACAAGGTGATATCTCTGGACTGAAAGAATAACTTAATTTTGCACACATCCTAAAAAGTAATTACAGGTTTGAATGAGGAAATATCCCTAAAGATTAAACTAAAACTAATTTGACTAATTAATCTGATAATCATAGAGGATTTATTTTCTCTCTTTTCTTTCAAGCAAAAGATTAGATAATCTCTTTGAATAAATGAAAGCCTTGCATTCTATAATTAATTTGTTACAAGTTTTACACCAACTTTTTCAGTTTTGGCAACTAGATAAAAATCTGCCCAACCAGGTGGGTTTCCAGCTCATTACTGTGAAGGCCTAAATGGGGCCTAAGGATATTTGTTCCGAAAATAAGATATCATTTACATAATCAGTTATGTTTATTTGATGTTTTGATCATTCAAAATTTGTTTTCTTTTTCATATAATGCATCTCCTTTTGGTTTAATTGAAAAAAGAATGATTATATTCAGGACTGGCCGACTGCTGATACTCCAAAAATAATTTGTACATTTGTGTCACTCTACTACATACAGCAACTACTGTTTCATTGATCAAGTAATATGGGAAGAAAAATACCCAAAACTTTTATTGCAAGAAATATTTGTGCCATTTGCATTCAGAATTATTGGAGGAAATTCTGATATAAAATTTATTTGTTTCCTAAATTGATTGAAGAAGAAAAGAACAACATTTTTTTCCTTTTTATTTAGGTTTCTATCCTTCAAAATTAGGGTTGTTAACTTTTATTTGGACCCCAAAAAATCCCCTTTTTGCTTCTAGATTCATGGAGCTCTTTGGAAATATAGATGAAAACCTGCACCAGTGCAATATATAGAGCATAGAACTATTTCCTTGGAGTGAGAAAAAATTGCTTCAACCACATAAGGCAAATTTTCATATTTGCACATACTGGGAGGGTGGCCTTCTGTAACACAATGGTTAACAATTTGCTCGTACAGTGATTTCAATCTTCTTTGGGTTCCCCATTACTTTAGTCTTCCACCAGACAAAGTTACGTTTTATGGATGGATACTGTATTTAGTACTGTACTGAATAGTGAGGTTCAGGTGAAGCTTTGATGGGCCCAGTAAGCTGGGAGTGGATTATAATAAATTGCTCAAGTAAATGATAAATTAAAGAAAAATAAAGGGGCAAACAAAATAATGCAATTGCTATCATGATAACAACTCACAGATCTAACTGTGAGTCAGGGCTTTTATCTTGCAATGGATGACTATTACACTAATAACCTTCTGCAATTTATGGGTTGAAAAAAACAAACTATAGTGCAGTTGATAGTGAGCCCATCCCACATATTTGTCGATGTTGTGAGTTGGATCTTCCCCAGGTGCTACATTATATTGGCCTTGTGCCAGCCAAAGATAAACTTAAAGATAACTAAAATAACTCTTAGGATCACACAATGGTTAGCAAGTGTTGCATGTTTGATCCTCACTGGGCGTCCATAATGGATGTTTACTAAGTGTACTGGCTTATCAGACAATTTCACTGAGGTAGAGAGCTTGATCCTCACTGGGTACAACATTACACTGGTCATGTGCCAGACTGAGCTCAACTTAGTAAATAACTATTTGCTTATTTTTTGTAGTATTAAGTAAGTAAGGCCCTCACACTGGCTACAGATTCAGCTGTCCCTGCTTGGGTTTAACATATCACATTATGACTTAGTTGGGCTGTTTACAGTAGGTGAAATAGACTCGAAGGCGACAACTTCATAGCAGTGTTCATAGTATTGTGGTTGGCATTCACAATAATTGATAGAAAAAAACATTTTTTCTAGGTCACAATTTCATAAGAGAAAGCCGGCATGGAAGGTGGATATCAATGTATCAAAAAAGAATCTACAAATGACGATTTTAGTTAATAAAGAAGAATAAAAAACACAAGAATCAATAAGATTCAACTAGAATATCCGTACATCACATAATCAATTACCAAAGTCAGCTCATGTACAAGAACTAATTATCTAAAAAGTGATCTAAAATTTTCTAAAAAAAGGAGATTTTTTTTTATCTATGATTATCTGAAAGAAAAAAACAGATCTTTTATCTAAAATTATCTGAAACACACCTGCACAAGATTTAGGCATTGTTGGTCCCTAGATGACTGTAGAGACCCTGAAAACACTCTTTTGAAAAAAACAAAAAGAATGTTTTGGATGATGACTAGTGGTGTACTCATGCAAATTTTCAAGGTTGTAGCCCCAAAATATAACCAGGTGTGCCTGTAGACACACACGAACACACACACACATACATACCATCATAGAAAAAATAGAAAAAACTACTCCAATTGACATAACTAAAGTTCTAGAAAAACACGAAGACATGTGGATCAACAAACTTAAAACCCTATATCCTAATGGATTAAATACTAAACTGAACAACCCTCACCACACAGAACACTAATACACATAACTCCTACCAGTAATATCCTCACACCCACATCTTAGACACATTCAATAATGGAAGCTTCAAAGTCACCTAGACCCATAGGAAAAACTTCACCTTAGCCTGTTATAACCCCTGTCCAAATCATAGCCAAAACATTTTCAGTAACTTTTAAGGTTGATACCTATGTAGCTCCTTGACCCCACCACCCCTCCTTCCACACTATCCCAAACATACCAAAAAATCCACCTCCACAACACTACCCCCTACCTTGACACACTCTGCCCTCCCCAAGACCAACTGCTGCTGCTTTACCAAAATCCCAATACCTGCTGGTCATTCTTACATTCAGCAGGAGGCCTCTAGTAGCCCTGACAACAAAACTTACCCACAATGCATAGCCCCAGGCAGTGGACTCTGGTTCCACATGGTACATTTTAATTCACACTCACACAACGCACACCACTGATGATGGGAGAAATCCCAAAACATGTATGGACTATTGACATATAAGGATTAATAAACCTTACCACCAACAACTTCACTCCCGAGTCTGTCTCACTCTCTAAAGTACACATTATATATATATACATATATATATATATATATATATATATACATAGATTTATAGATAGGCATGGACACTTGAAGAAAGAAGAATCTGTAGCCCACTTTGCTGGTTGGTTGGGCCATTGTTATTCGCATGCATTTAAATATTTTTTTAAATTTTGTAACACCTCTTGACACCGACAGATGTCATTAGTTATATAATGTTTTTCTACATTACCAGTGATGTCTGGTGATATAACATAGTAAAAATAGAATTTTATGCTACATTGAACTTTATAATTAAAACTCCATAATTATTCAAAGGTGATTGAAAGCTGGTTGTCAATTTTGGGAACCAAAATATTTTTTTATTTGAGAAATCAACATATGTGTACCCATGTATGCATATTTTTCTTATGTGTGTGTATGTGTTTGTGTGTAACACTTTTCAATATTTATTTATAAACAAAGAAAATTGAAATGTGACAATTCACTCATCTTTTAACGAAGTCTAAAATTCTTTCGTATCTTTAAATGATTTTAACTTCCGTTTAATATTTAGGAAGGATTGAATGTAAATAAGAAAATGGAGCACAACAATATTTCTATTAATATTCGGACCATCCTCATCTTGGTTGTTTTTCATACAACGTTTCGGCCGTTGCACTCTACGGCCTTCATCAGGTATCATCTGGTAGGTGTCCACATGGACACATAGCGTAGTGGTTACAGCATCAGACAAAATTACTGCAAAGTAATCTGATGATTCTAGGTTCAATCCTAGTGTGAGACAATATAATAATACTACTAATGCTAAGAGGGGAGTGTGGTCAATATACCCCCGTCAGATAAATAAAGGTTTCGGTTTGTTACTTCCCCACACCTATACTAACCAAGATGAGGATAGTCCGAATAATAATAGAAATAATAATAATACCTCATCTCAAAAATTCAGAGATATACTAACCAAGATGAGGATAGTCTGAATAATAATAGAAATAATAATACCTCATCTCAAAAATTCAGAGATATACTAACCAAGATGAGGATGGTCTGAATAATAATAGAAATAATAATACCTCATCTCAAAAATTCAGAGATATACTAACCAAGATGAGGATAGTCCGAATAATAATAGAAATAATAATAATACCTCATCTCAAAAATTCAGAGATATACTAACCAAGATGAGGATAGTCTGAATAATAATAGAAATAATAATACCTCATCTCAAAAATTCAGAGATATACTAACCAAGATGAGGATGGTCTGAATAATAATAGAAATAATAATACCTCATCTCAAAAATTCAGAGATATACTAACCAAGATGAGGATAGTCCGAATAATAATAGAAATAATAATAATACCTCATCTCAAAAATTCAGAGATATACTAACCAAGATGAGGATAGTCTGAATAATAATAGAAATAATAATAATACCTCATCTCAAAAATTCAGAGATATACAACATAATGTATTTGATATTTTACAAGTACAACGCAATTGTAAAATTTCTTGAATATAGCTCTCATTTTTTCAACATTGAAGGTGAACTAGTTTTATGTAATCAAAATTTACAACAAGTGAATAGATTTAATGAATCCATACCATTAGTCAGAGATTAAGTTAGGGTTGTCAGTAACTTGGGGCTAAGTTAGATTTTATCCACAATTATGAGTTATTGATTGGATCAGTGATTTTCAACCAATGTGCTCTGGTAGATAAGTATGCCACGATAGTTTTGAGGAGGGTCAATCCTTCCTGAAACAAGGGCTGTGAGACAGCACTCCCAGTGTGGATACAAAAATAACATTTGAATATGTTTTGACATAACTTGTACTTTTAAGGAGTGAATTAAATTTTCATTTTTTTCAATGATGCAATAAATGAATAAATAAATGAGTTTTTCATTAAAGACTCAAATTGCAGTTTTAAGTTATTTCCTGAATTCTGTAGTATAGAACTGCGAGCAATTAGAAATGTGAGAATATAATGATTATCACACGACTGCGTAGCCTTTTCAAAAAAAAAAAAAGAATAATTATAACCACGGTTGCTCATGTAACATACAATATTTCATGAAGGGAAAAGAATATATATCTGTTTTTAAAATCTATATTTAAAAATTGACAGTGTGCCTCAACCTTCACATGGCCTGACCCACTCTACCTGGAGATGAAAAAATTCAAAAATAAATGAAACAAAGTTAATGTTCTGGGTTATTATATGTATTAAATGAGAGTAAGAAAGGAGAGAAGGAAAAATGAAAAGGTATTTGTGCATTATGTTAGCAAGGTGGTCTGTATAAGGGGAACTGAATTGATTATTACATACTAGCATAGCATCAGTAAAAAAAATGGCAGGATTATTTACATATTGATGAATTTTATAAATATATATTTTAGTGTAAATATATTCATTGCAAATAAAAATGCAAACCTTGAATGAAATATATTTTTCTGTCAATTTCTTATGACTTTTCTTATTGTCTGTTTTTATCAATAATTCAGAAACAAAATTGTGTACAAAATGAAATCAAAGCAGCAGCAGTAGTAGTGATAATACCAGCACCAGTTGCCTGCCTAAATTAGTGAACACACACACATACACGCGCACACACACACACACACACACACACACACACACACACACACAAAGCAGAGTCTTGCTTACCAGCAGCAGCAGCAGCAACCGCCAACATCATGGGAGTGAATTTGTCATCAGTTTTTGCGTAAGTCACCATCATTCATGCATGATGTCACTGGTTTTTGGTCTGGTCATTGTCACCCGTCATTGTTATTACATATGAAAATTAAGTTAAAACTCGATAATAGAAAAATGTTGATATCAAGTATATATAGGCTGTTACAAAGTATTACATCATAATGTTAAATTATATATAAATTTCATTCTATGTATGGTTCGTTTTTACAGATAATTTTTTTTACAACCTTATGACTAAAGTCCCTACTAAAGCTCAGGATATGAAAATTTGCATATTTCTTTGCAAAATTTGGGATGGTTTTTGTTACAATTATGCAAAAATCTCACTAACGACCAGATGTTACCCCTTCCACCCACTTGATGAATATTTGTAGTCTGTCTCATTACTTTTTAGTCAGACTTCGTGTGTACAAATATTTTTTTAACAAAAAGATATACTTTAGGAGAAAATCAAAATACAATCATAACCCTAAATCTAATCCATTCACTTGGTCATTTGAACAGAAGATTTTCATGCAAAATTGGCACCTGACGTAAAAAAAAAAAGAAAAGAAATCGTTCAAAAGTTAAGTTTATTATCAATATCTTTCTGCAATCAGTAAAAAAGATAGGAGAAAAAAAACGAAATTTAGTAGAAAACCTAAGGGAGATAACTTGTTTTGACTCGCTAGATTTTTTTCTAAGTTTGTGTCAGATAGACTGCTCGCAGATTGGGGTTCACTGATATGATGAGGAAATGATAAGTAGCGTTTTTTTTTTGTTTTGTTTCCGTTGTTCTTCACAAGGAGCTATTTTTTTTAGGTACAGAAGCCCAGGTAACGCTAACTGTAACCCTAACCACAATAAGCACCCCTACTGTAAAACAAAGGTATTTTTCATTGTTTTTCAAGCAAAAAATGTTGTGAAGTTCAGTTGAGTAATGATGAAATTATTTTCCATCAAATTATCTTTATCTAAGGATTATTATTTTGAATTTTTTTCTTATTACTTGTCAACAAAAAGAAGAAAATACTTATGAACAATTTACCTTTGTTCAATTGTGTTTTGGTTTGTATACTAGAAGTATTAGTAAAGCAATGATTTTGTTATTTATTTGTTGAAGTATTGCTAATAATTTTTCATAAATTTCTGACTATGACATACGTTCATCGTGATTTCTTGTTAATTTTTTGATCACTATTTGATTCAGGCTGGCATGGCACAGTTTGTTCAGGTTTCTTTTCAGTATACTAGTAAAACAATTATTTTAATATTCATTTTTAGTGAAATGCAGTGTAATTTCTGATGTGTTAATCTCTTAACCCAAAATAGTAAGCAAGATTTTAGGTCAATAATGACTGAAATGAAAAAAAACAAACAAATAAATGAATAAATAACGAGCCCCCAAAATTAAATGTAGCATTAGTACTGATACATGAGTGGAGTACAAACAATTAAGAAAAAAAGTTACTCCCCTTGAATCTTTGAAAAAGGAAAAAGAAAAGTTTTTCGAGGCCGGACATACATGAAAACAATTCCTTACGAAATGGTACCGGGTCTGAGTGACATGACTGGGTGTCTAATAAAGATATATTTAATTTAATTTTATGACATAAAGTATATAGAAAGCAAGGAAAAAATCAAATGTCTTCCATTAAAAAAGAAAGTTTCATGCAGGTTGTAATTTTCTTGATATTATACACAGAAGTTTATTCCTTCAGTCAAGTCAGGGGTTTTCAAACTAAGCAAGAGAAATCATAAGGTGGAGGTAAGTTTTCTAAAATCACAGGAATTTAGAAATAATCACAAACAACTAAACACAACTCGTGTCTTGTAAACTTGACATACAGTTGGCAACACTGCATAAATGGTACTGGCTCATTCTATAAGTCCAGCATCTCTACTTTGAATGGATATCAATGCTCATTCAACTTCCTTCCATGGTGCGGTGTCCTTTTTTTTCAGAATGAAACAAATTTTGCATAAACTGTCAACTGGGAATGATACACAGGTATGTTTCTTTGGAACAATGGTGTACACAGAGGTATGCGCTCTCCGAATGCTTTCTAGTTGACCTGTTCTGTTTGCATTGACAAGCAATTCTGAGTGATTGTTCCGTTGATTCAAGAGCATTTTTTTCCTGCTAGAACTGGCTGATTTTCTTCAAATTTAGCAGATAAAAATCTAAGATAGCTGAAAGTCCAGCCATCAAAAAATAATAAGTTTAACAAAAGTAAATGTACTATTGCGATTAGTAATTTGGTCTGGATTCTTAGTGTTTGGTTATTTCATTTGATAAGTGGTCTTTAAATGAGTATACATATATATATAACATTATTAGCAATAAAGTTAGTGAGAAATGGAAAAATTTAGCCAATATAAGCCATTTCAATGGCAGTTTTAGTTATAAATGAATAACCATAATTAGCATTTTTGGATTAATAGTGTAGATGTGTTTCACTATACAAACAGGTTTTAGTTAAGCCATCAAACAAACCTAAAAAGGAAAAGCCCCTGGACCAGATAACATCACCATCGATTTACTCAAAAAAGCTGGTAAGGGAGTCAACAGAAAGCTAGCTATTCTATTCAACTTGTGTCTAAAACAGAGTAAAGTCCTGAAAGACTGGAACACTGCTATTGTAATGCTTCTACATAAAAAAGGTAACCCCAAAGACCTCAACAACTACAGACCTATAAGCCTGCTCAACAGCATATACAAATTTTTCACAAAAATCATCACCAACTGGATTACTAAAACACAAACCGAAAATCAGCCACAAGAACAGGCTGGATTTAGAAGAAATTATTCGACCATGGACCATCTTCATTCAATAAATCAGCTGAAAGAGAAGGCAGCAGAATACAAAATGCCACTCGCTGTAGCATTTATAGACTTCAAGAAAACATTCGACTCAGTAGAAATTCCCATGCTCATGAAGGCCATCACCCTACAAGGTGTAGACCCTGTATACATTAAAGTACTGCAACACATATACGACTACAGCAACTCATTCATTAGGCTACATAAGGACTTCTAATCATGCAGCTTAGAGTGTACTCAATTAACTGCTGAGTGTACAGGGAAATTTGTCCCAATGAAGAGTTTTCAACTCTTTTAGTTTATACCAGGAATCGAACCCAGAACTTTGTGTGTGAGATAGATGTGCTAACCATTACACTATCCAAGCAGATTCATACAGCTTAGAGTGTGCTCAATTAGCTGCTGAGTACACTGACAAATTTGTCCTATAGAAGAGTTTTTCACACTCTTCACTCATACTGGTTTCAAATGGTAGGATATTTTTAACAGCAAAATTGTTACCTTCATGTGGAAGAGTCCATAGATAAGAACAGAGAAGCTGGAAAATCACACTGCTAATTATATAAGTAGATAGTGGTACAAGTAGCTTTGCTGACACCTTGAATGATCCACTGACTACCTATTCACATGTCTGTTTATAAAGGATAGGATAGGCTCCAGAGAACATGTTAAAAAACAGGGTCTTGAACATTTAAAATCCAGGCTTTTTTCTTGGGTCTGAATGCCGACCACGGATACCAATGATAAATACACAACTATCTCAGCCACCATGATAATACATAGAGCTGAGAACATCAATCTTAAATATAAAATAGAGATCAGGTTCATTCTTTAATGGTTGAGTGGAGAAAGACGATTTCACAGTTGCTTAACGATAGGGATCTGGAAAACAATTTGAAATGGCAAAATCATTGTAAAACTCCATAACTAGAGCTGAATTTATTTATCTAGCTTTACAAGTATAAGAACAATCCTTGCCACCAAAATTAGGGGTTAAACTGTTACGTAAAATGCACATTTCCTTATTGCGATTTGAACTCGCACCCAACTGATTGCCAAGGGACTCACTTACTGACTGAGTTTAACTGTTAAATCTTACGTATATACAAAATTCATCACAAAGATATGCAAGAGCTTATTTCATTTAAATTAATGATACATTTCTACAAAAATATATACATTTTTATTAACCATATATAAATAATACAAATGTTGCAGAAATCATTTTCTGTCGGAATAGAAGTTGGAGCGGAGTTTGATCCTGCATCAACCAAGCTTGTTGAATGTATTTTTCCAACCAATTAAGATGAACTGCTTAAGTCCCAGTTTTTGAACTAGTTTGCTGGAGCCTATTCAGGCACCTGAAGAAGGACGGAAAGCACAGCACTTATAACAACCAAGTGCCCAGTTACATTAACAATAGAACCCATACCACATAAAACCTTCAATTAATTTTTTTTCAAACTAACGATTTTCCAGAAAAAGCGAGGTCTTACTGATCAAAAGCACTGAGAATTCACTTTGATATTTTTTTTCACATTGTTTTTGAAATAATCCCCTTTTCTGGTTCTTGGAGGAAAAATCATTTGAGAAAAATGTAGAGTGATAAATAAAACCAATGCAGTCTTTTTCTTTGAGAAGAATTTTAATGAAAAATTTCAAGTCAGCTTCTGAGGAGAGAATCTTATCTACTGAAAAACATGAAGAAACAATAATTTTTCATTCAGTATGATTTTTCATATGAATCTTCAAATGAGCCTTTTATGAGGAAGATTTGCCACATACTCCACATGAAAAAGGTGTTTCTCCAGTTGGAGTTTTCAAATTGTCCTTCCGAGAAAAAGGTTTGCCACAGAATTCACATGAAAATGGAGTTTTTTTCCTGTGGAAGTTTTTGTGTGATTATCAAATTTATCCTTTTTCCTCTGCATGAGATTTTTTGTGAATTTTTAATTTATAATAACTGGATATAGTTTCGCCACAAATACCACAAGAATACTTTTCTCCAGTGTGTTTTCTCATGTGAGTTTTCAAATTGTTTTTTAGAGTAAAAGGTTTATTACACACATCACAATAGAATGGAGATTCACCTGTATGAGACATCATGTGTCTTTTTAAACTGACCTTCTCTGAGAATGCTTTGCTACATATATCACAAGAAAATGGAGTTTCTCCAGTGTGAGTTTTCACATGAGTTTTTAAATTGTCCTTTCGAGAAAATGCTTTGCCACAAAATTCGCATGAAAATGGGGTTTCTCCTGTATGGGTTTTTGTGTGATCATTTAATTTATCCTTCCTGGAAAATGCCTTGCCACATATATCACAAGAAAATGGAGTTTTTCCACTATGAATTGTCATATGAACTTTCAAGTTACCTTTCATAGAAAAAGCTTTCCCACACACTTCACAAGAAAATGGAGTGTCTCCTGTATGAGTTTTCATGTGTTTATTTAAATAACTTTTCAGAGAGAATCCTTTGCCACATAGTTCACAAGGAAATCGAGTTTCTACTGTGTTAATCTCCTCGATATGACTTCTTGAATGATTTTTTAGGCTATTATGATGTGAAAAAGCTTTCCCACATACCTCACAAGAATAAGGTCTTTCTCCAGTGTGAGTTCTCATATGAAGTTGTAAGTTACATTTTAGAGAAAAAGCTTTATCACACACCTCACAAGGAAATGGTGTTTCTCCGGTATGAGTTCTTATGTGAGTTTTCAAATTACCTTTCTGTGAGAATGCCTTGCCACATATATCACAAGAAAAGGCAGTTTCCCCAGTGTGAGTTCTCATATGAGCTTTTAAATTGCTCTTTAAAGAAAAAGGTTTGCTACAAACTTCACATTGAAATTGAGTTTTCCCATTAGGAGTTGTTATATCAGAATCCATGGCAGTTTTTTTTTTTTGCAAACTCTCTGCAGCACAGTACACATTAATGTAGAGTTTTTTCAACAGGTTTTCAGTTGAAATTCCACATCTTTTGTCTTCTATTCTAATAATCTTATCTACAAAGATCCGTCTCTTTATAACACTGTTCAACTTTCTTTTGGCTGGTACTCACAATCTGAAAAGACAAAAGAATAAGTTCCTTCTAGATTCATAATAGATGAAGAATTTCACATCCTTTAATGCTGAAAACAAGTATTGTATCGACTAGCTGAATACCCGCCCCAACAAGTGGATTTTATTGCTGTAAGAAAAAAATAGATGGATAGAAATCAGATTGTGTTTAATTTAATTTGTTTCTAAAAAGTGATATATTTGTGATAATCAGAGATTTTTTTCAATGATCTTTGAAAAATATTAGATGTACATACATACCGCTTAGAAGGAAAAAAAAATTCTTTTTTTACTCTCAGCCTCTCTCTCTGACTGATACCAAAGTACTCACTGTTAGCAAGATATAGCATTTCCGATCCTCTTATTTTCTCCCCCTCTCTATAAACAATACAAAGACTCTCTGTAAGCAGTTTTTCAGTGGATTCAGCTGAAAAGGCAGACACAAAAAATATGTATTTTAGCAAGAATTTACATAGAGAATCGAGCCCCCCCCCACACATACACACACACACACACACACAAAAAAAAAACCATGTGGGGGTGCAGTTTTAAAAAACTGATTTGCTAAAAAATTTTCCCACGGTCACTCTGGAACACAATACTTAATCAGGTTATGTTGTGTTGTTTTTTTGGCAGATAGATAGACAAACAGACATTTGATGTATTGTAATAGGACTAGTGAAACCTCATGAAAAAATTCAGATATATTCGAATTTCTATGAGATGTAATGGCAGGGAGTAAGGACCGCTTTACTGTACAAGGGTGTCTAACTTTACAATCAGGAGTTGGGATCACCTTCCCAACATTGAGCCTCATTTTTCTCCATGTATTGTTTTTTTTCAAAAAACTAAATTTTTTCAAATTCAAAAAGAAAATTGAATCCCAACCAAATAAAGTACTGAAACATGTATAGCACATGGGAAGGCTTATTGAACACTTATCTACAAGAATTTGGTTTTCATCAAATTTTTGTTGACAGTTAGAATTCGTCAACCAGAACTGTTAAAATAAGTTCCTTCAGTTTTCAAATTGGTCTGGCTGGCTGGCTATGAATGTACTGCACATACAAGCTGTACCAAAAGAGATGGAGGGCTGAAAATCTAAGCATTTACTCCCTATTTTGTTTTTTAAAAGTTCCTCCCTAGATTGGTTTAAGAAGAGTTTTTTTGAATTGTTTCCTTGGTTTGTGTCTGGCAGCATTCATATTTTTTTTGACTTTTTTTTTTAGTGATCACTGTGCAACAAAAAGCAAGAAAAGTAACTTATTCATTGAGCCCCCTTCCTTCCAATTTTTTAATTGATTACCTTCAATACAACATGCCGCCAAAAGACAACTGGTCATGTTGACAGTTTCTTCATTAAATTTGATAACTACAAAAATTGCATGTCCCCCCTTTCCCCTTAGTATAATAAAACAAATTTAGTGCTTAAAAGTATGATATAATGTTTGATTCAGAAATTCACCGAAATTTATTGTTTCAAATCAAGGAAAAGGTAATCCATACATATACCTGGCAAAATTTCACTTGGCTATGAAATGGCTAGCCCTATGGTAAATTGTAAAATACCACACACTTGCTTGCATGATGTTAAAAATGGCACACAAAAGTTTGCAGTTGGGGTAGCCATTTTATAGACATCTGCAGTTAGGGTAACCATTTTATAGACATCTGCAGTAGGGGTAGCCATTTTATAGACATCTGCAATTGGGGTAACCATTTTATAGACATCTGCAATTGGGGTAACCATTTTATAGACATCTGCAATTGGGGTAGCCATTTAATAGCCTACCAAAATTTGGTTGCGTATAAGTAGTAAATATTAACTAGTCAAGTCTTAACACAACTCTATTCTGAGTCATAGAACAATTTTCACTTCTGACAATCAAAATTGGGTAAAGGTACCTTTTTTCAAAATTAGAGTGATTCTAAAAGATGCCTGACCTTGCCAGACATTCCCAAACACACCTGATTCAGTCATGACTGACAAGGCACGTGTATGAAACTGCCCGGCGAGGTTTATACAGGCATGCCTGGATCCTAAAATATACTAAATTCAGTCACCCAGGAACTGGAGGATGCTAAATTCCTATGTTGGAGTGCTAAAGGATGCTGAATTCTGATGTCACGGAGTTATGCTAAATTTTATCTGTGTTAGATATGTTAAATTCCAATAGTTGACCATAAAAAAACAACTGGGAATTGCAGGTAGTTTTAAAAATATTTTTCTTCTCCACAATGATTTTAGTTTTGATTGATTGATTATAATTTTGATCTTGGAAAAAAATTTTTTTTCACTCGATAATCAAAAAAAAAAGAAGGGATTTTCCATCATTTTCATCAATTAAGAGCAGTTCCTGAGCACTTCTCTGAGAAAAGTAAACATAATATCTCAAAGGATTTATCTTCTACACGTGCAAATATCAATGAAAACATCAATGTATAAATAAGATAAATCATCAAAATAATAAAAGATTAGGTAGAAATTTATACGAAAAAGAATTATTAAAAAAAAAAATGTCCTTGAATAAATAAGTACTGAAAATATTATTAAAATCGGATAATATGTTGATTTTTGCCAGATTATTTGATTTCTCAGATGTCGATTTTCCACTGGAAATAACAAGGGAATTGAAACATTAACACCAAACCTAACTAACCCTAACACCAAACCTACCTAATAACCCTAACACCTACCTAACCCTAAACCTAAAAGCTACCTACTAATCCAAATACTAAACCTACTAATCCTCCTACTAAAAAAATGTCGTTCTGAGGGATCTCGTCCTTTCTATTTCTTTAACATTAGATTCGCCATCAGCAGCGAGTACTCAGCCGATATTGTGGGGCCATTTTGAGACAGGAAAGATATAGAAACAAATTATTGATCTCTGCCAATGATCGATTTACAGTTTACTTATAATCTAAAAGTGGACCCTGACTTCGTACATTTCTTTGAGACATTTGATGTTTAAGTCACCATGATAAATTTGAACGCTAAACTTTTAAAAACCGATTCTTTATCCCAAATAACCCCCAATGTACATCAAAATTGCCCTCTTGTGGGGAGTGTGCCCCCAACGTTCCGAATCAGTGCAATCTATTAAAAAAAACAAAGGGATTACCGAAAAGTTCAATTGTCATGTCTTCCGAAAAAAGAAACAGGTGTGCTTACCTTTGTTCTCCACGAACTATCTACATTTTCTTATTGCAACAGTAAAAAATAGTATTTAAAAAAAAAAAAATCTATCGTAATATGTTTGGATTTGTTAGGTAAAAACTTATAGTTTTGGTTTAAATCGTGGTACAATTGAGAGTACAAGAAAATGATACGGTGTTAGGGGAGATTAGTTCCTCTACTGTTGCCAAATATCTTATTATATTTACATCTAAAATCAAGCCAAAAAGAATCTAGAAACATCTAGATTCTCCAGCTATATACAGTATCTGAAATTTAGGAACGTATTATTACATGTTATTGATAAATTAAAAGTGATATAATCGTTTTATATTTACTTTATTGAAATATCACTAATTCTATTAAAAATACTACCTTTTTTTATTATTGTTAATAGAATCAAAATATCACTTATTTAAAAAAAATATTATTTATTTTATTAAAATCATCTAAGAATAGCTATTTCTGACATCTAAACACAATCGAAAACAGAAAATTATGTTGAAAAACATCTGAATTGCAACACAGTTCCTCGCATGAAAAGAACGCTCCTGTTTTAAATAGTTGAATAGCCAAGTGAAGTGAATGATGCCATTTTAGGTGACTGTCGCTTTTAAGTCTATTTCACATATTGCAAGCCGAGCAGAGCAGAGAGGAGAGAAAGTTTGATACCTGGAGCATGGGTAGATATATTTTTAAAAAAATCACAAATTATGAAAAAGTGAATAAACCAGTCCGACATCTATTCTGGCTGAGGATGATCACTGCAAATTTTTGTATTGTATATATATAGTAAATAAATTCTTTGATATGTGAGACTTGTCCGGCTCTGTTGGTAAGAAAGCTGCCTAGCATTCACTCAGTCATGATTTCAAATCAAAGTAAGTAAGGTAATGCTAATCTTATACATCAATTTGGTTTAACGTGACTGAATAGACAAATATTGAAGAATTTACTTCCCTAAACAAGGTGAAGGTTGTTCTCGTTGGGGGAGAAAATAGAGTCAATTCTAACTTTGATTGAATTTAACAAAAAAAAGCTCAGACTATTTCAGTGACTAAATGAACATTTTGTTTTGCAATTTTATTTGGCTTAACAGCCAAAGCTTTACAAACACATTGTATCTCTTTTGTGATTGATTTTTGTGAAATTTTCGTTCTATCACATTGTTGAAACCTCCTCAGATTTCTACTATCTTTTACTTATCTACTTCTTACTTTTCCTGATTCTAACTCCTCTTCGCAGCCCCCTGGACTGCTAGGTGGGGGGAGTACTGTAGCGCCCCCTATTCTTTTCATTAGGAATTAAATATGGAACTCTTTTTTCAGTTAGATATCAAAAACGTCACTTCCGATGAAGACCCCTATAAAATCCCTGGACACACATTGTCCAATGCTCATTAGCGTTAGTATTCCTTACTGGTTATTCTTCTAGCCCCAGCCTTTGTGGCCAGCCACTCTCTTTCTCTCTCTTTCCCTCTCCCAAAGATCATTATCATTTCACTGACTCACTGGCTGATTCGATCTTAACCATTTTTCCTCTGTGACCTATCTCTGTATTATCTCTGCTCATTTCACTTCACTGATATCGAGCCTCACATATATGCACAGCTACGCCATCGTGTCTTCACCATGTGCTCCAAACGTGTATCACCTCTCACTCTCATGAATGAAATGGGAAGGTTTTTTTCACTATACTTCTGTCCAAAACATTCATCTTTACTTTTACCAAGAAAGAATACATCATCCCCAGCTAAAGATAGCTAGAATGTACAGACATCTTAATAGGTATGATAGGAGAAAGCATGTCTTATTTAATTTGGGAATAAATATCTACTTCCTTCCATAAGTTAGTTGCATTTTATCAATCACCGCTACCCACAACAGACTGGTTTAATCAACTGTTGCTGGGTTTAGATAACTCATGTGATCTGACTTTTATATCCATCTATCTCTGTATTTACCCGGACTTTATCTAGCCTTTACAATGCATTTTGCACACACTCTCCTCTCAATCAGTAAAGAAATCTTCTTTTTTTAAAAAAATTTCCCTCCAAAATGTGTTTTTAGGTGGTGGGATCAATATGTAATGTGTGTGCATGGTAAATTGGTCACTAGTTTGTGCCCACCTGTTTTTTTTTCATTTCAGACTTTTTTTTAGTGATCATAGCCCAACATAAGGCAAGAGATGTAAGTTGTTCATTGATAACCCTTTTTTCCAACTTTTTAATTGATCACTCTCAATACAGCATACATGGGTGGTGGTGATTGATTATTTCCCTTGGAATTCTAGATTTTTATTTTTTCAATTTTTTTTATTATGCTTTCATTTTTTATTCTGATTTAATTTTTCATGTTATGGGAAGTAACCGTATATTTCAAGGTCATATTTCGTAAAAATGGTGGAAAAAATGTGCACAGTTCAGCATTATAGTTACATTGTATATAGAACCCTCCTCTAAAACCTTTAAAGAAAATCAACTTTTTCAAAACTGAAAAATTTCCTAATTTTGTATTGACAGCACAGAAAATTACTAGTTACAAATATAATTTTGAAGAATGACTGTGAGATGTCAGAAATGCCTTAATCTACATTATATCAAAAAGATCTTTTTTTATACATTTAGCAAATTAAAATATGGTGAGCTGTAACAGCTAATTGTTTGATGTGGTTAGGATTATGAAAAGGATGCAATTAGAATTACAAGTGCAATGCCTGTTATAACGTAAAATATTACTCTTCTTGGCAACCTTTTAGATTCTATCTGCTTAAAGAGACAGCAAAGGAAATCTATACAGAAATTCTAAAAATAAAACTAAATAAGCAAAAATATTTGGGCAGTTGTAATAATCAGCATCATAAGCTCGTTAACCATTACTACACTGATTGTTAAACTGTGGATTTCATGAAATTACCAAAACTGATATACCAATTCCCCCAAACTAAAAACTGACCTTGCATCACACTTAGCTTCTGTGAAGTGGAAAATGAAATCATGTAATCTTTTTCTTTGCAAACTATTTTAATGAAATATTTTCATATAAACCCAAGTTCTGTCTGTATTCCATGTAAACTGTACTTCTGTAAAAATGATGGAAAGAAGGTGTCCGGTTCAGTATTACAATTACATTCTAAAAAGAACCCCCACGTAAAACATTGAGATTTATTTTTTAAACTAACACTTTTCCAGAGGTAACAAATGTCTTATTGATTAAAAACACAAACCTATTTTTCGGATAAAAATGATTTAATACTTAGGAATTATTCTCTTTCCTAAAACTTGACCGAAGAAATAACTGTAGAAAAATTTCATTCAGAAAATATTGTGGAGTGCCAAATAAAATCCAATACAGTGTTTTTCTTTGTGAACAATTTTAATGAAATACTATAAGCCAACTTCTTTGAGGAAACAATCTAATCTAACGTAAAGAAACAGTAACTTTTTCTTTGGTATGAGTTCTTAAGTGAGTCTTCAAATGAGACCTTTGTGAGAATGATTCGCCACATACTCTACAAGTAAATGAAGTTTCTCCAGTGTGCGTTTTCATGTGAGTTTTTAAATTGTCCTTTCGAGAAAATGCTTTGCCACAAAATTCACATGAAAAAGGAGTTTCTCCTGTGTGAGTTTTCATGTGATTATTTAATTTGTCCTTCCTGGAAAATGCCTTGCCACATATATCACAATAAAATGGAGTCTCTCCACTATGAGTTGTCATATGAAGTTGTAGGTTACCTTTCATAGAAAAAGCTTTCCCACATACTTCACAAGAAAATGGAGTTTCTCCTGTATGAGTTCTCATGTGTTTGTTTAAATAATTCTTCAAGGAGAATGTCTTGCCACATAGTTCACAAGGAAATGAAGTTTCTTCAGTGTGGATTTTCAGATGTTTTGATAAATTGTACTTTTCAGAAAAAGATTTGCTACAAATTTCACAGGAAAACAGAGGTTTTTCTGCGTGAGTTCTCTCATGAATTTTAAATTTATAATAACTAGAAAGTGCCTCACCACATATATCACAAGAATATGGAGTTTCTCCAGTATGCTTTCTCAAGTGAGTTTTCAAATTGCTCCTTAAAGTGAATGGTTTGCTACACACCTCACAATAAAATGGAGTCTCCCCAGTATGAGTTCTCACATGATTTTTTAGGCTGTTATTATGTGAGAAAGTTTTTCCACATATATCACAAGAAAAAGGTCTCTCCCCAGTGTGAGTTCTCATGTGACTTGTTAAGCTACCTTTCATGGAAAAAGCTTTACCACATACTTCACAAGAAAATGGAGTTTCTCCTGTGTGAGTCATCATATGTCTTTTTAAACTGACCTTCTCTGAGAATGACTTGTTACATATTTCACAAGAAAACGGAGTTTCTCCAGTATGAGTTTTCACATGAGTTTTCAAATTATCCTTACGAGAGAATGCTTTGCCACAAAATTCACATGGAAATGGAGTTTCTCCTGAGTGAGTTTTCACATGTTTATTCAATTTATCTTTCCTGGAAAATGCTTTACCACATACATCACAAGAAAACGGAGTCTCTTCACTATGAGTTGTCATATGGAGTTGTAAATTGCCTTTCATAGAAAAAGCTTTCCCACATACTTCACAAGAAAATGGAGTTTCTCCTGTATGAGTTCTCATATGTTTATTCAAATAACTTTTTAGGGAGAATGCCTTGCCACATATTTCACAAGAAAATGGAGTTTCTTCAGTGTGAGTTTTCAGATGTTTTGCTAAATTGTCCTTTTGAGAAAAAGATTTGCCACAAACGTAACATGAAAATGAAGTTTCTCCCGTCTGAGTTTCTTCTGAGTGAGTTTTTATGTGTCTTTGTAAATTACCCTTCTGGGAGAATGCCTTATCACATACTTCACAAGTAAATAGAGTTTCCCCAGTGTGAGTTCTCATGTGAGTTTTTAAATTGCTCTTCAGGGAAAAGGGTTTGCTACACACCTCACAATAAAATGGAATCTCCCCTGTATGAGTTGTCAAATGATTTTTTAGGCTATTATCGTGTGAAAAAGCTTTTCCACATACATCACAGGAATAAGGTCTCTCTCCAGTGTGGGTTCTCATATGAATTGTTAAATTACATTTTAGAGAAAAAGCTTTACCACATACTTCACAAGAAAATGGAGTTTCTCCTGTATGAGTTCTTATATGAGTTTTTAAATTACCTTTCTGGGAAAACGCCTTGCCACATATATCACAAGAAAAGGCAGTTTCCCCATTGTGAGTTCTCATGTGTGCTTTTAAATGGTCCTTTTGTGAAAACTGTGTGCTACAAACTTCACATTGAAATAGAGTCTCTCCACTATCAGTTGTCATATGAGATTCCATGGCAGATTCTTCAGAAAACTCACACACTACACAAGAATGTAGAGTCTTTGGAACACAGGTTTTCAGTTGAACTTCCACATCTCTCGTCTTCTATTCTAATGATCTTATCTTTCCATATCTATGTTCAACTTTCTTTTGGCAGATACTCACAATCTAAAAAGACAAAAAAGGATAAGTATATTTTAGAGTTTTATTAGATGGAGATTTTCACAACCTCTAACTGCTGAAAACAAATATTATAAAGACTAACTGAATAATCATCCATTAGGGCGGATTAAATTGCTGTGAAGAAAAGAAAGAAAGACTGAAAGAAAAAAAAAATGATACCAAAGTACCCAAAGGGAGGTAATGGCTTTCCAATCAGTATCTGATATCTCCCTCTTACTTTCCCCTCCTCAATATGCAATACGAAATCCTGATCGCCCTGCAGTTGAGCAGTTTCCCAGTAGCACCCAGTGGATTCAGCTGGAAAAGTAGATACAAAAAAGACTGTGTCCATTTTTGCATGAATTTACATTGTAAAACAAAATCCCCCTAAAAGCATTCAGGGGGGGATAATTTTCAAATACTAATTTGCTAAAAATCTTTACCAGTATCACACAGAAAATTTAATCGGGTCATGTTGTGTGGTTTCTGTGGCCAGCTGTCATACACATTATGAATTATAACAAGACTACTTAATCCAATGAAAAAAATCAGATATATTTGAATTTCTATGAGATGTAATGGCAGAAAGTAAGTGCCCACTTTAGTGTGCGAGGGTGTAAAACTTTACGATCAGGAGCCGGGACCACCTTCCCTACATTGTTACCCATTTTTCTCAATCGCGTTTCATTTTTCCGAAAATCAAGTTTCAAAATAAATTGAATCGTAATCAAAGGAGTATGGAACATGTTGGATAGCTTATTGAACATGTGTCTGCGAGAGTTTGGTTATCATCAAGTTTCTGTAGGCAATTAGAATCTGTCATGAAAACTGTCAAAATAAGTTCCTTCAGTTTTCAAGTTGGTCTGGCTGGCCGGCTATGGATGTACCATATTTAAAGGAAGGAGCTAGAGGGCTGAAAATTTAAGCATTTGCTCCTTCTGTCTAGGACATTTCTGGCTTGGGGAAAATTCTCCCTAAATAGGTTTCTAATGGGGGGTTCAATTTACAATGTCAGTTTTTGATAAATTGGGTCCTTGGTTTGTATCCGGCAGCATTCATGCTGGGTTCTTTTGACTTGGAATCTTTTTAGTGCTCCCTGCAAAACAAAGAGCAAGAAAAGCAACATATATTCATTGATCACCTGCAACATGACCTGCTGCCAAAAGACATTGGTCATGGGATGGTTTCTATTGAATGGCTAACCAGACCGGCTTGTTTATGAATTTAATTTATTGATTAACCTTTTATTCATTACATGCCCCTACCAACCGTTTGACAACTGAAAAACAAATTTGGTATCGAAAAAGTGTCATGATAAGTTTGACTTAGAAATCAATCAAAGATCTCTATTTAAATCATGGAAATGGTAATCATAACTCATATGCGGCCAATCTGCGATTGTAAATTGTAAAGTTTTATACACTCGCTCAATCGACGTTAAAAATGAAACGATGCATTTCGGTTGGCTGTAAATAAACCTCGTTTGTAAAAGGTTCAACACACTCGCTCAATAGATGTTAAAAATGGCACATACCTCTTTACGGGTGCATTAATTGAACGTGTACGTGGAACTTTATTTTATAACCTTTTACAATTGGGGAAGCTCTTTTATAGCCAACCGAAATTTGGCTGCGTATAAGTAAGGATTACCTCAAATGAATTAGAAGGCTTTTAGTAATTCCTTTTATTATGTGAAATTTAGAAACAACCATTCAATTACCTCACTACTATTGCAACTCCAGATGTAAATGAGATAAACATCAGTTACTAATGAATCCATAGTAAAAAATGAATCATAGTATCGTATGATTAGGAATTAATCAGTTGAGTCTTAACACGACTCAGTTGTCTTTCAGCCATGGACTGTTTTTCTCTCTTCACATTCTAGATGAGATTGAGATTCATTTTTACAAAATTACGTAAAGAATTATTTAAAAACATTTTTCTTGCGTAATATGAACTGCTTTAAATGAACAAAACCTTCGTTTCTGCTGGAAAGTTTTCGTTTTAGAGAATAAGTAACTTTTAGAAGAGAAGCATCGAGGGCTAAATTGGGTGATCGATACTGCACATAAAATTCAAAACAGCAATAGACAATTCCGCTGGAAATTTTTTTTTTAATCAATTGTCATTATTTACGAAAAAGAAACAAGTGCCTTTACCTGTGTTCCTCACAAACATTCTAGATTTTCTTACTGCAACAGTAAAAACAGTATTTGAAAATAATCTATTATAATACAATTGGATTCGTTGAGTAAAAATTTTTACTTTCGAATTAATTCGTGATACAATTGTTTATACGAAAGAATAATGCGGTGTTAGGGGAAATTAGTACGCGGTGTAAAAAAAGTCACTGTTTTTAAAGGCATCCTCGGCTCTCTGTAAAAGGGTTTGTCTGTCTTTCGTAGGCCTGTCCCATATTGTTTCAGATCAGATTTTAAACATTGTAACGGCAGTATTTTACTGGTTTTCTTCATGAATTTCAATTCGTTATGATTCTTCCCCTATTCACGAAGGTGAGAGAATAGTTCAATTGTTAGCTAGTTTATAAAATACCATACTTATTTATTCCAACAAATTAGTAATAAGGTAAAATGTTTGAAGGAAATCACAATTTCTGTTTCATAGATCTGAAAAGAACAGATACCACACTTTGATCTTGAACTTCATTTCCGTTCGGGAAATATCCGTGGAAGTCTGTACCAGCCCCCCCAAACAAAAACAAAAAAAAATGATAAAAGTTACCAAAATCTCTGCAGCTAAAATAGAAGATGATATCTTGATAAAGGTTTAATTTTTAGTCATAAATCCCAAATAAGACTCCCTTCAGTAATTATACATCTCCGTCCAGTGAATCTCTTCTTTCCATTCAGTATTTTTTTGCTGATAAAAATAACATTGATTTTTTAAAAAGTCCAAACTAGGTATGTGGCAAAACATTTCAAAGTAAATTATTTCAGTGAGATTTGGTACCCCTTGAAAGAACTTCCTAATGGTATTAAAATCTTTGATATACTGTGATTAGTGAGAAAGTCATTGTGAATTTACGTATCACTAATCAGAGTAATTAGGACATGTATAAAACAATAGAAGAGAAACCGATTGTGATCCAAAATGGTGTTGTAGTCTGAGTAGTGATAACTTGACTTGAAACAGACATGGTCAAGTTTTGATCAGTGATACTTCGAAGATGGATTAACAAATTGCTTTTTGTGATATTCCCTTGAAAATCACCATATTGGTTGCAGATATATAATATAAGCCCTTGTGGTGTTTTGAAAAAAAAAACTGTATTTATACTTCCCTTAAAAACTGCAATTTATATGTGCTGTTGGGGGCATATTAGACATAGAGAATTTAATTAATTGTTATGTTATTTTGCCAAACTATTCAACTTTTGGCATAAAATAACCTCTTCTAACAATAACAATATTGAGAAATCAGCTGCAATGACACGTCTGCAGAAATGGTGTGAGAATATTAGGGCTAGGGTTTGACCAACTTGACTCTGATGATAAAATCAAAATGAGGCTGGGCTTTGAACAGGCCACGGCCTATAGCAGAGAATGACTGTTTATGGCTCATACCTAATACTACATTGTAGTCAATGAAAATTTGTTTGGAAAAAGTTTCTGGCTTTTTTCTTCCAAGCTAAAACAAGAAAAAGCTCAAGAAAAATTTGGAAAATAAAATTAATAATGTTTTTAAAATATAATTTCAAAGATTTTTCAAAACAGGCAAATTGCAACATAATGTTGATAAAACCCAGGATAGCATATGCAAAGTTACTAAAATAGAAGACTATATCTCTAAAAATATGTAATTCAATCGATTAAGACTATCTTTAGGATATCATTCATCTTTGTTCAGTAAACCCTTTCCGCTCAGTAATTAGCTTAACCCATTGCAATCATTGATCAGATAGTTGCTGTTACAGCTCCTACAGATTCCCTAAAGATGTGTCTAAAGGGGGTGTATCTAAGATAACTCTGTGTGTTTGAATCAATGTGACGAATTAATAGAGTCATTTAGACGCAATTCTTGATGAAACTCGTTTAATTTTTTTTGTTTAACAAATTAGGAAGTCAAATTTAATAATTTCCTTTTCTTGGAAAATAGCTAAAAATAAAAATTGACAAATAAAGATGATAACTTACCCAGAAGAACATTTTTTTTAACTGAGAAATTTTTTTTTTCAAATTGTCTTCTTTTATATCTTTCAAAACATTATGGAAAAAAAGGAAGGGGGTCTCAACATCGGTAAAAAAAATTGTTTGAGTTGGAAGTTGGATACCAAACAAGGAGTGTCTGAACAGCCATAATGGATATATCAAGGGAAGTAATCATAAATTTTAGCACCAAAATCTTACCTCCCTTGATGAATAAATTTATGCAGCACAAAAATTTCTTACACCAAGGTCAATTTTTATAAAAGTTTTGGGCGTTTTTCCACGATATATCGCTTTGAAGAAGATGAAGAAGAACAACTACTACAACAACAACAACAACATAAACACTCTCAAAGACTTATTTTAAAATGACACTGAATTGAGTTTGTGTGTGTGAAAAAAAGAAAAATTTCAAACTATTAGAACAAGAAATAATTTCAACTAAAAATCAAGTAAATAATTTGATTCTGGACTAATTATTGATATGCTCCATTAAAACTTTCCCTCTTTTATTTTCCATTTTAAGGATGACATCAAATTTTTTGAGCTCCCAAGAGACAAATCTGTCCAAAAATAGAGTACTGTGCTCACATCTGGGCAGGCTCCTCTTACCAGGTACATTCTACACTGAATAGAATACAAAAGTGAATGTGTCAAGTAGTGTGTAATGAGCTTTTTTCCCCACACTCCAACCACAGTCTCATCATTGCAATGTTTCAAATTAGCCACTTTCCTGCAGTTACTTCAATGGAAGATGTTCAGACAAACTACATTCCCCAGTCCTTTCCATGCGGGAATTTTCAGTTTAAACCCAGACTGTTATTTAGGCATATCCAAGGAGTTGCCACAAGGTCCACTTAGATAGCTTCTTCTCAAGAACATCTGCTATGTGGAATAAACTCCTTAATAAACATTTTCTCCAGACAAGTACAATCTCAACATTTTTAAATGAAGAGTCAAGAAGTGCCTTACTTAATATCGGTCTTTTCAGTCTTCTTTTTGAATGTCGTGTTTTAGTTGTTTACAAATAACCAATTTTGACATCATGACCTATTTTGAAACTTTTAGAAATTTTTGATTCTTAATTCTGTGGCATAAAGAATTCTTTCTTCATGAATACTTTGATGTGAAAAGTGGCTAAAAGGCCTTGTTTAGGGGGCTGAAAGTAAAGAAAAAAGGCAGAGAACAAAAAAAACAAACTTAAAAAACTTAACTACTTACACCCTTCAACCATTACAGTTGCACAAGATATATTTCTAATTTTTTTCAAACAAAAAATTGCAAAACAACCACGAATCTAATCAACATACCACTTAAAATTAAATGAAATCTTTTGACTTAAAATTGACACTTGTTAAAAACTTGTATAAAAGTTGGTTATCATCAAAATCTTTGTTTTATTTGTAAAAGAAAAGAAAGATTGGATAAAATTCTTATACAAAAATTATTTGTGTACATTCTATAGAAGCAGAAATGTTTTTGAAAATTGATAGTGCAAAAAAGTTATTTCCTTGTAAAAAAGAAGATAATTGTAATAATTTGCATTAGAAAATTGTTAGGTGAAGGATACTGGGATTTTAAAAAAATCCATCAACTAATCATTGATTTCTATTCAAATTTTTGGTACTTATACACGCAGCCAACTCTGAAGTTTCTGCACACCAGTACCATTTGAGCTATAGTATTATTTCATTTATTTGTCATTATGGGAATTTTCTTTGCTTATCATTTCCTTTATTTCCACAACGGAAATTATAAAACTATCAGATATTCCTGAAAAATCCAACTTCAAAGGAATTTTCTTATTTTTGAGTTTTAATTCTGTTCAATTTATTCATTTTTCCAATTATTTTTGGAAAGTTTTGCCATCTCAGACATGACAGGTGTCCCTTAACATTTGGCACCTGATTGTGTTGCTGGTACCAACGGCTGATCTTGCTCTGTCAATAAAGGACAGCATTTCTTTTGAAAAGTTGCTAAACCAAACTTAAGTTTTTTTTTCTTGCAATCCACCTCAACAAAATTCATTTGGTGATTTATTTTACAAACACAATCCTTACATACTTTGAGAATAAATCCCTTGGGGAATAATTCAGTTTGCCTTTTTAAAACAAAGAACTGCAGAGGCTGTGCAGATGCCTTACTTTGGTCTTGTCAATCAAAAGCATCAGATATTTCTTGAAAAAAAAAAAAAAAAAAGGAAAAGTCATGTTTTTTTTTAATTCTCCACTTTTCAGAATAATGACTGAAGGGACAATTGGAAAAAAATCTCATATAAAAAATATTGTGGAGTGACAAATGAAAAACAATGCAGCCGTTTTCTTTGTAAATAATTTTAATGAAAGATTTTAAGCCAATTTCTGAGAGAAAAGAATCTTATCTACAGAAAAATATGAAGAAACAATAGCTTTTCATCCAGTACGAGTTCTGAGTCTAAAAATGAGTCTTTGGTGAGATTTACATTCTACATGTGAAAAAGGAGTTTTTCCAACACAAGTTCGTTCGCGAATTTAGCATTTATCAGGAAATTGTCTTGCCACATGTATCACATGAGTACAGAGTTTCTCAAGTGTGCTTTTTCATGTGAGTTTGTAAATTGCCCTTCAGAGAAAAAGATTTGTTACACACATCACAATAAAATCGTGTCTCCTTAGTATGAGTTGTGAAATGATTCTTTAAGGTATTATAATGTGAGAAGGCTTTTCCACATACATCACAAGAAAAAGGTCTCTCTCCGGTGTGGGTTCTCATATGACTTGTTAAGTTACCTTTCATAGTAAAAGCTTTACCACATACATCACAAGGAAATGGAGTTTCTCCTGTATGAGTCATCATATGTCTTTTTAAACTAACCTTCTCTGAGAATGCCTTGCTACATATTTCGCAAGAAAACGGAGTTTCTCCAGTGTGAGTTTTAATGTGAGTTTTTAAATTGTCTTTTCGAGAAAAACCTTTGCCACAAAATTCACATGAAAATGGAGTTTCTCCTGAGTGAATTTTTGTGTGAGTACTTAATTTATCCTTCCTAGAAAACGCCTTGCCACATATATCACAAGAAAATGGAGTCTCAGCACTATGAGTTGTCATATGAAGTTGTAAGTTACATTTTAGAGAAAAAGCTTTCCCACATACTTCACAAGAAAATGGAGTTTCTCCTGTATGAGTTCTCATGTGTTTATTTAAATAACTCTTCAGGGAGAATGACTTGCCACATATTTCACAAGAGAATGGAGTTCCCTCAGTATGTGTTTTCAAGTGTTTTGTTAAATTGTCCTTTTGAGAAAATGATTTGCCACAAACATCACATGAAAATAAAATTCCTGTATCAGTTTCACGAGTGTCTTCATAGTGAGTTTTCATGTGTCTTTTCAAATTACTCTTCAGGGAGTATGCCTTGTCACATAATTCACAAGGAAACAGTATGTCCCCGGCATGAAATCTCATATGAGTTTTTAAATTGTCTTTTCGAGAAAAAGGTTTGTCACAAATGTCACACAAAAATGGAGCTTCCTCTGTCTGAGTTGACATAGATTCCATGGCAGATTTTTTAGAAAAGTCTTTGCCACACTTCACAATAATGTTGAGTCGTTTTAACACAGGTTTTCAGTTGAACTTCCACGTAACTCGTCTTTTCTAATAATTTTATCTGTGAAGATTGGCCTTTTCACATCGACTTTCTTTTGGCAGATACTCACAATCTGAAAAGACAAAAAGAAGAAAGAAGTTTTATTTTAGATTTATAATAGAGAGTTGGAGAATTTCAAAACCTCCAAGTGCTGAAAACAAGTATGACTATATTAACTCGCCAAATACCAGCTCTAACATATAGAAGATAATAATGAAATAGATAGATGGAATCACTAAGTTTAAAGTGACTTATAGAGTTTTTTTCCTTCAATAATCTTGGAAAAATGTTTATATATATATCTATCTATCTATATATAGATAGATAGATAGAAAGCTTCACAGCTCTAAACACTAAACATTAAAAAAACCTTTTCAAATTTTTTTGTGCTACTTCAGTCACTTATTTCCCAATATCTGTTCATGTAACAGGTAATTTTCTTCAGCGTTTTTTTTCTCTGTTTTACATATACTCTATCATTATGGTAATATGTGTTAATTTTTTCTCGTTGGGATCATTCATTTACCATGTAACCGTTTCAGGAATTTAAAAAATAAAACAGTAAAACACCACCTCATTTTCAGTAATGATTTTAATATATAGCTTATGACATGTAGTTTGTTATTTCATGAGGTATTTTCATAATGTATTGTATATGGGTTTCATTTTATATCACACATCATTTAATCATTTGAAAGAGGGCTCACTCATGTAGGTTACTCAAAAAATAATTAACAATGAGGGATCAGTAAATATAATAACAGACATGACTCGCTGTTCACGTCACTTCTATTGAGTTTTCATATATATATATATATATATATACACACACACACACACCACTTCACAGAAAATAAACCTTCTCTCTCTTTCTCTCAGACACTCTCCACCAATGTACCATAATATCCCGTGAGTAAGATGAAGTATTTCCAATCAGCAGCCAATATCTCCCACTAACTCTTCCCTCTATGAATGGTACATAGTCCCCACTCACTCAGCTATTAAACAGTCTTTTATCAGCAGCCAGTGGATTCAGCTGAAAGAGCAGATACAAAAATGTGTCCATTTTAGCATGACTTTACATTGCAAATTGATCAACCACAAATAACATGATGGCTAATTTGCTAAAAAAAATTCCCATTGGCATACAGGAAATTTCATTAGGTTATGTTGTGTGGTTTCTGCAGTAGGCTGTCATACACAGACATACATTTTGTAAACTATAATAGAACTAGATCCTATGGAAAAATTCATGAATTATAAGAGATGATAACAATAATCCTTCCAGTGGAAATTTCCATAGTTTCAAGTGGTGGGTAGGAGATATTTTCATCAGCAAAATTGTTTCCTTCAAAATGGAAGAGTTGATAGTTACAGACAAAGATGCAAAAAGTGGCACGGATGATCAAGTAGATTCAATTTGCATAAGTCAGTATCAAACCATTGATACTGGCAGATCTAATGAGGAACAAACCAACAAATAACAGCCAGCAAGATTAGCTTGTTGATCATTGCTATACAATGAACATCCTGATCTGCTTTTTTTCCCTGTATGATCTATAAGCATAATTCGGTATCATACCATAAATAGTGAGAGATCAAATGAGAATCGAACATCTCAAAACAGCCAGATATTTATTCTTACTAGTTTTTATGACCACCACTTGGGTAGGATGAAAGTCCACCAAAGGAATATTCCTACTCTAATCAGACAGCTTTGAGTGCTGTTGAGTGCACATGGAAAGTCATCCCTTTCCATACTCTTCACTCGTACCAGAACCTCCTGAGTGTGAGGCAAACATGCTAACCATTAAGCTACCTGAGCGGACAGCAGTTTACAAGTGTAAGGAAAAATTTGGGAACTTCTGCATATGAACTGAAGGAAAAGAACATCAGTCAGTGTTTGAAGCAGGGATTTTTTCATGTGGGCGATTTCAAGTGGGTGGTAGTTTGTTTGGAACAAAACTATTTGTTATATGAAGCAGGCGGTAGCATTTATCTCTTCAAAATATGTCAAATTGGGCAGTGAGCAAAAAAAAAGAATGAATACCCTTGATTTAAACACTTTTCTTTTCCTCTGTGCTAAACAAAGAACAAAGTTATCAACAAAATTGTGGCTAGGTCCAGGACAATCTTTGGTATCTCAATGTAAACAGAATCTACTGGATAAAAAGTTTTTTTTTCGTAATTAGGAGGGATTTACAGGGAATCTACAAATACAATGAACAGTATGATTTTTTTGGTCTTTGTCCATAACCATAAACTCTTCCACTAAAAATTTATAGAAATGTGATGCTTGAAAGTATTTGGTTACTTCCCTTGTCAAAGTTGTTATCCGAGCCTTTATAATGATATTTTTTTCATGCTTTTATTAAAGTTGCAGGATGGTGGGTTGAGACATGCAGGTCTGTGCATTAAGCCAATCCAGGGAAAGGGAGATTCACATGTGCATGCTCTGGCAGCCCCAAGTGCCCCTCAACCTTAATAAATGCACAAAATATTACTTGAACTGATTGAGTTTTGACAAAAATAGAAATTAACAAATTATTCAAGTTTTTTAGGATGGGGATTGGAGTTAGGGCCAAATGCAAAAAAGGTGAACCTGTTTGTAAATTTTCACATCTTCACTCACTTGATGTCAAAAATAAAAATTTTTAAAACTTCAAATTTCTTATTTATGTTTGTTACTGTTTTAAATCATTTCCAAACATAGTGGGTTAGGGTTAAGATTTTAGATTAGGATTCGTCTGTTTTTGTTACCATGCTATTCTTCTAGAAGAAATCATTTTTTGTTTCAGCTTTGGGTTTTTTCAATCCTTAGAACCTTCTGGAAATTTTTGGATTTGAAAAAAAATGTTTTTTCATGAGTTTTAATGAAGTGGGGGTGGGGGGGTCTGTTTACAATATTTGTTACTGTTAGGCTAAACAGGGCACTCATTTTCTGTCATTTTTATGGAGGTTCGGCTTATATCAATCATCTTCAGTTTTTTTTTTATATTACTGCAATTAGGCATAAATCAAAAACCTAATATTTGTCAAAAATTAAAAATTTCCTACCGAAATGAAGATGATAATCATGCTTAAGATTACCATATTTGGTAAACAATTACAGAACATCTTCAGATTTCAATTCAAATGAATCCTAATTCCAAGTGATAGCTCAGGTTTACGGTCAACTTGGTGACAGAGGAGTTTGAAAAATACGTCTCCCATCTACCATGCCACACCTATGATTGAAAATTATACACTTTAAAAAAAAATATTCCATTATTGACAGCATCTGCCATTGTTGACGATTTGAATCAGCATAAAAGCCAGTTTTGTTTTGCTTCGACCAGAGGGTTGTAATTCATATATATGTACCTAAACATGCTGAGATTAACATCATATAATCGATTTCACATCTTTGAAAAATAAATAAATTGGTAAATGAAATATGAGCATTTATACAGCTTACTTTCAATCATGTTTCACTGGTGATTTGGCTTTTCTTAGAAAGTCCTTGTTTTGCAGAACTTAATCATAAAATTCCTTGCACTGATAGTCTACGTTCCACTTACATTATAATATAACTTCTATTGTAGACACATCCAACTTATTTCATTCTTTTGTCTATTGAATGTAAGCATTATGAGCCAGTATGCTGAACAAGTACTGGCATAAGATTAGCAACTCTGAGAATTTCTCTTCAAATTCAATTTTTTCATGGCATAACTTGCTTTCTTCAGGTTTATGTTGCACCTCTTGTTCTATGGGTCTTTAAAATGATGATCACTGACAAAAAAGAACATCATCTTTTATCCTCTCCTTATTGAACACGACCCACATGATGACTCCACTTGTTCTCATATTGGATCAGTATTTAATTAACATCCATGCAAAACCATCAAATTCTTCGATAGATTAAATCCATTCCACAAGATAATAATGGCAAATGCTGCAATAATTATCCACTTCCAGTTGGAATTTCCTTTTCTGTTCAAACGTTATGATGTCACGATCAGGGCAAGCCCTGACACTTACAGGGATAAAATTTTTATTAATTCTCTCTCTCACAAAGTTAACTAGTTCCTTTAACAATGAAGTAGTACCTCAATAATGCTGAAAAGATATTGAAAATTGTGAACAACAAATAAGTTTCACTTGATGGATTATTGGAGGAAAAAAAAAAAAAAAAAAAATTCAAGAATTTTCCGGACCTTTTCTTTGGAATTAAAACTGGATTCTCTCAGCAGCATTCATCAAAGAGAACCAATAAATTTTAGAGAGTGAGAGAACTTAGAAATATCGAATGCGAAGAAAATCACAAAAATTCTTTAATTTTCTTCGTTTCAACAGTATAAACGCTGGAGAAAAATCGAAAGAACATCAGCTGTAAAATATGAGCTGGACAGCCAACTCCTTCTATAGAATCATTCCAGCTTTGCTTCAATTTTAAATGGACATTATTCACAGCTTTATGCAAATGTATTTGCGTTCTCTCCACCAAGAGCCATACATTTTTCTATGATGACTTTTAACTCAATAAGAGTTTCTCTTCAAAAGCTTGCTATAGTTTCTGAGCTCTCACCTGGAAGCGATTTTATTTGCAATAACTTGAATCACTAAAACTTTTTCTGGAGAAAAACATTGCACAATCGTAAGGAATTTTTTTCTGCCCTGTGATTACTTGCTTCCGCAGATATGCCAAAAAAGACAAGGCATTTAGATCTTTGACAATCTCTGAAAGAGTGTATGGAGCTACAACATTTTTTTTTCATATTTGCAGTACATTCTGTTCAAGCACAGGAAAATATACTTGGTTTTCAAATCAGAAAATATAGCAAATAGAAGCTTGTTCATACAGTCATTCAAGCTGAACGAGTGTGAAAGGCCATTGCAACTCCCGCAACCATCATTTCATCTTCTCCTATATCTCTCTACAATCAAGAAACTTGTTATTTTTGAAGATGAGAGACCTGATGAGGGCAGCATATATCGTTTGCAGTTCCAACACACAGCTTTACACCTGACTTGCCATCATGTCCAATACTGAATATACAATTACATATTCCACAATCAGCTTCCAAACTTTTTTCAAGACTAATAAATGTCCATTCTTTGGAATATTCATCGTGAAGTTTGCATTAATGTTCTGGTATTTTGTAGTTGAATAATTCATTTTCTAAGAGAATTTCTTCTTAAATTGATCAAATGTCCACTCGCTGCTGGACGTGTGAAGATAGAGTAACTGAGAATCAGAATGTGGAGTCAGGGTGGACCCATCTTGAGAAGTTGGAGTGCCTGTGCGAGGCTAGGGTTTTATTTCTTTCATAGTAATGATATTTAAGCTAAAATTCAAGTAGCACAAATAAAATTTTATAATTTGTTACAAATAAGATTCATACATGGGATAACATCAATATAGGATTGAGAACAAAGTCATTAAATATGGGATGTTTGGAGCCCCTAATCATGTACAAGATAATAGTTTATACTTTATAGTTTTTTTAATTTTCTATATTTTGATACAGCATGCAGGGAAGGGAAGCTTGAAAATAGTGTACGGTATTTTTTCAAGATGATTTCAAGATAAATTTCTGGAATATTTGGATATTTTTTTGCCTCAATTTTGGATAATTTTCTGAAACAACTAGATACTTTTGGATTTTTTTGTGTCAATTTTCAATATAAGAAAATTCCGAAAAGTTGGCAGCGCTGATCGTTGTCTGCATTAGTAGCCATGTTATCGGATACGAAGCGGTCATCGGAAAGACCAAGTTAGTTACTATCTGTTCAGGTCAAATAGTGAAATAAAGCTTTAGACAATTAGAAGATAATTGAATACATGACTTTCAGTGGATTCTGTATCCAGATTGAAAAAAAATTGGGATGGATTCAGATTTATTGTAATGAACTGTTCGATGAGAGAGGCTGTGTTGTCACTTGGTCAGCCATTTTTTTCTTTTACATTGAAAAATTGTTAGATTTCTGATGATTAGTAACTATATTAGGTCATTGAATTAAAAGAATCAAAACTAGTACAATAAAGGGAAAGTGGTCCCGATCTGGATCCTGCTAATGTGACATAGACATGCGATCTTTCTAGAATTAAAGCGAGATAAAACTATTTAATTGTCGCTTACGTACATGAAAAATCCATGGCGTTGTTTAGTTAAAATCAACATACAGAAACTCTAAACCGCATTTATTTTCATTTAAAAAGTATGTAATTAAACAAATTAAACGACATATTTATCAAAATTACCCCCATAATGAAAATAAAGGGCCTGTCTTTTATTTTTTATCAGATTGGGCACCATCAATCCGTAAAAGTAAAACGGAAAATGACGGAAACATCCGACCTGCAAAATTGACCTTTTAATTGTTTTTGTTGAAGTAAAGAACTAAGAATAGGCTTTTAATTTTATCATTTCTGAAATTTCTTATGAATATGTTGTTTGATTATACTTTTTAATAACAATTTTGAGCCTTGTTATCATGGTTATTTCTTACACGATTATAAGTCATGCTGCTATTTTATCGAACAGTAACGCTATTGAAACACACTATATTCAATTTAATGGCTTAGATATGGTTTTATTCGCAATACTCCTCGGAGAAAATTTTTCCTATCTTTCAATTTTTAGTGCTTTCAATCCATTAGACTTTAGAATCACTCGGAAACTTGTTCCTTATTAGAAAACAATTTTTTGAAACCTTAGGAAAGAACTACGGCGGTAGTTACCATTCCCGTTTCAAAATGGCCGTCAATCCAGTAGCCAAGCAGTAGTTGGTAGATGACGAATTTCAAATCCTAGAAGCAGGCGACAATATTCTTAGTGTAAGGGTTAGATTAGATTTACTCCAGGTCCTAGGGCTTGTCCTTTCCACTCAAGACGACAGTAATCGTAGCTTAAGGTTAGTAGGTAGATTTGGTGTTAGGGTTAGTAGGTAGGTCAGAGTCTTTACTCGATGAATGTAATTTCCAGTTCAGGTAAAAAAACAAAAACAAACGAACCTGTTTTACTTGCTATCAGGGTTGCCAACTCTAATTTGACTTTTTTCGGCTAAAATTACTCCCCGCTTCTGGCTAACTTTATGACTACAATTGTTTTATTCTCATTTAAAGCGCAATTATCAGATAAAATGACTACATACTAAGACTCCAAAACAGATTATTATCAAAAACCAACATTTATTTTTATTTAACTCGCCTGTCGTAGCGGATTTGTAAAAATATTTTGATACCTCGAAGCAAAAGTTTCGGTTAAAATTCGGTTTATCGATCATGAATAAAGAATAATGGAAATAATGAAAAAATATTACGCCTTTAGGATGTAGTTTTGGTATAATTTGCTTTGACTGACCTTCAAAATAGTCTAAATTTTCTCACTTTCAGATAACTTTACGGCTTAAATACTGGATGTATTGGGTTAACTATATTTGAAATATTAAAACGGTTAATTATTATTTTATTTCAAATGGCCAGATTTCCTGCTATCGTAGATTTTTATAGGCTGAATAGAAACAAATAAGCTATATCCAGCTAAAAAATGGCTGCTAGCGATAGGACGTAGTAGCAGACTACACAACGTTTGGTTTCGGTAAGAAATTTCTTCCTTTCAGGTAAATGAATACGTCCTCTAGTCATTTTGAATTTAAAAAGTCGAAACAATGTGGAGATCAATTACCATCTGCTTTTTTGACTTTAAATTCGCTATCAACAACAGCCATTTTGAAACCGGAAAGGTCACAATTGCCGGGGTTCTATTTACGATATAATGCCTCACTTCCGTACAACGAACGGAAAGTAACGATCCAGTTTAATCATTACTCTTACATTGTACTGTGAATAGAAGCCCTTTACTGAAAGCTTTGAAAAATCAATTTTCTACAATAAACCAAGTAAATCCTGGAAAGTTCTAGAGTCAGATTGATTAAAAGCACAAACAATTACTACAGAAAAATGTTCCCCCTATTTTTTCGACAAGGTTAACCAAGAAAATGAGTCTAAACACCATTTTTATGTAGGGTTTTGAAGTCTTCACATCTCCAGACAGACTTATTTTCAAGCCACAGAATGCTTCTTTGTCTCCCTCTCCATATCCTAATTGTTTAAAATTTCAATAATATAATTGCTCAACGTTCAGATTCACTGCAAAACGAATCGGTGAGATCACCCCAAGAATTAAGTTCAATTAATTGTCATTATTTACGAAAAAAGAAACCAGCACCCTTACCTGGTGTTCCTCACGAACTTTCTAGATTTCCTAACTGCAACAGTGAAAACAGAATATTTTAAAAATTCAATTGTAATATAATTGGATTAGTTGAATAAAAACTTTCACTTTTGGATCAAATCTTGATACAATCGATTGTACGTAAGAACGATGCGGTGTCGAGCCAGTGGAGTTCCTCCAGTACATAAATGCCAACTCATCTGAAATTTTTCATATCCAAAATTCAAGCAAAAAAATATCTAGATGATGCAGAAAATTATCTAAAAAATATCTAAAAGTTCACTACATATTATTAAGCCTCCATTCATTGCATGCTAAATCAAAATACAAGAAAAAAACATAAAAATCAAATCAAATAATGATTATATTAAATGTATTATCTTACTTACTTTTCTTATGGCTAATCAGCAAATTGGTTGGCGCAAATCTGGTGTTAATTACTAATTTAAAAAAATAATAAACTACCTCCCTTGTATTTTGAATACTCTCTTACCCTCTTTGTTCAGATGCTATGAAATGTAATGAAAGAACAAAAAAATGAAAGAATGGTAGAAATTTGATGATTTAATAATGTCAACTACATTTTTGATTAATTTGCGATTAATTCCCAAAACTGAGACATGCATCTGCTCGAAGGTTTCAAAGATGAACGAGAAAGGGCTGGAAACCCTTTACTTTTATTTAAGAATTAAATATAAAGCTAGATATCTAAAACGTCACTTCCTACAATGACCTTATGAAAGCCTTGAACACACTTGTCCAATTGCTTTCCAATATTTCATTTTTATTTATAGGAATAACCCTCTAAACTAAATTAGTCTCTTCTCTTCTCTACATGATCAATAGTAAAGAAGTTTTCATTGCGTGTATTCTATTTTCATTCTTTATTTGTCATAAGTGTTATGCATCGAATGTACATTTCATTTGTTCATCCAAATACCTGTATGTGTCTTTTTTCTCTGTTTAATCTCTGTGTCCAAAATCATACTTCTTGCGCATGCTCATCATACATCTTCACTGACATCAGCTTGTGGTGCTAACAACCAAACCACGTGGAAGTAAAATCCTTTGTCAACTACTACTACATCTTCTTGCCACATCTAACCAACAGCCATTTTCCACTCTCACACACAATGTAGGTACCAATCATTCTTATACCATTATATATTGTGCACCAATTGAACAGAACAAAAAAATTCAGCTTCAACAGTGGATGAACCTGGTTGAGAAGAAAGTTCATTCCCAAAAGATATATTCTAAGCAACCAGTGTTCCTATTTTCTTTAATCCTTCTGGTGGAAAATGATGAATTATACATTTCCCCAACCTAAACAAACTAAATTTACCATCAAAATTGCATTTAAAATGTCTGGAAAGTTTTTTTTGTATTCTCTGTTTGGGATCTTCCCAACAAATATTAAAGTTAGATCCATAAAATAACTATATATATATATATATATGAATTATAAATTGCATTATATTACATAGAAATATATTTGAAATGATCCACCATCATTACGCAGTTAATATATCACTGAATTTAGACAATGTGAATAGAAGAAACAAGTATAGAGAATGGGGCTGCTGCAGGAATTAAACCTACTACCAATTCCTGCAGTAGCCTCATTTTTTTAAAACTGTTTATTCTACTTACGTTGTTCAAATTGAGTGATTCATCAACCATGAAATGATGGGAGATCATTTCAAATGGGTTTCTATGTAATATAATGCAATTTATAATTGATTTTGTTGGACCAAATATGTCCATTTCTTGAATACATAACTGTCACATTGAAAGAGATGAATAGACTGAGAATAAACAAGATGAGAATTTGGGTTGAAAGCAGTTATTTAGCCTTATCATCACCGGCTGTATGGCTCAATGGCAAGAGCATTGCTACGTTGAAGTGGCTACCTTATTAGAAGTAAATACCGGAGATAATTTCAAATAAGTTCCTATGTAATATAACGCAATTCATGATTCATTCGGTCGGACCAAATATGTCCATTTCTCAAATACATATACATATATATATATTGTTTAACACTCTTAGGTAGGGCAACTCGTCCATTATAGGCTACAATAGCAATGCTCTTCCAACTCTGGAATGAAGCACCCTGATGGATGCGGAATTGTGTGTAAGTAAATATATTGCTTAAATTCGGTCCTATTGACCGTCTACTTCTACGTAGGGCAGGGGAAAAATGTCAGTCTATGAGTCTGAAGCGGAGGTTTCGATCCTTCCTTGTGGTAGCGGATGGGATATTGGAAAGTCTATAGCCATGCTGGAGAGTTGTAATACAACGATACAATTATTAATTATCATCACAAAATATATATATATATATATATATATATGAAGAATAAAGAATGAGACAGACTCAGGAGTAAAAGTATATGTAGACTTTATTTGTTAGTTAATTCATAAATGAATCTCTCGGGAGTGGTTCCCATCTTCAGTAGCATGTGTGTACCTTTTAGTGGTTAACAAGTTCCTGTAGAGAACAAATTTAGCATCAGATGTTTTACTTTGAAAGCAAAAATGGATATCACGAAAGAGGATTCTTGATAGGTCATCGGTTGCCATGGATACTGGAGTGCGAGATTATAGTTTAGGGTAAAACTGGATACTTGGTATATTAGGGATGGAGCTATCTCTAGTGTTAATCCAAATAGTGGGGTAAGGGGGCCTTGTTATGTATAAATGAATCTCCTTTAGGAAATGTATATTCTGTATCCTTAATGATCATTGTGGATGTTCTGAAAAGTCAATGGCTTTGAGTTGTATAAATGAAATATCATACATAGGTTTCAATAGGTAGGGGTCTGTATAACTCTGAAGTTCCAAATGGTTGATGTGCATAAAGGGGGTTAAGGTGTGGATATTGGGTTGTCGTGGGGATTGAGATTATATGGATATTAAGGGTTGTTTGGGTCTGGGTAGAAGAATAGTGTGTTGGTGAATATGAAGCGATTAGGAGTGAGAGGATTATGGTATTAGAGATTGGTGTGGTTAGGGTTGTTAAGTATAGTGTTGAGTCTGTTATGGGAGAGAGTTTGTTAATCCATATATCTTCATTTAGTTGTAGAATTTCAGTAGTGTTGGGAAGTTTATTTTTCTATTTTTTCAATGATTTGAAATTTTGCGTGTGTGCCAATATTGTTGCAGGTGTGCGGAAATGTAGTTCTACTGGGAGCAGGTTGAAATGATTGGGTGATTCAATTCTGTGTCAATAGTTGTTAAGTCTAACGTTGAACTGCCACTCAGACTTACCTAAGTATTGCTATTTGGATTTATCACATTCTTAGAGGTAGATGACATTTTTGCTTCTGCAGTTAGAATTATGGTAGATGTAGAAAGTCTTGTTAGTGAGAAAGCTTATGAAGGCATTGTTGTGCTCAAGGTGGTAGCAGCATTGACAATTCTTTTTGTTGCAGGGTTGGAAGAATTCAACAGTTTTAGGGATGATGTTATTTGATACTATTGTTTATCATGGAGTTATTGCTAATGACGTCTTTGATGTTTTCGGGTCTGTAGTAGGCAATAAGACATGGTTCTTGGAATATTTCTCTGAGTTCTGTTTTGAGTGCAGGTATATTCCACCTCTTATCAATTATGTGTGACAGAGGTGAGAATGTGTTGTAGAAGGTGCTTATGAGTGGTCAGGTTTATTTTGTTAGAGAGTGTAGAGGTTTCTTCTTTGGGTATTGTACTGGCCTTTCTTTTTTGGTTATTTGTATCTTCTAGAGAATATCCTTGCTTGGTGAAATGTTGTAGTAAGTTATAGTTGTGCTGGTCAAATTCACCATCAGTAGAGCTTAATTCTCCTGATTGTAAGTGTTTGTAAAAATGGCAGTTCTTTTCCAGGTGTTTGGGATGGGCTGATTTAGAGCAAAGGTAGTTGTGAGTGTCTGTAGATTTACTACAGAAGGTGATCTGGAGGTTTCTATCATTATCCATGTATGGTGTCTAGGAAGGCTTTGGAGTCAGTAGATTTCTTGTAGTCAAATTTGATAGTTGTGAGTAGAGTTAATGCATGTGAAGAATTTCTCTAGGTTGGCTTCGAATCCAGTATATATAAAAAGAATATCATCTATTTATCTGACATAGAAGATGCAGTCTGTGTCTATCTCTGGGTATACATAGGTCTCTTTGAACTTGCCCATGAAGATCTTATCATAGGAGGGACCGCTACTGTGCCCATGGCACAGACTTTCATCTGGACGAAGTGTCCATTATCTAAGTTGAAACTATTGAGTGTTATCACGTGTTGTGTAAGGGTCTTTTGGGTTCTTTAGTTGTTCTATTGTTAAGAGTTTCTCTGAGGGCTAGAATGCCTTCTTTGTGTTTTAAATTAGAATATAGGGACTTGACGTCCATAGTGACTAGAGGTGCCTTTTCTGGGATTGTTTTGATATGTTTGAGAGGTCAGTGGTGTCTCATATGTAAGATTTAACTAGCTAAGGATTGGATGTGGTGGTCTACATATTTCGATAGATTGGCAGTGTGGCAGTTAGTGGAGGAAATGACTGATCATCCTGGGAGATTTAATATGTGGATTTTCGGAATTAGGTAGAACATAGCAGGTTTTGCAGAAGTAGGTTTAAATGAATTCAGTGTTCTTTCATCAATGATATTATTGTTGTACATCTCTGTTAGTGAGTTATTATGTTTTGGTATTCAGTGAAGGGATCATTTGGGAGTTCTTTGTAAAATTCTGTGTTGTTTAGTTGAGTGTTCATGGTATTCATCAATCACACCCGAATGATTATAGCTCTTGCCTTATCTGCTCTAGTAATTATTAATTCTATATTGTTTTTAAGTTTGTTGAGGGACTCTCGTTCTTTAATGGTGAGGTTATCGTGCGCTGGGGCTGATTACTGTGAATGTTAATGTGGGTTTTGATGTCTTCTCTAAATGCTAGTTCAAATGTTTGGATAATGATGTCTATGATTTTAAGGATGAAAGATTTATTGGGGTCTTTGAGTCAGTCTAAAATATCAGTATTATGATGATTCCTTAATTCTTCTGAAGAAGTGATTAAGGTCTTTATTTAGAATATTCTAGTTGAAGTGTGTGTGGGGAGCGGGGACAGAATTTTAGGCCTAAATTCAGGAGTATAAAGGTATCTCTAATGAATCTAAATTTACTTGCTTTGATCACTTTACGTCTTTGATTCATGATGTGTTGTAACTGTTAAGTTTTCCAAAACTCTTGTTAGGGATAGCATTATGTTTTCTGGCCCCGCCTTCCATGTGTAGTGGTTGGACGGTTTCTCTATTCTTTGGTAGTGTGTGAGATAATGGAGAGGTTACCTTAAGGTAGGGTGTTGTCTGTATGTGTTAGGCTAATCTTATGTCCTTATCAAGTGTATAGATAGTTGATTGGGGGTGGGTAGTAGAGGTTTGATGGTTTGAATATTAAGTTGTTTATTTAACTTTTCTCGTGCTGTGTGAATTGTTGGTTCTGTTTGTAGTGGTGTATTTTAGTTTTTTGTATTTGTTCATTTTGATATGGTTGAGTTGATTTCTTCTTCCCTTGATGTTGATGATGCCTTGGATTTCCCCATATTCCTCTGTGTCTTTGTGCAATTGTATTTTCTGTTACGGGTCATTAATGTCTCTACGGATGTCTGTGATGTTTTTTTCCCCACAAAACTTGAAGGTGTCATTGACGTGGTCTGTTGATAATGTTAGTATACTTCTGTTCCACATGTTCAGGAATTCAACAACTTGGTTCCCTATAGAGGGGTATCGGAAGATCCTGAAGTTCATGGGGAGGTGAGGTTTTTCTCTTTGCAAGACTTTAAAAAAATCAAAGTGCGATGCCAAGCGAGTATTTGGTCTCTTTTGTGGTCGAGTCTAACAGACCAGATTTCTCAGTTTTCTGGTGGGATTAGAATCCATAGTGGTGTTAGGAGGGTTGTCCTAGACTAGTATGCTGATAATAGGAGTATGTGTTCCTTCTACTTGTCTCAGATGTATGTATAAGTGAATAATAAGGAATGAGACGCAGGAGTAAAAGTATATGGAGACTATTTGTTAATTACTTAGTATGCTGTATAGGTTTCAAGAGGGGTCCCATCTTCAATAACGTGTGTACCTTTTAGTATGTACATATTATATTTTGGATCAGCATTGTCCAGAGAAAGTTTTTCATTATTTATTTGAACATGCAAACTTGAGGCTATTTATCTGCACTCCCACGAAATGCAACACAAAGTCAAAACTTAAGGAGGGAAAATGGAGCACTACCTACAAGAATAGTTCCAGCCAACGCGACTGTGGTTGCTAAAGCAATAGGACGAGCCCAACCTGTCCCTCTTAGTGTGATGGGACAGCGCCATCCCAAGGTGAACTGCTTCCCTACAGCTTGGCTGAGTAATAGAAAGGGAACCCAAGGACAAATCCAAAGGCTCCCAATGCGCTTAGCAATGCACAGCCTCATTGGCTGACGCATTGCACCTGCACACCCAGTTTCATGCTCACCACAACACCATCTCTGGCTCATTTGGCAGGTAAGCATCATTACCGGCGCCTTGGGCTATACCATGGAACAGATACTACACTCTAATCCACACCAAAAAGGCTAGAAAAAACGTGAGGGTACACGTAAAGAGGCAGGGTGCCAATGTTTTTTTTAATTCATTTTTTCAAACCATCTGGAAATTTGTCAGTTTTTAATTACAATCAGGATATAAGTGATAAGCCAACAATAAGTCACTTACAAATGACTGATACACTCAATTGCCTTTCTAGAAGAGTGAATCTAATGAATATAGTATCATGATTCAAGGAAATGTATTAGATTGTCCTACATGAAGGGAAAATAAGAACAACTTAAAAATGTAAATAAGCCTGGTTTATTAATGGAAATAAGTTCTCTTTGCTTCAATGACTTTTTTCCATCGGGCTGCAAGTGCAAAGATCCCTCTTCTATATGAATTACTGTCTTTTGAAGTTAAAACTTGTTCAAAAGCTGTCCTTACCGCTTCTCACTTTGGGTTACATTTTATTATGAAAATAAAGCTTAAGATGCAGGAATAGGTGATAATCTGTTGGAGATAGGTCTGATGAATATGAATGATATATGATTTCATAATTAGGTTGCAGCAACTTTGTTTTGGTCGGATTGCCAATGAAAGTTCTGGCATTGTCGTGTAATGTCATCTTTTCACCAATGCTGGATATTTTCTGGCTAACTTTGGGTATATTTCATCAATCTGTCAGAAGTATGATTGATCTTTCAGATTAAAAATTGATTTTTTGAGAGCTCTAACTGCATTTTTACTGATTCATTCAAAATCATATCGTGATTTCTTTCGAATACAGCATCTTCAAGAGTGGGGGAAGATGAAACCGATATGATGAATCATGAATAGAAAATTCAAAAGAGAAATAATGTTCTATAATCAGTAACAAATAGAAAGCTACATTTCCTGCTTCTGAATTTGCCAAAATTGCAATTGACAAATAAATATACCCATTTCGTATCGTTTCCTCGCAGATTGGTATTGGTCTGCAGTTGAGGACCACTGTTCTGGATGACCCACTAAGTGTCATGCGCTGTATGGGGGGGAGGAGATGATATACGGATTCCCTCAAAAAAACTGACCTTGTGTCATATTTTGCTTTTATGGAGTGGCAAATAAAAACCAATGCAGTTGCTTTCATTGCAAATGATTTTAATGAAAGATTTTGACTTTAAACTTCATACAAGGAAATTCAAGTTGAATCAGGGGGAGTAACTTCTTATCAAAGTTACTTCCTCAAACTTTTCGGTAACTAAAAACATTTTTTCTAATTCAGTTCACGTATGAGTTCCATTATTTGAAGAGTTCTAGTCGTTTAAAGTGGTCCATAAATCATAAAATGAAAATTACTCCAACTCCTGTCAAAATCTCATTGAGTGGAAAATGTGAAGAAACAATAACTTTTCATTCAGTATGAGTTCTTACATGAGTCTTCAGATCAGTCCTTAGTGAGAAGGATTTGCCACACACTCCACATGAAAATGGAGTCTCTCCTGTATGAGTTTTTGAGTGAATTTTAAATTTATAATAACTTGAAATAGCCTCGCCACATATATCACAAGAATATGGAGTTTCTCCAGTGTGAGTTCTCATGTGGATTTTTAAATTACCCTTCACTGAAAATGCTTTGTTACATATATCACAAGAAAATGGAGTTTCTCCAGTATGAGTTCTCATGTGAATTGTTAAACCGTTCCTTTGAGAGCAAGCTTTGCCACATACATCACAAGAAAATGGAGTTTCTCCTGTATGAGTTTTCATGTGTCTTGTTAAATTACCTTTCAGGGAGAATGCCTTGCTACATATATCACAAGAAAAGGGAGTTTCTCCAGTATGGATTTTCATGTGAGTTCTTAAATTATCATTTTGAGAGAAAGCTTTTCCACAAACATCACATGAAAATGGAGTTTCTCCAGTATGAGTTCTTAGGTGTTTTTCTAAACTACTCTTCAGAGCAAATCCCTTGTTACATATAACACAAGAAAATGGAGTTTCTCCTGTGTGGGTTCTCATATGAGTTTTTAAATTGTCCTTTTTTGTGAAAGGTTTGCCACAAACTTCACAAGAAAATGGAGTTTCTCCAGTATGAATTTTCATATGATATTTTAATTTATCTTTCCTGGAAAATGCCTTGTCACATACATCACAGGGAAAAGGTCTCTCTCCAGTGTGAGTTCTCATATGATATATCAAGTTATTTTTTAGAGAAAAAGCTTTCCTACATACTTCACAAGAAAATGGAGTTTCTCCTGTATGAGTTCGTATGTGTTTATTCAAATTACTCTTCATGGAAAATGCCTTGCCACATATTTCACAAGAGAAAGGAGTTTCCCCAGTGTGAGTTCTCATGTGAGTTTTTAGATCACACTTTCGAGAAAAAGGTTTGCCACAAACTTCACATGAAAATGAAGTTTCTTCTGTCTGAGTTGCCATATGGGATTCCATGGCAGTTTCTATTTAGAAAACTCTTTACCACACAGTTCACTATAATGTTTTTTGTTGAACTTCCACGTCTTTTGTCTTCTTTACAGATAATCTTATCTGCAAGGATCTATCTTTTCACATTGATTTTTCTTTTGGCAGATATTCACAATCTGAAAAGATAAAAGAATAAGTTACTTCAAGAATCATAATAGATGAAGTATTTCACAGCCTACAAGTGCTGGAAAGAAACATTAATCTGATAAAACTTAATGCATCACAATACAGTTCCACATAGACACATTTTAAGTGTGGGTGATTTGTCAGAATGCAGTGTGCGTAATAACAGCCATAGTTTAAAAGATGCAGTTATTAATGATGTTGGCGTTCCATGACCAATATGAACCAGCAAAACTTTATGGACTATGAGGAAAAAAAGATCTTGTCATGTTTTTAATTTGATTTTTTGACTTTCCATTTCTGAGACCCATTTGTAGGTGTTAGTGTGCTTATAGGAACTCCAAAAATAAAACAATATTTTAATTCTTATAATGTATCAATTCAATTCTTAGAAAATCGCAATGAAATATAAAATATTTTTCTTTCCAACTTAAAAAATCTAACAGAAAATTTGAAAAACAATCAGAAGGAATTATATTTTATTTTCTATTTTGAATGATGGATATGAAGTAATTTTGTTAATGTTGTAGTTTACGTTTGTAAAAGAGTGGTTCTAAAAGAAAAATCTTTTATTCCTATCGTAAGAGCTCTCAATCTATCGGTCCTTCAAACTATCTGGAAATTTGTTAGTTGATGGAAAAATTTTTTTCAAAGATTTTAAAAGCTGGGTTCCATTTACAATGTAACTATAATGCTAAACTGAGCACTTACTTTTAGCAAATTTGATGGAAGTATGGCTTGCATGGGGTCTATGTGTCTGTCAGGGAGTGCAGAAATATTTTCATGTACCTAAGTAAACAGACGCACATCTCCCGTTGAAGATGGCACAAACTGAACAATCTTTATAAAGAAAGAGATAAAAACAGAGTGCCTAGTTTATTAGGTACTCTCATGCACATCTTAAATGCTCTTTTGAATTGGATTGCAATAATTAAATATCTTCTTTGATGTTTTGATTTTGGTTATAATTGCCAGAAACTAGTATAAAGTTAGCTGCAAAAACATTAGCATGAAGCAGAGATGCTCAAACAAATTTTGACACATGGATTTGATTCTGTTTGGGATGAGGGTAATTTGAGAGTTAGCTAGTTATAAATTAGTGAGAAAAAGTCCCTACATTCTTTGCTAACATGGACAAATCTTTAAGATGGTTTAATTTCAATCATAAACCTCAAATAAGTCTCCATCCAGTTATTATTTATCTCTGTTTGGTGAATCTTTGACTATGCAAATAATTCCTAGAATAAACTAATAAACTTATTAAAAGCAATTCAAAGTTACTGACATAGGTGGATATATCTTTAAAAAAGTTTTATTTAAATCATAAACTCCTACTAAGACTCCCTTCAGTTATTGTTTGTCTCTGTTTGGTAAATTCCTGACTATGCAAATAATTTCTAGAATAAGCTGAAAAATTCACAAAAAGCTATGGAAAATTGCAAATATAGACAAGCATATCTTTTAGAAGGTTTAATTTCAATCTTAAACTCCAAACAAAACTCCCTCGAGTCATTATTCATCTCTGTTCTGTAAATCTCACTATATGTAACAAAACAAAACCAATAAAACTCAGGAAAAGCTATGCAAAGTTGCTAAAATAGAAGAGATTATCTTAAAATAGGTTTAATTTCAATCATAAATCTTACCGTCAACACTGAAGGAATGGACAAAACAAGACGCCAAAGGTAAGCCAATTGACATAATATATTTTGACTTATGTAAAACTTTCGACCCAGTACCTCACAAAAAGCTATTATACAAACTAAAATCCCACAATAACAAAGGAAATATCATTTCTTAGCAAGAAGGAAACGATGTGTAACAGTTAACAGTATGAATTCAGAATGGAAAGTAACAGAGGTGTGCCACATAGTTCAGAATTAGGCCCAGTTCTCTTTCTATTATGCATCAATGTTTTACCAAAAACACTGTAATCCAAATGTAATAGATTTGCAGATAACACAAAAATTCATAAAGATATAAAAAAAAGACAAAAAAAATGAAAGACACAAAGGAATCAGAAGAATGGCCTGAAACATGGCAACTACACTTCAATACCGACAAATGCAAAGTAATGTACATAAAAAGAAATACAGATATCTGCAACATGAATGATAAAAAAACCCATAAAACTACAGAGCAAGAAAAAGGCATAATCATAATAACAAAACAGCAAATCCATAACCACATATAAAAAATTACTAAAAAAGCCACAAACCGGACTAATAAGTCAATTTGATTCCCTTGACATAAAAACATTGAAAATACTACACACAATAGACAGACGACCCCAATTACAATATGCAGAGCAAGCATTCCCTTCTAACTCATTCCAGAATCTTTTAATAGTCTCCCCCGAGAAAAGACTTGAAAAATTAAAACTAACAATATTAAAGGAAAGGAGATATGATACAAACATTTAAAATGAAAATAGACATCAACAACATCCAAGCCGAAAATTTTTTCAAAATGAATAAAAGAAAAAAAAAAAAGAAAATATTTATATATATATATATATATATATATATATATATATATATAAAGAACATTGCAGAAAAAAATCCAAGAAGAGACTTCTTCTAACAAAGTTTTGTTAACAATAGCAACAAATTAATGGATCAAGATCCAGGATCAATAGAAGCTAAAACAGTGAACAACTTTAAGAATGAATAGGACTATTACACAACCTACAAGAAAACAATAAAATAATAACTTTTGTAAAAGACACAAAACAAAACTATTAAACAGAAAGCAAGATACAAGCATAAATATGAGCAATTTTTTTTTTTACACAATATTTGTCCAGGAGTTTTAGTGAATAGTTATTTTATTTGATAAGTGGGCTATATTGCGTATATATAACATTAGCTATAAAGTTAGCTGGAAATGGAAAAAAACAGCAGATTTCAGCTATTTTCAAAAGCAGTTTCTGCGATGAAGAAAGACAATACTTTGCAACACTGGTTTTTCCAACAAATATCTGTATAGTATCAACTTACCGTTTTCAATTTTAAACGTTATCATATTTTGTTTTCTTTGTGAATTTGAATTGAACTGGGAATTTTTTTTTCAATAAAAAAAAAAACCGAAACATTTTGATTGCATTGTTACTCATATAATTTCAGTAGCCAATTTTAAATGTTATGATAGAATTTTAATTTTTCCTAGATTTTTGTTTAATTTTGATTTTCTTGAATTTGAAATTAATTTGATTTTTTCAGTTGACAAAGCCATTGACAAAGAATTTTATTCAACTGAACCATGTGACAGCATTCCTGTTTTAAATTTTAAAAGTTTACCCCACTTTTGTTTCACTCTGGGAATAGTCAAAAGTAATTCTATTTCACTTGAAATATTTTGATATTTGACACAAATCATTTTCAACGTTTTTAGAGTAAGTTAGTATGGATTTTCATATGGTAGCTAAACAATGAGCCATTCTTTCGCCTTCGTGAATGAAGAAAAAAAATCAAATTAGTTCACGAAGAAAACAATCAAAATACAACCATACTAATGTTTGAAATCGAAAACAGGAAATAATTTCCGTTTCTTTGACGTGAAAAGAACAGATACTACACTTTGATCTTGAAGTAGAGGCCGCCAAAGGAGCCGGCATTTATCTCTGTTCAACAAATAATATTCGATTCTGGTATTCTCCACACAATGCCGATAAACCCACGAAAATTTCTGCAAAATTTCTAAAAAGGTTAAAAAAAAAACCTTCCAAAAGTTTCAATTTTAATCATAATCCCCCAATAAGATATTTTTTCAGTCATTATTCATCTACGTTGTTGTTTTCAGTAAATACCTTCCTTTCTATCAATCGGTAATTATTTTTTTCGATAACAATATAAAACGATAAAAGTGATCTAAAAAAGTCAAAAACTTCGTTAAAACCAATGAAAAATATTCATTAGCAAAATCAAGAGAAAGAAATCAATTATTTTTTAAAAATAGGATGCCGAAGATTTATCAGAAGTGTGTTTGTAGTATGTCATTGTAAACACTTGGAAAACCATTAACTAACGTCGATAAAACGTACGAAAGCTTGGGTTAAGTTATTAAAATAGAAGCATATATCACTAAAAAAGTGTAATTTAATCAATTAAGACTCCCTTTAATATCTAATTGATCCCTGTTCGGTTCTGCTCGGAAAATTAGCCCCATTCGATAATTAGTCTAACCGGGACCCGGAGGATAGTGCCCGCCAAAAAAAAAAGTTCAATTAATTATCATTATTTACAAAAAAAGAAACGATTATCCTTACCTGTGTTACTCACGAACTTTCTAGATTCTCTTATTGCAACAATCAAAATAGTATTTTTTAAAAATTCTGTAGTAAAATGATTGGATTTGTTAAGTGAACTTTTCACTTTTGAATTAAATCCTGATATAATTCAGTGTACGAAATAACGATACGGTCTTGAGCGAGATTAGTTCCTCCTCTAAAAAAGAACGTTCAAGTTTTCAAGACTTTTAGGGGGATCGATTTGCCAGGTGGAGTGAGTGACGCCACTTCAGGTGCCAGTCAAGTTTCTAAGTCATTTACAGATATCACAAGTCGAGAAACTTGTCATATGTGAAGCCGTGGCTTGGAGGACTGAATCCATAGTCAGCGTAAGGGCACTACATATTCTGTCAGGTGAAAAATATATATAAGTTTATATCAATACATCCAATGGAACTCTCATCTCTGATATTTGATTCAATTTTAAACTTTTGACTGTCAGGGAACTGCTTTTGTGTTTTATCTGTTAACGAGTATCAAGTTCTCCCAAAGCTGTTGTAGAAGAGGAAATTGAGATTAAAAAAAAAAGTCTAATGTGCCCCATGGTGGAAGCATGTTTGACCAGAGACAGAAAAGTGAAAGAAAAATACAGATTCTGGTTCTGAAACCATTAAGATACATGTCAACTTGATGACTGAAATTCACAGGAGCTAACTAGATTCAATTAGTATTGTATTGATTATGAAGTTCTTGTACAGTCTTTTATGAGTTCACACGAAGTAGGACCGGACCTACTCTGAAACACTCTGTTAACATGCAGACAGTTGAATGCTGTTAAGTTAACAGAAAAATGCAGAATTGACTTTGTATGTTTGGTACCTTCAGTTGAGATGAGTTGAAGCAAGCACATGATGACATTGTCTTTGTCAATGTTAAAAATGTCGATATTGGGGAAGGGGTATCAATTTAGCATAGATTTTTCTAGATTGCCTTTAATTGCTAATAATAAACTCTTTATCACTTTTGTCAATTATTTGAGCTTTAGTGGAAACAGTTTGTATTCACTTTTGCACTAATGACCTTGGGTATGACATGGATCAATCTCTCCCTCCGACTATGGGTTGAATAGAGTAGGGTGGTATGAGTGATGCCACATTGGGCACTTGTCTACTCTAAATCTATTTCACATATCACAAATTTAATAGTAGCAGTACTATGACATGTAGAACCCAAGCTGAGAGAGCTGAAGCTGTAGTCTACATAAATGCACAATACATTTTTCTCTATTTTTTCCAGGGGATCAAGTGAAAGACCCCCCCCCCCCATATATATATGTATATATATATCACATTTTGCTGTAGCGACAGGCTAATAAAAACCAACGCGATTTTTGCAAACAATTTTGATGAAATATTTTGAGAGAATTCTGTGAGAAAAGAATCTTCTCATCTGAGTTGTTAAATTGCTTTTTTGGGAACAAGATTTGTCACAAACTTCACTTGAAAATTGAGTTTTTCTTATATGAGTTCTCATGTGTCTATTTAAATCATTCTTCAGGTAGAATGGCTTGATATATATTTGACTAGAGAACAGAGTTTCCTCAGTGTGAGTCTTCATGTGAGTTTTTGAATTGCAGTTTTGAGAAAAAGTTTCCCCACAAAATCTGCATGAAAATGGAGTTTCTTCTGTCTATGTTTCTTTGTGAATGTTATTTGATTTATCCTTTATGGAAAATGTGAAAGAAAACAGAATTTCCCCAGAGTGAGTTCTCATGTGACATTTTAAAGTGTCTTTCAGAGAAAAAAGGTTTGCTACACACTCTTTACTGAAATAGAGTCTCTCCACCATGTGTTGTCATCTGACATTCAATGGCAGATTTCTTGAAAAACTATTTCTCACACACTTCATAATAATTTTCTTTCAACACAGGTTTGCAGTTGAACTTCCATGTGTCTTGTCTTCTATTCAAATAATCTTATCTGGAAAAGACAACAAAAGAATAAGTTTCTTCCAGATTCACAATAGATCAAGAATTTCACAACCTCCAAGTACTGAAAACAAGTATGAATCTGATAAAACCTAATGCTGTACAATAGAGTTCCACAAAGATACACACTAAGTATTGGGGATTTTGCCAAAGCCTTGTGTGTGTGTGAGTATGTAGTAATAGTAATAGTTTAAAACATACAGTTATGAATGGTTGTGGTGTTCTATGGTCATTGTGAGCCTGCAAAACTGCAAACTATGAGAGAAAAAAAATTGTCAAGTTTTTTTACTACAGGAGTTTCGTCAAATGGGGTTTTTGTCTGAGCTCAGTGTGTATGTGCATGTATGTATAGGAACTTGAAGAATAAAACAAGAATTTAATTGTCATAATGTATTATTAGTTAAATTTTGTTGAAATTTAAAATCTTTGAGTATTTTGAGTTGATTTTTTTAATATCAATTTTGAAGGTACACCAATTTGCTAAGTGTAAAAAAGTTCTCAAACTAAAATATCTCTTTATTCCTTTTAATATTACAGAAATTATTGCAATAAAATTGACAAATCATAAGTTTTATTGCTTTGCAGTCAAAAGTATGGAGGTTAAGACTTGATTAAGTTGAATGTTTGAAGAAAAAGTATTTTGCAAAAGTTCTTGGTGCCTTCAATCCATTATACTTACCTCTGTCAATTTGTTAGTTTTAACGAAAAAAGATTTTTCCAAAAGGTTTTACAAAGGGGATTCTATCTACAATGAAACTGTAATGTGAAACTGGGCACTTATTTTCTGCCATCTTCATGGTAGTACAAAATATTATGTGAAAATAACAAATGAGGTCATAATAAAAACGAATCCAGGTCCAAAAAAATTAATAAATGCAACCGACTCAAGTTATGGAAAAAAGTACTATTCTGAAAGTAAATAAGACGTGCTCTTCTTTGGCAAATGTGGAATTTCAAACTGGAATTTTGCTGATTTAAACAGGATACTTTCCATGCATCACTAAAAAATGATTCATTACAAGATGTAATGAATCATAAAATTGATAAGAAATATTATTTTATTTGAATATTGATTTACAATATCATAACTATTTATTTAGAAAATATAATGGCTTTTCTTGGTCAAAATAAATCTAGAAAATACACAAAAAATTCTTTCCATTTTTCCTTTCATCTCTTCACACCATAAAAATTCCCAAAGATACTACTTAAACAAAATCTCCCAAGTACCAAACATTTATTGTACTTTACTTTCCAGATGAGACAATGTATAGTCAATATTTCATGAATGGATTTCCCTGCTATTTGGGTTCACAAAATTGTGGTTATTATAGTCAAATGCCTAGAATATTCACCAGGTATTCATGGAATGTCATTATACACAGGTCAATCAACAGAGATTATGTGTGAATTCGGTACAGTATTTTCTATGAATGTAGCTTCAACGGTTGGTGCTGTCCAGATAGGAAGTGTCAAGACAAAACATATCACACTATCACTTTCAATCTTCCTGAATATCCATTATCTTCAATGGATTCTTCTATCATATTTTGTATTAAAACTAGAAGTTACTGAAAAATAAAAATGAAAGTGACATTAGTTGTATGAGAAAATCACCAACAATGATTGTTTATAAAACATTGCAAAACTGAAGTACACACTAAAAGTAAGATTTATTGCAAGTACGGCTCTGATGAAGTCAAAAAGAAGTTGACACAAAGCAGAAATGGTGATGCATGAAACGTGCCTCATTCTAATACAGTAAAATTCAACATACGCCTTCTTTTCTAACATACACAAAATTTGCTTCTTTATTTATACATCAAGATGCCTCTACATTCTAGTAGCTGTAAGCAGAAAATGATGTAGTCTCATTTTTTTAGAAAATGTTCTGCAAAACGGAAGATTACAAACTTTATGCTTCAAGGCCTCAGAGGCAAAGCATCCAATCTCTTAAGAGACAACCCAAAATGAAATATGATGACCAGTGATGAAATCCCGGTTTCTGTCGCACGCACCAGCTTAGTGATTCTTGCAAGTCTCGAGTCCGGTAAAGACCAGGACTTTATTCTTACAAGTTTTTATAATCTTATAACCATTTCCTTGGCAGGATTCCTCAATCTTCATTGTGTCAAATTATTAAGTATGAGTAGAAAACACAGCAATAGACTAATCAAATATTGATTAAATCATTGAATACCACTCAGAATTAAGACGGTTCAAACAATCTATAAAACCTCATGTACATGAAATACTGAAGCCTGTGAAGTAACAACATGCAATTTCAATAACAAAAACTCCAACACAAATCATTTAATTTGAAATGTAAAATCCTCGCCCAGGAATCAGATATTAGTCGATCATCTATCGAATTTTAAATTACTCCTGCTGTAATAGCTTCCACACTTGTCCCAATAGCTTGCTATAAGTCTTCCTTGGTAGCAAACTGATGCATATTTTCATACACCTACCTTGTGAGGATGCTCCAGAGAGCTTCAATCAGGTTGAGGTTTGGAGAAAATGGAGACCAGTCCATGCATTCGGTCTGAGCAAAAGGTTGTGATAAAAAGGAATTAATAAAATTGAGATGAAGGTAAAAATAAGACATAGAAATTAAAGAAAAATGATTTGGAATACTTTATCTAATAGAATAAGTAAACATTTATCAAATACTGAAACTAACCAGAATGTAAACAAATGATTGGAAAAATTAGAAATAATGATAATTTCATTCACGTTGGAAAAAGAGAGGAAAAAGTATTTGAATTAAACACAATTTGGGCTGATACGAATTTTTGAAGACAAGCCCCTTAGGGAAAAAAGGGAGATAACGCTTTCAAAATGAACCAAGGGAGCCAACTCAACTATCGAAACAATAACAATGATAAAAGGCAATGGAAATAAATAAAAATTATACATCGAAAGAATTAAAAAAAAAATGAAATTTAAATATTTTATTACGACGATTACATATTATAAACTAGACAAATATAAAATAAAGAGAAAGATATTTCCAGATGTTTTTTTTCACTTTATTGTAGATGTTTTCCTGAGGGAAACTCAAGTGATGTTATAAATAGAATTTATTCTGACCACAATTATTCATTGATTGAATTTTTTTTACCTGATTTAAAAATTTGACGCTACAGTAGTCCAGTTATTGACAGTGATGTGAGTAATATAACATTTCATTTTTATCCACTGACTCATTATACTTCGAGTATATAATCATGTATGAGAACACAATTACATTTTAATTTTCTGCACTACTGTATCTGATTTTATCAATAGTTGATTCAGCTGGTGACATCTACCAGAAGATTGCAGGAATATCTTTTGTTTTGAAAACCATGGTCTGACAAGCCCAAATTCCAGTTTTCTATAAAATGGCTATTTCCAGTTATGTTTGGCTTTTCTTTGTTCAAGTAGGGAAGGTTTATTTCAGAGATATAGCTCACATGAATTACTTGATTCAAAAATTTTTAAATTTTCATTCTTTTGATAATTTCAAAGTTTCTAGGGTTTAGATTGTGTTTAATTTCAAAACCTGAAATAACTATTTCTATTGGCCAAAATTAACAGGAAATTACCATTTAAGAACTAACTAAAGTTTAGTCTAAGTAAGGATCACCCTGGAATTCTATTGGGTGACTCTAAAAGCTGCCCAGACTGAAAAGGAGTATTTGCAAATATGCCCAGTGGTTACTTGTGCCTGTGCAGGGCTTGGAATATTTCAATTTCAACTGCCTAGGCACTAGAAGACACTATATTCTCACGTCAAAACCCCAGAGGATGTTAGATTCCAGTATCCAGACCCAGGATAATGTTAAGTTCCTCCAGCATTCCAAGATTGGAATTCAGAATCTTTGATGGTTTGGACATGAGAATTTAACATCTATCGGGGTTTGGAGATGGAAATTTAGGATCTTTCAAAAGCCTGGGTGGTTGTATTTAGAATTTTTTAGGACCTTCATAATGTGATGAATGTCAATGAACAACAGTAGTGGCAACAGCACAATGTATGGAGGTTAATTAGCAGAGAAAAACAATAATGAAAAATATGTTCTACTCAGTCTTTTCCTAATGATTGGAAGTTATGTGATTTGCAAGAATTTATTTTGATTATAGCCATCTGTACAAAAATATTGTCTAATGAAAAAATAGCAAAAAAATAAATATAATATATAAAACCCAGAAACACAAGTTTTAAAAAATTATTTTATTCAATTATTCAACATTGGTATAAATGCAATAACAAAATCTTGATCACTCAAAATTAGTGAAAGAATAGAACAAAAACAAAAAAAATCAAATTAATCGAAATAGAAAGTTATTTTTAAAAAATTTCTGATGATAATATTTTTTTTGTTCTTTAGAAAATATCCATAAAACATAAGAAAGTAAATAAGAAAGTAAGGATTTCATACCCCCAGATCTGTTTTTTTCAAAATAGAATTTGTTTTACCATAGGCCTATCTTTAATATGTATAAAACTCATCTCGCAAAAGTCATAAGTAAAAAGAAAAAAATCATCAAATGAATTAAGTGGTGAGGGTTTAATCACATGAAAAAAATACCATAAATTTTGACTGAAATGTTCAGAGATTTCACAGAATCCTCCAAAGTGAAAACTGACCTTGAGCCACATTTTGCTTTTGTAGAGTTGCAAATAAAATCCAGTGCAGTCTTTTTCTTTACAAACAATTTTAATGAAATATTTCAAGACAACTTCTGTGGGAAAAGAATCTTATCAACTGAAAAATTTGAAGACATAATAACTTTTCATTCAGTATAAATAAGTCTTCAAATGAACTATTTGCGAGAAAGATTCACTGCATACTCCACATGGAAATGCAGTTTATCCTGCTGGAGTTATTAACTGAATTTTTAATCTATGACTGAAAATTGCCTGATCACATATATCACAAGAATACAGTTTCTCAAGTGTGCTTTTTCAAGTGAGTTTTCAAATTGCTCTTATCAGAAAAACGTTTGCCACACACTTCACAAGAAAAAGGAGTTTCTCCAGTATGAGTTCTAATGTGTCGATTTAAATCACCCTTCTGAGAGAATGCTTTGCCACATATTTCACAAGAAAATGGTCTCTCCCCGGTGTGAATTCTCATATGATGTGTTAAGGTACGTTTTAGAGAAAAAGCCTTCCGACATATTTCACAAGAAAATGGAGTTTCTCCTGTATGAGTTCTTACGTGAGCCTTTAAATTGTTTTTTCGAGGGAAAGCTTTGCCACAAACTTCACAAGAAAATGGAGTTTCTCCTGTATGAGTTCTAACATGTGTATCTAAACAGCTTTTCAAAGCAAATGCTGTGCCACATATTGCACAAGAAAAAGGTTTCTCACCAGTGTGAGTTCTCATGTGAATTGTTAAATGGTCCTTTCGAGAAAAATGTTTTGAACAAAATTCACATGAAAATGGAGTTTCTCCTGTATGAGTTTTTGTGTGGGTTTTTAATTTATCCTTCCTGGAAAATGCCTTGCCACATACATCACAAGAAAAAGGTCTCTCTCCAGTATGAGTTCTTAAATGAATTTTAAAGTTACATTTAAGAGAAAAAGCTTTACCACATACTTCACAAGAAAAAGGAGTTTCTCCTGTATGAGTTCTTATGTGTTTATTTAAATTACTCTTGAGGGAGAATGCCTTGCCACAAATTTCACAGGAGAATGGAATTTCCCCGGTGTGAGTTCTCATATGGGTTTTCAAATCGCCTTTTCGAGAAGAAGATTTTCCACATACTTCACAAGTAAATGGAGTTTCTCCAGTGTGAGTTGTCATGTGAAATTTCAAATAGCTCTTTTCAGAAAAAGCCTTGCCACAAACTTCACAAGAAAATGGAGTTTCTCCTGTATGAGTTCTCATGTGTTTTCCTAAAGTTGTCTTTATAGCAAATGCTTTCCCACATATTTCACAAGAGAATGGTGTTTCTCCAGTGTGAGTTCTCATGTGAAGTTTTAAATTGTTCTTTTGATAAAAAGCTTTGCCACAGATTTCACAAGAAAAAGGTCTCTCTCCAGTGTGAGTTATCAAGTGTTTTGTTAAATTATCTTTTTGGGAAAAAGGTCTGCCACAAACTTCACAAGAAAATGGAGTTTCTCCTGTATGAATTTTTGCGTGAGTTTTTAATTTATACTTGCTGGAAAATACTTTGCCACATACATCACAAGGAAAATGTGTCTCTCCAGTGTGAATTCTCATATGATCTGTTAAGTTACCTTTGAAAGAAAAGGCTTTACCACAAACTTCACAAGAAAATGGACATCCTTCCATCTGAGTTGTCATGTAAGATTCCATAGCAGAACTTTTTGCGATACAGTTCACAATAATGTAGAGGCTTCTCAACACAGGTGCTTAGATGAACTTTGACATTTGCTTTCTTTTATTCTGATAATCTTATCTACAAAGATCTGTTTTTTTTCAAATCAGTGTTCAACTTTATTTTGGCAGATACTCACAATCTGAAAAGAAACAAAATTCTCTTAGATTCTTGCGAGATAATGAATTTCACAAATTTCAAGTGCCAAAAACAAGTATTAATCCAATAAAACTTGATGCTGCATGATACAGTTCTACATAGAGACATTTTATATTCAATAGTTTGAAAGATGCAGTTATGATTGGTGGTAGTGTTCCATGATCATTACAAACAACTATGAACTATGAGAAAACGTTTTTGTCATGTATTTGATTTAACCATGGGTATTTAGTCAGGCTTTGCATGTTAAATGTAGGGGTTTTGTGCGGGACTCATGTGTAGGTGTGTGTGTATAGCAACTCCAAGAATAAAACAAGAATCTAATTTCATTTTGTATCAATCTATTTCTTTGAAAAACACAATAGAATATAAAACAATTCTTCGTAACTTGAAAAATTTTGCATCTTTATCAACATATATCACTGTGTAGTCAAAAGTGTGTGGGTTAAGAATCAAGTTGGATATTTGAAAAAATAGAACAAATAATTTTCAAATATTTTTGGTGCTTTCAAACAATAATACATTAAAAGTGAATTAAATCTCTCCCAGGAGAAATGCAAGGTTCAAAAAGCGAATCTTGACTATTTTCCTTATAAAAAATCAATGATGGATTTGTTTCATTACACATATTTTCTTTGATTTCAAACTCTAAATTTTGATAGATTTCTGAATCTAACACTATACTTAAACATTTTCAACACAAAATTTGTTTCATCATAGTAAAAAGATGACATGAATATATTTTTTGGCTACCAAGGCGGAGCATGTGTAATAATTTGAAATAGGTACATTTGAACATGATGTTGATAATTTGCAAGGGAGTTAACTCATCACCTACTATCATTATTAACTTTGTTAATTTTAGATGTCTAAAAATGGCTAGATTTTTCAAAATATGGCTAATGGATTGATTTAGTTCATGGGGGTTAGAAGAAGAAAATTGCAAAGACTGGAAGTGTGGCGAAGGAAAAACTTGAAAAATCAGAATTAAAATGATGCGATTTGACAACTTTTCAAAGATGTAAACTATATTGATTGACTACCCACACATATCTACAAATTAGGCACTGAAGATAGTTGCACCTGTCAAGATACATCCTCAACCTTCATCAAATTTTTCAAGTGGAGAAAATTTTGAAAATTAGGTATCCAAAATTGGCCCAAATTGCATTTCAGGGCATATCAGGTATGGAAATTAATCATAGTCTAGAAAACATAATTCAAAGTTTTTGTATAAAATCTTCTGGAATAAAGTGATGTTTTTCCTTATACTTGTGTGAATGGGCTCAATCAGTTAAGATAGGAAACACAAATATGTATGTGTGCAGGTAAATTCACTTTCATTCTATGAGGCCTTATTTGAATTTGGCTCATATTCTAAACACTCTCCTTTCAGAATAAGATCATGATTAGGCAAAGATGTATTCAAGAATACATTAAAAAGATATATTCCAATTACACCATTGATACTGTTGCTGAATGTATGATGAAAGTTTACCTCTCTCAGATGAGATTTTTTATCAGAATAGTGAACCGATTTGATAAATCTAAATAAATCTAGAGGTGCCACCAAACCTTATATAGGTCTAGGCAGAATCACAGACTCTGCTGAAGTATTTTGTGGAGGATAGAGCCCTTGAAGAAATAAAACAAAACGTTATTGGGAATTTTTCCATTTTTAAGAATAATTAAGAATTTAAGTCTTTTAAGAAAACTTCAAGATAATTCAAAGCCAAATCTCCTTAAAAATTCAAAAAAATATCCAAGCTGATATCCAATATCTAAAAACAATTTTAATTTGTTTTCATGTTTTTTATTGCCTTTTTGAAATCATTTTTTATCTGCGCAATTTATGATGAGTTATCACCACAATCAAGTATTTTAAATTCATAATGGACATAATATAGTCAAGATAGCACGAACTAGGTAATTTGGGTATTCCCGATTAGGTCTCCAGGGGGTAATTTGTGAACAAGAATGAACCAAAGTACTGGTGAGAGGAGACAGACATGAAGTGAACAGAACCACGAGCAGTACCGTCATGAGTTGATAATAAAAGGAATAAGAACAAAGACACGACTTTCTTTGGTTATACAAAATAATGCGCTATTCATATTCTTTTATTATTTCCCTTTTCCGGTTCTATTCCCCCTTCTTTATAGATTAATAATTAATAGTAGTAATTTTTGTTAGTTGGAATTATCTCCCCTGGTTCATTCTGAAAGAGTTACCTCCCTTGGAGAGGTTACAATTCTACGACACTCATTTTCACTATTACCTGAAAACCCATATAAAGTTATTATAAATTGAAGAATCTGTGGCAAACGTTGTATTTCCGACCGTGTACTTTCGCTGACTTAAAAAAGGCACTGCAGATGTGACACTGTTTACGCTTGCTTTCGTTGTCAAAGGTGCTTTTGTATTCAATTTTTCATAAAATAATTTAAAAAATATGTAAACCTATTAATATAACATAACTTGTAATATTGCAGTATAATTCTGTGATTATTCATTTACAAAATTTAAAAAAAAAAGATTTGTGAACAATGAAAACCTGGAATGTAACATTATAATATATTTCTTTAATTATCTATAATAGTTTATATTCATTGAATCATCAATTTAAAATATGTGATGAACTATACGATTAAATTGAATAATGATCTATTAGATTACTTAGTCGAAATTAGTGAACTCAATAATGAGGACTATACACAAAATAGAGAGTTTATTGTCTAGCCTGAAAAGTAAAATAAAACGATTGTTTGGCGTTAGGAAACTTCGCTAACAGAATTTTCATGGCATTAAAAGGGTTGAAAGACATCCACCTGTAATGATTGGGTGGAGATGGTGTATTTTCAAAATTTTTTTCGACGATGAGAAGACATTATAATCTCTTGGTAAATAGTTATGATATTGTCAATAATGAATTAAGATGATTTTCATTTTAAATTTCATCTTGTAAATAAAGAAATATACAGAGATGTTTATATTGCCATACAGTTCATATTGTTATTGTCCACAAATGTTCTCAAAATCTTGTAAAAAAATAACTAAAGAAATATATCATAATCTTATAAGTCATGTTGTTATGATACACATCTCTTTAAAAAAAAAAGTTTATTTGACACCGGTACAGAGTGTAAACGGTGTCGCATGGAAAATGTCCCTTTCAAATTGGCTAAATTTCTCAGTCGGAAATCCAACATTTGCCAAATATAGCTCTAAAAAGGTGTATATTTCCAATTCAAACGCTTTTCGGTACGTTTGAGTCCGTTTTGTCGCGTCGTCATTAAGAAAAATTCGTTCAGTTTGGTACTTCATCTCACTAAGGGGGGAGTGCCCGCCAAAAAATAAAGTTCAATTAATTGTCATTTTTACAAAAAGAAGAAACAAGTGCCTTTACCTGTGTCACTCACAAACTTTCTAGATTTCCCAACTGAAACATTAAACATAGCATATTCTATTGTAATATGATTGAATTCGTTAAGTGATAACTTTCACTTTTGAACTAAATCCGTATACAATTGAGTGTTCGGAGAAATGATACGGTGTTGGGCGAAATTAGTTCCTCGTGTAAAAAAAAACAATCCACGTTTCAAAGCTGTTTTTTTTTTTGTCAAATAGCCCAGTGAGGTGAGTGAAGCCGAGAACAGGGAAATGGTTGATATATCAAGGTCACTAAATAGCTTCCGGTCAAAGACGCATAAGAAAATGGCCAAATGAGAAAATGGAAGATAAAAGTAATTATTCTAAGCCACTCTCTTGGACTTCTGGCAAAGAGCGATTGTTTTCCATTAAAACACCCTTAACTTGAAATCAATCAATTGTATTGAAGTAATCGTTGTGTTTATCAATAACAGAAAAATTGCAGAAAATTATCAGCTGAACTTTTTTTCTGTAGACAATTTGAAACCAGAGATAATTATATTTTGAAAACTTCTTTAATATTTATGTTTGTGAACTGGTGGACTAGTAAAAATTACATTGAGAAAATTGGGCTTGGTTTTCACACACATTTGGGAATTCTGCCCAAAATATGATAATGGACCAATTTCAATAAAAAATCAGCAGTATATTCTATTATATATATGTATATATATATATATATATATATATATATATATGAGAATTGTAAGGACCTTTCAAACTCAGCAGCACAGAATAGGCTCTGGGGGCTTCCCTCTAAAAAGTGTAACAGAAAGATATTAAAAAATTAAATTACGAATACATTGAAAAATTTATGACCAATCACAGGACAGCCTTCAGCAGGCAAAAATGGCTTCATCTGGGAGCAAATTCATATGAAACCAAATAACAAATGAGAGATTTCACTATGTCAAAGCCCCACTACCCGAGGGAATCGTTTATCCGACTCATGTATACATTATCCATTTCACCAGCACAGACCAAGCATTCAAACACAGGTCAAGTGGACATATATATGCGTTAACATACACACACTCCACAACTCCTTGAGAATTTAATTCTCTTTCAATCCATTTGAACTGATCAATATTTCCCAATGCAAGATGCCTTATCTTCATTCATTCATTTTTCTTGTTCTAAGATTAAATATTATATACATATAACATACATATTCATGCATTCTTTTGGTTTTTTCTCCTCTTCGTTCAATCTTTAAGAAGCCAAATTATTTTTTTTAGAACATGTAACTCAGTCGCTCCAACAGATTATGGTAGGAATTTCCCATTGTCTAGGATTTGGGTGAGGGAGATCATCATTAGCATTCAAGCATTCACTGGGAGAGGGATGAATACAACCAATTAATTTATGTAAGGGTTAATTTTATGTAAAAATAGAAGAAAAGGTACAATAGTGATGTAACAGTAACAATATTTAGATAAAGATGTATAGATTTTATTCTTACTGTAAGGATTAAATTCATCTTGTGTTATCTAAAAAAAAAGGGAAAAATCTGCACAGGGTATCTATATCTGTTGTTTTGGCTGAATTATATTTAATTAATATCACAATCCCTTGAGATAAAACGCAATCGTGCAAAGAGAAAAACAAATTTGTATTTAAGTTGATTTTGTCGTCAAAATCTTTGCGCTATAAACGAGAAAAAAGATTGGAGAAAGTTCTAATATAAAAAAATTGTATGTGTACATTCTATAAAACGAAGATATTTTTGAAAATGCATTGTGTGAATATTTGTTTACCACCAGCCTAAAATATTTGTTATAAATAGTTAGCTACTCTTACGCAACAATAAATAGAGAAGAAAGAACTTGATGTAGCCGACTCGAGGCCAGGATAACTGGATGCAACATTTATTACACATTCTTTAAATGACAATGAAAGAAGGATATTCAATAAAAGAATAATGAATAAGCAATTCTTTGACATTGGAGTTCATTTATTATAAACTATTCCTTGTAAATATTCCAGAGAAGTCCTACGTATCATGTTGACAATTTATGAATGAAACTTTTCTGAATTTTTTTTCTTTAAATTGAGACTTTTCCTGAGGTAAACAAAGGTCTTATTGGTCAAAAGAACCACAAATGACTTGAAAAATGTTTTTATATGTTTTTCAGAATTATTCCTTCTTTTAAAACTTGACTTAAAAAAAATAGAGAAAAATCTTATATGAAAATATTGTTCAGTGACAAATAAAAACCAATACAGACTTTTTCTTTGCAAACAATTTTAATGAAAGATTTCAAGACAACTTCTGTAAGAGAAGAATTTCATCTACTGGAAAATGAGAAAAAATAATAACCTTTCATTCAGTTGGCTCTTATGTGAGTCTCCAAATGACAGCTTTGTGAGAATGCTTTGCTACACAAAGAAAAACGTCTCTCCCCAATGTGAGTTCTCATATGAATAGTTTAATGGTTCCTTTGAGAAAAATGTTTTCCTCCTATATGAGTTATATGTGTTTCTAAATGACCTTTCAAAGCAACTGCCTTGTCACATATTTCACAAGAAAAAAGGTGTCTGTCCAGTGTGAGTTCTTGTATTGTTTCTTGATGATTTAAAGAAAAAGCTTTGTCGCTAAATTCACATGAAAATGGAGTTTCTCCTGTACGAGTTTTTGAGTGATCTTATTTATTTATCTTTCCTGGAAAATGCCTTGCCAAATACTTGACAAGAAAAAGGTTTCTCTCCAGTGTGAGTTCTCATATGAATTACTAAGCTACATTCAAGAGAAAGCCTTGCCACATAGTTCACGGGACAGAAGTTTTTCCTGTATGAGTTGTTTTGTGCTTATTTGAATTACTCTTCTGCAAAAAAGCTTTGCCAAATATTTCACAAGAAAGAGGACTCTCTCTATTGTGAGTTCTTGTGTGAGTTTTTAAATTGACTTTTCGAGAAAAATGTTTGCCACATACTTCACAAGAAAATAGAGTTTCTCCAGTGTGCCTTGTCATGTGACATTTTAAATTGATCTTTTCTGAAAACGGTTTGCCAAAGCTTCACAAGAATGTATGTTTTTTTCTATATCTCTCTAAAGCAGTCTCTGAGGTGAGCGCCTTGCCACATAAGTCACAAGAAAATGGAGTTTCTCCTGTTTGAGTTCTCATGTGTCTACTTGAATCATTCTTCTCAGAAAATGCTTTGCCACATATTTCACAAGAGAATGGTGTTTCTCTGGTGTGAGTTCTCATATGAGTTTCTAAATTACACTTTCGAGGTAAAGGTTTACCACAAAGTTCACATGAAAACGGATTTCTTTCCATCTGAATTGTCATGAGATTCCATGGCAGATGATTTAGAAAACTCTTTGCTATACACTTCACAAAAATGTAGAATCTTTTCAACACAGGTTTTCATTTTTTTTTATTCTAATTATCTTATTTGCAAAGATCTGTTTTTTTTCCATATCAATGTTCAACTTTCTTTTGTCAGATACTCACAATCAGGGAAGACAAAAAATTTTTTTTCTTGATTCATAATAGAGAAAGAATGTCACAACCTTCAAATGCTGAAATCGAGTATTGATCTAATAAACTTAGTGCCGCATATTACGATTCCACGTAGACAAACTTCAAGTATGAGGGTTTAGTCCGGGTCTTGTGTGTGTGTGTGTGTGTGTGTGTGTGTGTGCAATAATAGCAATAGTTTACAAGATGCATTCGTGAATGATGGTCGTGTTTGATAATCATTTCAAACCATCAAAATTCAATCATGAACTATGAGAGAAAAAATCAATAACGTAATTTCTGTACGGGAGTTTTGTCAGGTTTGCACTTTGAGTGTGTTTTTTGGGGTCTGGGCTCCATATGTATATGTCAGTGGGTTTGGATATGTGTATAGGAACTCCAAGAATAAAACAATAATGTAATTCTCATAATGTATCAATTTAATTCTTTGAAAATCACAATAAAATATGAAACATTTTTCTTTCTAACCCGAAAAATTTAACCAGAAAGTTGGAAAATGATGAATAGCAGTTATACCTTATTTAATTGTATTTTGAATGCTGGATATTGAGTGATTTTCTCAATGTCATAGTTTTCGTTCGTTAAATAGTTTTTCTAGAAGAAACCCCCTTTCTTTCAGTTGTAAATGCTCACAATTCATTAGACCTTCAAATCACATAAAAATTTGTTGGTTTTCAGAAAAACAAAATATGTAAGCCATTAGGAGCAGTGTTTTATTAGGTTAATGTGAAAATAATTGTGGTTTCTTAAATGTAATTTTCATAATGTATCTATTTGATTCTTTGAAAATCATAATAAGACATAAAACATTTCTATTTCTAACTTGAAAAATTTAACCAGAAAGTTGGGAAATGATGAATAGCAGTTATACCTTATTTAATTGTATTTTGAATGACTGGATATCGAGTGATCTTTTTAATATCATAGTTTACGTTCGTTGAATAGTTCCTCTAGGAGAAAAACCTTTTCTTTCTGTTTCAGGCGCTTCCAATTCATTAGATATTGTAACCATCTGGAAATTTGTAAGTGTTTGAAAGAAAAAAATTCAGGCTTTTAGGGCAGGGGTTCCATTTATGAATATTTATAATTCTAAACTCTACACCTATTTAAAACTATTTCAATGGAAGTAATGATGAAGTTTGACTTACATTAATTATTTTATAGTTGCCCTATCTTTAACATGGAGTGTATCTATGCCTACCAAGTTAAAAATGGTCCAAACTGAAAAAGAAAAAAGAGGATGGCGGAATATAAGCGCCCAGTTTTATAAGGCACTCTTATGTACTTTTTAAATGCTTTTTTAAAAACATATTACAATGATCAAATATTTTCGTTGAAGTTTTAATTTTTGTCCTATTTGTAAGAAACTAGCATGAAGTTAGTCGTACGATAAAAAATACTTACTCACAGTGAACTCCAGACATGTTAAATGCTGCATTTACGTTTATGACTAAATGCACATTCTAACATGATTGACAGCGTATCATTAGAATAGTTGGAAGTTGATTTGAAAAAATATTCTGAAAAAAGACGGGATCTCAGAAAAACTTGATTTGATGGAGAAAATAATCTAATGGTCAACTGACTGAATTTTGAAAAAAATATTGTTTACCTTTAACAAATTTATAATTAAAATAATAAAAGACATTGACAACATCCCACGTGTTCCAAACGCATATACACCCCTCATTCTCGTGAATGAAATGGCAAGGTTTTTTTACAATCTGATAGGCAAGATAATCTTTCCTAAACATTCTTACTTCGGGATAAAACTCCATGTTCTCCGTCTTTTATGGTCTGTTCGTCAAGAGTCTATCAGCATCAGAGAGTGGTCCCCAAGTTGACTCACTTACTTGGCAGTAAGGCTCGCACGCTGAACCCGGTTTCCATGTATTATCTTGGAGCTATCTAACCATACGGAATCCAAGCAGTTCAGACAAACTCCGCTTTGATGCCGATGCCAGTACTATCAAAACAAGAGAGCTCCCACCTTTCGCCATCTCTTCTCCTTCTCTTCTCTTAACATCACTACTCACGATCAATCGTATTTATGTTATCCTTGTATGTACCTCAACTTCATCCTTCAATTAAACGTACGTCTTTTCCTTGGCCAAATTTTTTGTATGTGCTCATTCCTCTTTATTTGAATGCATGTCCAATTTCATATTTGGCGCACATTCCATTCTCTTTGTACAGCATCCTTCCTTCCACATCTAGAGGGCTGCACACGCGCTACAGTCAAACCACGACAAGGACCAAATCCCCTCGTCTCTTTCAAACAATATCATCACACTATTAGTTCCCCAAGAAAGAAATCATCTGCGAAACATGTAACACATAAGTACTTTGAAAGAGTAAATAGTTGCATAAATAAAAGTTTAAAGAATAATATTAATGATTTACAATGTTCCTTCATCTGATAAAAATATAATTGGATAATTACTCATATCAATAATTTTTACATTTGGCCATTTTCTTGAGTGTTTTTGGTCGTAAACCATCTGGTAACTGCATATCACACATATCCTCTGTTCTCGGTGTCGCTCAATCCACAAGGCTTTAATAGCAATGTGAATTGAACGACGAAAAGTCTTCAAAACGGGAATGTTCTTTTTTATACCAGGAACTAATCTCCCTCAACACCGCATGGTTATTGTACTACGATTTAATTCAAAAGTATAAGTTTTTACTTAACAAATCCAATCATATTAAAAAAAAGATACTTGAAAAATACTGTTTTTACTGTTGCAGTAGGAAAGTTTAGAAAGTTCACGGCGAACACAGGTAAAGGCACGTGATTTTGTTTTTGTCAATAATGTCAATCAGTTGTACTTTATTTTGGCGGGCACTATCTTCCTAATTTTGTGGTTCAGATGATGTTTTCTGTGTCCTTTAGTTCTAGATCCTAGTGTAATCTGTTTTCATATCAACAAAACATTGTATTTTTGTTTGTAAATAATCGTTTGTTTTGCAATATTTAAGAAAACTATTGAATTAAGATTAGGCATGACTAATTTGGAACCAAGATCTTCAACATGAAATATCTGATTTTAAAACCAATGATAATTTTGAAAAATTCGTGTCCGATTCCTTAAAATATTTTTCTAAAAAAAATTAGCGCATTTTTGTCTAAATCATAAGAACATTTTTTCATTAATCATGACGTAGATTTGTACTGTTCCCAATTAAATTTTTCCTATATTCTGCTAAGAATTTAACGTCGCCATAATCTTGACGAAAATACTTGATTTTATCAGTGATTTGTGCTATGGAAAAATTTAAAAAAAACAAACAAAAAAAATCATAAGCCTTGAAAGGAAAGAAGGGAGAAAGACAGAAAAGGCATACTTAGCTCAGTGGTTAATCATCCACTGGCCTCAATAGTGAGGCAGGAATTTGAAAAAAAAAAAAAATAAAAATAAGAAAGCGAAAGCCTACTCAGCCTAATGGTTAATTTGCCACTGACTTTGGAGGTGAAGAATAAAGTAGTATTACTGGATGGATTCGATACCAAGATCTATTGGTTACAAGCCAAATGCCTATAACCACTGACCAACGGATACATTGATAAAAATTGTAACTTATTTGTGGTCATCAATGATATTGTTTAGTTATGAACTGTTTTAATGACATATTCTGTAGCACAGCAGTTTTCACTGAGAAGAAAAACAAAATATTTATGTTCTATTCTATCATTAAATTTTGCTACTATTCACCTTCATCTTAATTCTTGATACTTTTTATTGCAACTAAACAATTAAAGTGAAATAATTCGGGTTATTTATTTTTGAGAATGGTTATTTCTTGTTAGTGTGCAAATTTCATTAAAAATGATCATCAAAACAAAGTAAAAACAAAGCCTAATGAGTTGTCAAGAGAGAAATATCTTATATTTCATTTAGTATTATCTAGGTATCAAAAGTGGGGATATTTATTTGAAAAATATTTTTGCTAAATCTTTATTCAAACAACAAGCCTATTGTTGTAGTCATGGATGGTAATATCTTTTTGTAAACTAAACTAAACTATTGCCTATTATTATGTAGTCGGAAACAGGGACTAATTTATCTTTAAACTAATCCTATTTTAGATAAATATTCTATATTAATGATTTTTTTTAAAAATTTTAAATTGGGAACTTTTTAAAAACCTAAAATCTTACAAAAGTTAAAAGAAAACAGTAGATCATTCAAATGAAAACAAAACATTTTTATTGATTGAACAACGATCCTCACCTTTATAACTTTCGCTTTGACCAATGGCAATGATATCATTCCATCTTTCTTCATTTTTACCTTCCCCATTGATATACCATGCTGAAATCAAAATATCTTGAATTCTAAAGTCTGACTAATTGCAATAGTAAAATAAACTCTCCAAGAATTTGACTAAAATTTTGTATGAAAAGTTTTCCCAGATCAAAAGCCTAAGTTATCAAATGAATAGAACTAGAGGAAAGATATTTTCTTCAATTTTCTTATCTGTTAATTCTTAAAGTGAAACTCCAAATTCAAACAGGCTGGATCACTTTTCTAAAAAAGGTAAATATACTTAAAATCTCAAGGGATTTATCTCTTAATTGTGTAAAAATCAATGAAATAAAGAAAATATTAATAAAATGAATCAGAAAAATAATGAAAGGTTGGTAGGAAAAATATGGAGAGAAATTCTTCTTTTCCAAAATTTGGAATGGGAACATGGAACTGTATTGTGCAGCATTAACTTTCATTGAATTAATACTTGTTTTCAGCCTTTGAAGGTTGTTAAATTCTATATCAATTATGAATCTAAAAAAATTTGTTGTCTTTTTCAGATTGTATGTGCCAAACTTAAATATCAAAGTGAAAGAATGGATCTTTACTGATAAGGTTATTAGAATAGAAGACAAAAGATGTGGAAGTTCAACTGAAAACCTGTGTTGAAAAGACTCTTCATCATTGTGGAATGTGTGGCAAAGTGTTTTATGAAAAATCTGCTATGGAATCTCATATGACAGCTCAGATAGAAAAAACTGTATTTTCATGTGAGGTTTGCGGCAAAGTTTTTTCCCAAAAGCGCTACTTGAAAACTCACATGAGAATTCACCCAGGGGAAACTTCGTACTCATGTGAAATATGTGGCAAGGCATATTCCAAGAAGAATGATTTAAGTAGACACATAAGGACTCATACACAAGAAACTCTGTTTCCTTGTGAAATATGTGGCAGGGCATTTACTCTAAAGGGTACTTTAGGAAAACACAGAAAAACTCATACAGGAGAAACTCCATTTTCTTGTGAAGTTTGTGGTAAACAGTTTTCTGAAAAAAGCAATTTAAAATGTCACATGAGAACTCACACTGGAGAAACTCCATTTTCTTGTGAAGTATGTGGTAAAGCTTTTTCTTTCAAAGGTAACTTGACAGATCACATGAGAATTCACACTGGGGAGAGACCTTTTTCTTGTGATGTGTGTGGCAAAGCATTTTTCACTAAGAATAAATTAAAAAGACACACAAAATCTCATACAGGAGAAACTCCATTCTCATGTGAAGTTTGTAGCAAGGCATTTGCTGAAAAGAGCACTTTAGCAAAACACATAAGAACTCATACTGGAGAAACCCCATTTCATTGTGAAGTTTGTGGGAAGCCTTTTTCTCAAAAGAATAATTTGAAACCTCACATGAGAACTCACACTGGAGAAACACCATTTTCTTGTGAAATATGTGGCAAGGCATTTTCCAAGAAGAATGATCTAAGTAGACACATACGAACTCATACAGGAGAAACTCCATTTTCTTGTGAAATATGTGATAAAGCATTTGCCTTAAAGACTACTTTAGAAAACCATATAAGAACTCATACAGGAGAAACTCCATTTTCTTGTGAAGTGTGTGGGAAACCTTTCTCTCAAAGGGGGAATTTGAAAAATCACATGATAATTCACACAGGAGAAAGATTTCCTTGCGATATATGTGGCAAGACATTTTCTCGGAACTGGAATTTGAAAATTCACATGAGAACTCATACAGGAGAAACTCTATTTTCTTGTGAAGTATGTAATAAAGCTTTTTCTATGAAATGTAAATTAATATCTCATATGAGAACTCACACTGGCGAGTGACCTTTTCCTCGTCATATATGTGGCAAAGCATATTCCAAGGAAAATACAAATTTAAACTCATACAGGAGAAACTCAATTCTTTGGTGAAATTTGGGACAAACATTTCTCTCAAAAGGACTATTTGGAAGTTCACAGGAGAAACCATACTGGAAAAACTCCATTTTCATGTGAAGTATGTTCAAAATCTTTTCCTCTAAAAGATACCTTAATATATCATCTGAAAGATTCTTTTCTCCTGGAAGTTGGCTTAGAATATTTCATTAAAATTATTTGCAAAGAAAAAGACTGAATTGGTTTTTATTTGTCACTCCATGGTATTTTTTTAACATGAGATCTCCCTCCAATCTTTTTTCAGTCATGTTTTAGAAAAGGGGATACTTCTGAGGACAGTTTCGTGTTTACTTTCCACTGATGCCCACAGGAAGTGCATGAATCCATCTCTTCTTTCCATTACTGTGGGTAAAATAGTAGGGCAAATTGGGTTCTCCAGCCGTTGGAAGCCAGCCAGTCTAGGTAAAAGACAACTCTGATTCTAAACCAGGTAGTGGTCACTGTGCCAACACGATTGACCAGTTGCAAGTCACCCAGATTTGTGAAAAAAATGCCAAAATTGTATAAATTTTGATTTTATTGTTGAAATCTTTGTCATTAGTAAGAAGAAAAATTTGATTTGAAATTATTTGTTTACATCTCATAGAACCAGAGATATTTTAAATTCAAAGTCAACAGTTATAGCAATGTGAACAAAAAATTACACATTATAATTTGCATTAGAAAATGTTCATACAGAGAACCCCTAGATTTAAACATGTTACCAAAAATCAACTAATTTGATGTTAATAAGATTTTTTTGTATTTTTTTCATGTAGTTAAATCTGAGCCCCTTAATTCATTTGATGAGTCTCAGTTTTGATTTTTGTGAGATAAGTTTTTCTTGGAGATAAGTTTTATACATATTAAAAGTAGGCAAAATAAATTCTATTGACTTTTTTGCAAAACCAGCTCTGGAGTCTTACTTGAGAGTTTGAAAAAAGTAAAATATTGCCCTTATCAACAAGTTTTCACTCTTATTTGCTAACTTATATTTCATGGCTTTTTCTGTAAGAAAAAAAATAACATCAATAATTTCTTTATAAAGATTTTTTCATTAAGTTGTTTTTTTCAAATTCTCTTTGTTCACTAATTGTCAGTGATCAAAATTTTGTCATTTTTATGTCCCAATGCAGAATAATCAAATAAAATCATTCAATGATTATTTTTAGTAAGTAACTATCGAAAATATATTAGTTTAAAAAAATACTACTTTTGATGAAAAATTGAATGCTCTTTCTGTTTTTCTGATTGTAAGTGGTGGAACTTTAAGAAAAACTATGTATTTTGAAAGCACGGAAATTACTTGGTCACTGGAGGTGAATAAGTTTTGCAAATATACGTGATTTGATTACACTGATAAAATGGCTGATGTTTCAAAAAAATCCTTTGGTGTCAAGGAAAATTGTTTTCCTTTACAAACCAGTCAATCTTGTGTGTGAAGTATATTTCATAACAAATTTTCAATACGTTTCTTGATATCAAGATGAAGGTAAATAGAAGTAAAAAATTAATAATAACGGTTTATCGCAGGGCTTCTCAAGCTTTATTCTATATAAAACAATTGATGAGATGTTTTCCAGGCTCCTTCTAATATATATATATATGTATATGTATATATTGGTTTTGGTTTCATTCCATTTGGACCTTGTATATAAGGATATTATTTGATAATATAAAGAAAAAACTAATTGATGAAAGTGAGATGGTATTCAGTGTGGAAAAAAATAAACTTTGAGGTTGGTGAAAAAAAAAATGTCAAATCCACTGTTTCTATTATTATTCGGACTATCCTCATCTCGGTTGTTTTCCATACAACGTTTCGGCCATTGCACTTTACGGCCTTCATCAGGTATCATCTGGTAGGTGTAGCATTATTATTGTCTCACACTGGGATTGAACCTAGAACCATCAGATTATTTACAGTAATTTTGTCTGATTCTGTAACCACTACACTATGTGTCCATGTGGAATACAGTGGCCGAAACGTTGTATGGAAAACAACCAAGATGAGGATAGTTTGAATAATAATAGAAATAATAATTATACCTCATCTCAAAAATTCAGAGATATATCAAATCCACTAGTTGAATATGTTGGTAGAGAAGTAACTTGAAGATTTTTTGTGTAATTAGTATTCTTAAAGATGAACGCGTCACATCTGTTATATTTAATGATCCCACATCATTGAATATGTTTTGTGGGTTACCTACATAAGTGAGTTCTGTTGTAAAGAAATTGAATACTATGTGGTATAAAATTACATCCATGTGCAATACATCATAATAATACCTGCATAAAATAACAAACTATATGTGTGACATAAGCTATATATTAAAATCATAGCTGAAATGGAGGTGGTGTTTGATCAACACTGCTGGGGTGCCATGTTAATATAACTGTTTTGTTTTTAAAATTCCTGATACCAGTTATATGGTAAACAACTGATGATACCATGAACAGATAATTTACACATAGTACCATAATAAGAAAGTATATGCAAAACATAAAAAACACTGAAGAAAATTACATGAATTACATTAACAGATATTGGGAAATAAGTAACTAAAGTGACATAAAAAAATTTTTTGAAAAGTTTTTTTTAAAGTGTTCTGTTTTTAAAGCTGTAAAGCTCTCTAGACTATATATATATTCCTGCAGCAGCCCCATTTTCTTTAATTGTTTATCGTATTCATGCTATCTAAATTGAATGATATATTAACGGTGTAGTGATGGGAAATCATTTCAGATAAGTGTCTATATGATATAATGCAATTTACTATTCATTCTGTTGGACCAAAATATCCATTTTTTAAATATATACTGCTGTGTTGAAAGAGATGAAAAAAGACCGAGAATAAACGAGATAAAAATTTGTGTTGAAAGCAGTTATTTGACCTTTGCATATATATATGTAATTAGGCTGTCTGTGATCATGTTTGTATGAACACCTAACAGAGGTAAAAAAGAGGGCAAGATGAGAAAAATAAACATGCTAGAACAACCATTATTATTATGCAGATAGTCAACTTTTAAGAATCGGCCTATTTATTTTTATCAGATAAAGTATTGTAAACCATCACTTCTCAAAGTAGTGGGTGCTATGTAAAAATTATTAGGATTAGCAGAAATATTTACAATAATTACATAAGTTCCCCATCGCTGTACAGATATTTGCTCGTATTGGTGCTTATTGTGAAATGACTCAATGCTATTCGATAATTTTATGAATACAAATTGTTTCTGTTACATTTTTTCTTTTAAACAGCATTTTTGCATAATAAGCAGTAAACAACATAAGTAATAATTTCTCATGAGGTGCTAATTAGTTTCAGTGTTCTATTACTGTAAGATTATGACTAAAGACTGATTGTATTAATACCTATTGCTTTTATAACACTGCACTGAAAGGAACTACTGGAAGTAACTGAATACTTGGAATATTCCCTTCAGTTTGACAGATGGGAAGTAATGGTCCAGTACAATGCTGCTCTAAAGGATTTAATCTGAATCTGACCTTCATTTTTGGGGAATTTTTTAATTTTTGAGAAAAATGAATGTGTGCAGAAGATTCCAGTGGGAATAATTTTCTGAAAAAATTGGTGAAAAAATATGCAAATATGCTTTTACTAAATACTGTTAATTTGCGCATACAAGCATGATTACAGACAACCAAATATATATTAATATATATCTTGAATATATGTTAGAGGTATGTGTTTGTCTGTCATGCTATAAAAAGTACTCATACAAGGGTGTAACCCACTTAATTCAACATACCTTCTCAATGGACTGGGATGTCATAGATGTGTTTTCATATCTTATAAGTTTATACATAGATTTGTTAATGGATCCAAAGCAAAGGGAAACTACCCTTCCCCCCTTAAGGGGTGAAAAGTGAAGGGATACTTTTTCCTTCCCGTAATGGGTCAAAAGTGACGGTAGATATGCACTTTTAATCTCTTCCCTGTTATTTTAAAATGCCCCTTAGGGTCCTATGTTGGGGCTGTCCATATGCTTTATAAATAGTACTCTCTAAATGTGTGAGAGCCCCCCCCCTCCCTTAAGGAACCAAACCTCCTGGGTCCTCAAAACTCTAGCACCTGATTGGAAGGAAACAATTTACATGTTTGAGAGGTTTAGTCCTTTTTTACTCCTTGAATATTTTACCCAGCATCGACAGGTACCTCAGCTAGTATATACATATAAGAGATGAGTAAAAAGCAAGGAAAGGTCACACTGGTTGGAGATTATTTGATATTTAAAACAGAAAAATGCTGTATTTGGAAAAGACGGTGAAGTATCAACATTAGTTCTATTCAAATGTTTTTTGTAAAAAAACTCTAGGTTTATGAAAAAATTCTTCTAATTGATGAAGTAAGTAGTGTCCTCACGCTGGCTACGAATTCAGCTGTCCCAGCACCAGCTGCATACTCTAAAAAACTTCTCGACTTGTGAAAGAGATGGAGCTGGCACCTGGAGTGGCGTCACCCACTCCACACGGCTATCTGATAAAATAAAAAGGCTTCGAACGGGAACGTTCTTTTTAACCTGAGGAACTAGTCTCCATGAACACCGCATGGTTCTTTCTCACTATCAATTGTATCAGGATTTAATTCAAAAGTGAAAGTTTTTATTCAACAAATTCAATCATATTACTATAGATTTTCAAAAAAATGCTGTTTTTACTGTTGAAGTTAGGAAACCCAGAAAGTTCGCGAAGAACACAGGTAAGGGCACTTGTTTTTTGTTTTGTTTTTTCTTTGTAAATAATGACAATTAATTGAACTTTATTTTTGGCGGGCACTATACTCATGTTTTGTGGTCAAGATAATGAATTTTCTGTGGCCTATAATTCAAGATCAAAGTTCAGTGTTCTCGTATCAACGAAAGCTTGTTTTTGTATGTAAATGATTGTTTGTTTTTATTAAGAAAACAAAATACAGCATCATAATGACTTTTGAAATTAAGAAACGGGAAGTTAATTAATAATGCCATGTTTCATTTGTGTTGGGAGAACAGTCTACACTTTGATCTCAAAGTAAAAACCGCTTAAGGCGATAAAGGCCTTGAAACTTGGATAATGGTTTGTGGCGACCTTTCGTTTTCAAATGAATAATACTGTTTAACCAAATGGTTTCCGTCATTTTTACCAAGTGCCCAACACTGATAGCTCAAAATATTTGATGTCTCCTTTTTACAATAAGGAAACTAATTTGGTGTTGAAAAAGTATAAATAATAATGTTAGATTCAGACATTTGCCAAAATTCACAGTTTTAAATCGAGGAAAATATCTATAAAGAAACAGATCTTAAAGAAGTTATTATTGTTTCGTTTGTTTTTATTTATTCATTAAAAAAAACATTTTTCGTTTGTTTTTATTATGTAATAATTTGTTATTTTCCCGGAACATTTTGTATTAAGAAAAGTAACTGTTCACTACGAGGCCTTCAGTGGAAATGGCAGAAAGGAAGTAAGTGTCCAGTTCCGCATCGCAGTTATATTATTAAACCTTTGATTTTTTTTTCCCCCTCAAAACTGACTAATTAAAAGTTTTAGCTAAGGTATTATGGATTGAAAATTTTTGCCAATTACTTTTTTCTAATTTTTTCAAATATTTGACTTAATTAAGTAATAACCCAACTCCCTCACTAATGACCACAAAACTTGCAACCTGTCAATTTTATTGCAATAGTTTTTGTGTTAGTAATAAGAATAAAGATTGTAGATAATTTTCACGTAACATTTTTTGTATAAACAGTATAGATTCGGAGATCTGTGTTTGAGAACTTGTTTGCACTTAGCAAACTGGTGTACTGTAAGAATTTGCATTGATAAATTTAACCTAAGATACTCACAGATTTTTAAATTCTACCAAAAATTAACTATTGAGCTGGTTTGAATGGAATTTTTGTACTTATTCGTTTATGAATTAATTTTTTTTCATGGAAAGGTGTTCTGTATGAAAAACTAATGGATATATATTTTTTTTTTCAAGTCTATTATGAAATATCAAAATATATCTTTCATATGCAAAAAAAATTTTGCATTTTCTCCCTGGAGAAATTAAATAAGTTGAAAATTTATTAAAAACTGCAGACTACTTTTTTTTAAAATATGCGCTGAATTGAAAAGTAAGAAATGCTATGAAGCTAAAATGTTTTATGTTCTGAAAGTTTTAATTATCGGAAATTTTGTTAGATGTTGACATTTCCTGTCATCCATCTAAAACTAGAAATAAACATGCTTTGACAGTAGACGTGATATTGGATGTTTGGGAACTCTATGGCTTTCCAACTGTGTATGTACCCACAGTTTATAAATGTATTTTTCACTGAATTTTTAGTAAAAAGTTGGCATTATTTTTCCCAAATCCAGTCAATTAGTAATTAAATTATTTACTTCAAATCAAATTTCTCTGAGGTCCCTTTTATTTTCGAAAGATTTTAAAAAATCAACTTCCAATTATTCCGATGACACACTATCATTTCATAATGTGTATTTTCCTAGTCATAAACATAAACATGGCATTTAACATGTCTGAACTCCACTGCGAGTGAGTCTTTTTTTTTTACGACTCACTGTAAGTATTTTTTTCATGACTGATTTTATGCTAGTTTCTTGTTATAAATTGACAAACTGCTAATGTCAATAGTGTTCTTCTGGCTCCACTGTATTGATAAGCTACAAGGAAGAAAAAAATCATGTTTTTTTCACCTATTCATTTTCATTAATTTGGCTGCAAATTTGCACATTTTTATGTATAGAATAGCCAGGTTATATTGAATTGGAAATTTTTATATGTCTTAGTAATTTGATCTATTTTTCATTGTTTTTTTTTCCATCAGAAACTTTGGTCAGATGCCAATAGAATTTGGATTATTAAACAACATTTTTTATTATATAAATGCCCCAAACTAGTAAACCATGCTAATTTTATTGTTTTAATCTTTGTACTATTAATAAGAAGAAATATTATCGAAAATTTTCATAGAGAGATTATTGTCTAAATTTGAATATATAAATTCGGACACATGTTTGAAAACTCAAGTATGTTTACATTTTACAAACCTGGTGTAACATATTAAAGTGATTTTTTTTAAGAAAAACGTATGGATATATTTTTAAAAATCAATCGGGCTATTGTATTGGGAGATTTTGTTTTTAAAGAGAAGATATATTAAGATTTTTCAAGAACAAAACAATACACACATGTGTGTATGTATATATATATATATATATATAAAAATATAGGATATATCTAGAAAAAAAATTGAATGTGATTTTAATACCTTTGGGTCATCTAGTTTCTAGTTTTTATTCAATATAAACTAAAGTATTCTATCCTTTTTTTTTCATATGTTTGTGTATTTGTTCATATGTTTCAGTGCCCGTGGCCATACTGTTTTGTCTATAGACTTGGAAACTAGTATCAGTACTTCCCTAGACCCTTCTTAAAAATGCTTTTGTTTATTCTTGTAACTGATGAAAGTTTTTCATGTCTGAAGTGAGGAGCTTTATCCTGGGTCTTCTCACTCTGACACTGGAGCGAGTCGGTTTAGCTATTTTCAAATCATCAGTAAGGTTGCAATCCTTGTAGTGAGAAGCCCTGTTACAACTAACATGGCCTCCAAGTATTGATTACTGTTTTCTATGGGCAATGCCAGGTACTCCAGCGAGTATGTATAAATATATATGTGTGAATAACAATTTATACATAATTTCCTTTGTTTTGTCTTTTTTCTTATTTGCTTTAAATGTATATTGTTTTGTTCTTGAAAAAAACCTTACATCTTCTCTTTGAGTAAAAATCTAATACATTTAAACAATAGCCTGATTGACTTTTTAAAATATTTCTATATTTTTTCTTGTGAAGTTGCCCTATCTTGTTACACTGAGTTCCTGAAATGTGAACAGTTTTCCCACACATTTGTCCGAATTTATATAGTTTAGACAAATAATTTTCAGATGAAAATTTTCTACAATAGTTCCTATTAATAGCATCATTATTACAATAAAATTAACACGGTTTACTTGTTTCGGGCATTTTTATAGAAAAAATATTGGTTTTTTTTATCGAAAGTTCTGTTGGCTTCTGCTCAAAGTATCTGAGAAAAGGTTAATGAAAAATTGATGAAATTACTAAAATGTATCAAAATTTCTAGTTCAATATAAACTGGCTGTCCTATACTTGAAAGACTGCAAAATTCAAATAATGAAAATATTGGCAAAGAAAGAAAAAAGCGTGATTTTTTTCCAAGTAATCTTACAACATAGTGGAGCCGGAAAAAGGCTGATGATGTCTGGCTTTGCCACTTGATTATAAGCTCAAACCCTCATAGAAAGAGATTTAATCATTGCAATACATCTTGAAAGAGCATTAGAAAAGTGCATGAGTACCTAATAAACTAGGCACTTACTTTCTGCCATTCACTTTCTAAACATCATGCAGTCAGCGACATTTTTGATGGTCTGCACCGGACAAAAACCATACGCTTGAAGTGCAAAGCTGGACAAAATACTTGTGCTTAAATTCAATACATGACAAAAATTTTTCTGTCATGGTTCATTGCTAATGTTTTGTTTGCTCACAATCATCATGGAATACCACCACTATTCATAACTGCATCTTTTAAACTATCACTATTACTGCACACACAGAGACCAGAGCCCCTCAATTAAAATGTGTCAATGTGGAACTGTATTGTGCAGCATTATGTTTCATCAGAAATACTGGTTTTCAGCATTGAAGCTTATGAATCTAAAAAAGTTTTTTTCATCTTTTCAGATTACGAGTATCTGCCAAAAGAAAGTTGAACAAATTCCTGCAGATGGACTTATTAAGATAGAAGTAGAGACATGAGTTCAACCAAAAACCAACACTGAAAATACTCTAATCAATGTGAAGTGCGTGGCATAGAGTTTTCTAAGAAATCTGCCATGGAATCTCACATGACAACTCAAATAAAAGAAACTCCATTTTCATGTGAAGTGTGTGGCAAAGCTTTCTCCCAAAAGAGTTATTTGAAACAGCACATGAAAATTCACACTGGGGAGAGTTTTTCTTGTGATATATGTGGCGAGACAATATCCAGTTATTATAAATTCAAAGTTCACACAAGAACTCACACAGGAGAAACTCCATTTTTTTGTGTTATGTGTAGCAAAGCATTCACCCAGAAGAGTAGTTTAGAAGTACACATAAGAACTCATACAGGAGAAACTCCATTTTCTTGTGAAGTTTGTGGCAAACTTTTTTCTCGAAAAGGTGATTTAAAAACTCATATGAGAACTCATACTGGGGAAACACCATTTTCTTGTGAAATATGTGGCAAGGCATTTTCTATGAAGAGTAATTTGAATAAACATGTAAGAACTCATACAGGAGAAACTCCATTTTCTTGTGAAGTATGTGGTAAGGCGTTTTCTTTTAAATGTAACTTGATAATTCATATGAGAACTCACACTGGAGAGAGACCTTTTTCTTGTGATGTATGTGGCAAGGCATTTTTCACAAAGAATAAATTAAAAAATCATGTGAAAACGCATACGGGAGAAACTCCATTTTCTTGTGAAGTTTGTGGCAAAAATTTCTCTCGAAAGGACCATTTAACAATTCACATGAGAACTCACACTGGAGAGAGGCCGTTTACTTGTGAAATATGTGGCAAAGCATTTGCATTTAAGAGTTATTTAGACACACACATTAGAACTCATACAGGAGAAACTCCATTTTCTTGTGAAGTTTGTGGCAAACCTTTTCCTCGAAAGAACAATTTAAAAGCTCACCTGAGAACTCACACTGGGGAAACACCGTTCTCTTGTGAAATATGTGGCAAGGCATTCTCTGGGAATTTGAAAGCTCATATAAGAACTCATACTGGAGAAACTCCATTTTCTTGTGAAATATGTCGGAAGGCCTTTTCTCAAAAAAGTACCTTAAGACATCATATGAGAACTCACACTGGGGAGAGACCTTTTTCTTGTGAAATATGTGGCAAGGCATTTGCCTTGAAGGGTTCTTTAGACTCACACATAAGAACTCATACAGGAGAAACTCCATTTTCTTGTGAGATGTGTGGCAAACGTTTCTCTAATAAGAGCAATTTGAAAACTCACATGAAAAAGCACACTGGAAAAACTGTGTATTCTTGTGATGTATGTGGTGAGGCAATTTCCAGTTATTATAAATTCAAAATTCATAAGAGAACCCACACAGGAGAAACTCCATTTTCATGTAGAGTATGTGGTGAATCTTTCTCACAGAAAGCTCAATTGAAGACTCATATTAGAACTCATACTGAATGAAAAGTTTTTATTTCTCCACATTTTTCAATGGATAAAATTCTTTTCTTACAGAAGTTGTCTTAAAATATTTCATTAAAATTGTTTGCATTGGTTTTTATTTACCACTCTACAAAAGCAAAATGTGGCTCAAATTCATTTGTCTGTTTGTATTATATCTGCTATTTCAAGATTCATTTTGTGAAATCCTTTAAGATTTCCTGAAATCCCTAGTTTCAAAATTAGTGTAGTAATGGTTAACAAGCTTGTGTTGCTGATCATAACTACTGTTATCAGCTCAATCCTCATTGGGTACCCATAGTACAGTGGCCTTTTGGTAAACTTAACTAAATTTAGTAGATATTCCCCTTGGCATACACTACATCAACTTTTTTGCAGTGATTTGTGAGAGGACTTATTTTTTTCTCAGGAGACATGTTGTTGCTCAGTCATCAGGACAATCTGTAAAAAAAATGTAAAGTAGTGCCATTACGCTGGCTATGGCCTCAGCTGTCACTGTTTGGGCTCTGCATGTAACATTTCATCTCGCTAGGCCTATTTTTGATGGGTGAAATAGACTCAGGGTCGTCATGCACTCACTTTTACCTGCTCTATTTTACTCGTTGCTGGGGGCAGAGATGGATTCATGCATTAATCAAGGGCATCACTATGAAGTGAATGTGAACTGTTCTTGCTGGAGCTATCATCCACTCAGCCAACTTACATTTCTTATCAGATAATGCTTACATTCATAAAATAATGATAATTATTTAATATCTTTTTTATGCATAATATTCTCAGCACTATCAAATCTGCTTCAACCATTTTTATGAAAACTATCAATATAGGTTTCTACAGTTTTCAAGTTGATCTAGCTGGCTGTGTAAGAATTGTGTGTGTCTTGGATTTTTTTTTCGGGTCAGGGTGTACAATTTGCAATGAAGATTTTTGCTAAAAGAATGTAGTAGTAAAATGGTCAAATGGATTAAGGAGGGGTCAGTCACATGAGAGAAAATTTCAATGTCTGGCAACAATCAACTTTTCCTGCTACTTAGATTTCACAGACGAACAGAATCAGGCTTTTATTATTATATGAATAAAAAATGTTAAATGGCCTCAGTTCTGTCTCTATAAACAATAGAACGAAGCTAGAGTGTCCCTTCCTACCTGGATGCATTCCTGGAAGACCATATGGTGACCATGGGCTTTTCTGTTGACAGGATCTCCCTTTGGCCATACTGATATAGTCCGGAGAAAAGCAGAGTGCTATATGTTTAGCTGAAGGAGCTGCCAGAAGGATATCAAATTGGGCGTTGAAGTGCATGGTTTGAAATCAGTTATCTTTCTCCTAGACTCGTTGCCATCCCAGGGCTAGAGGGCCCAATTTGCCCTGGATGGAGGGAGAAGAGGTGGATTCATGCCTTTTCCAAGGGCATTAGTGTGAAGTGAACACCTGGAGTTTGCTGGTTGCTGATTCCATTGCCCATGCCACTGCGCATTGTTATCAGGGTAAGCGTGAACACTGACCCTATGCTCAGTCAATAATCAACCAGACTTTCTTGCTTTAACTTGAAGCATTTAAAATAACTAGAGTTACCTTAATGCAACACCTATGCATACAATGCACTGGTTTTAAGGCAAATTATAAGTATTTCTGTAGACATACCGGGAATCAACACTATATGGAAATGATTTTATTGTTGGAATCTTTTTGTCATTACTTAGAAGAGAGATCTGATTAAAATTTAGAACCAGAGATATTTTGAAAAACAGTTATAGCAATACAAACAAAGAATAACACATAATTATTAGCATTAAAAAGTTTTCAAACAGAGAACCCTTATATTTTAAAATGTTTCCAAAAATCAACTAATTATTGGAATTTGATAAAATTTTTTTAGTATTTTTCTGTATGATTAAACCCTCACCCCTTAATTCATTTGATGATTTTTCTTCTACTCATAATTTTTGTGAAATGATGTTTTATGCATATTAAAGATAAGCCCATGGCACAAAAAAGCTTTACTTAAGAAAACTGAAACATGAAGTAAAATATTGCCTCTTATCAACAAGTTTTTATTCTTCTTCGTTATCTTATCAGAGATCAAGATTTTATCATCATAAAATACGAATTCATATTTATACATTTACAATTTAATAAAATAATTTAAAAAAAAAAACTAACCAGGCTAGAATATACTTGTTTTTGGTCCGAATATCAATAGAAATAATAATAATACCTCATCTCAAAAATTCGGAGATATACTAACTAATCGGTACCGACCCAAAATGGTTAAAGAATGGAGGTTCTAGGTTCAATCCCAGTGTGAGACAATAATAATACTACTAATGCTAAGAGGGGAGTGCGGTCAATATACCCCCGTCGGTTAAATAAAGGGTTCGGTTCGTTACTTCCCCACACCTACCAGATGATACCTGATGAAGGCCATAGAGTGCAACGGCCGAAACATTGTATGAAAAACAACCAAGATGAGAATAGTCTGAACAATAATAGAGATAATAATAATACCTCATCTCAAAAATTCAGAGACATCTTTAGTTGTTGTCTGTCTATGCTAAACTGCCGTATATTCTGTTGTTACTTCTGCTATTGTTTATTGACATGTATCTGTCTACACCACACCTCGGCTGCTGAGAAAAAGTATGTTTCTTTGTTTTTCATGCAGAAAGTGAGGATTTTTTGCACAGTTCATTCAAGTAATGATGCAACAAAAATGGCTGTTTTGAATTCTTATTTGATGTGTCAAGCCAGTTTTGAGATATTTATTGCTAAGGTCCAGGTATGCACTTCTGGAGAAATTCAGGACGTATTTTTTGTCCTTTGATAGGGTGATAATTCTTTGGATTATGTGTAGAAATAGTATATGATCTTGAATTATAATTAGGATTAGTCTCATTGTATTGTATTTGGATTACTAAGAATTAAGCTTTTTTTGTCTGAATTTTTTTTTGAAGCACTGATTTGTCAAAAATGTTTATGAAGAAGAGGAAATATGCATGAAAAGAAAGAGGAATTGAGAATTAAAATATTAGTATGCATACATTACACACTACATATGTAGATGCATACACAAATAAGGAAAAAATTTAAAAAAATATGTTTTATTGATAAGACGATGATGAGAAAAATTATAGAATCATTAGAATAGAGAAAACTGATTAGAAAAAAGTCATCATCATCAGTCTTTTAGCATCCGTCGTTGGACATAGACCTTCCCCAGGATTTGCCACATTTCCCTATCATGGGCGTCACGGAGCCAGTATTTCCTGAACTTGTCTATTTTGTCTCTCCATCTAACACTTTGCCGGCCTTGGTTGTGTATGTGGTCTCTGGGGATCCATGTTGTGAGTCGCGATGTCCATCGATTGTCTGCCATTCTTGCAACATGGCCAGCCCACCGCCATTTGAGATTTTTAATGGATTCTATGATGTCCCTAAGTCTTGTCTTTTCTCGGATGTACTGTGCTCCATAAGTGACTATTGGGAGGATGCATTGGTTATACACCCTTCTCTTTAGGATTAATGGGATCTTTTTATTTTTGAAGGTTGAGCTAGCTCTGCCAAAGGCTTGCCATCCTAGTGTGATTCTTCGCTTGATTTCCTCTTCTTTTGAGGGTCTCATGGAGATATGTTGTCCTAGGTAGATGTAGTGGTCTACTTCTTCCAGTTGTGTGTCCTCGATTTTGATCTTAATGTTTTTATCCCCGATGTGGTTGTTGCACATGATCTTCGTCTTGCTGAAGTTCATGTGTAGGCCAACTTTCTTGCTTTCTTCATTTAGTTCATCTATCATTAGTTGGAGGTCATGTAGGTTCTCTGCGAAAAGGGCTATGTCATCTGCAAATCTAAGGTTGCTCAGATACTCGCCGTCTATCTTAATTCCTTTACTCTCCCAGTCTAGCCTTCTGAAGATCATCCAAACTGTTCTTGTAAGTCAAGAGTGGATGTTCGGAGCATCGGGGTGGGGGTGGGGGGAGAAAAAAAGAAAAAAAAAATTTATTCAATCTATTTTCGGATAAGTTGGATGCAAATTCCATGGGTAAAGATCTCTTCCCTTCTATCTCCAACCTGTCAGAGTCAGTGAAGCAGCAGTGGAGGATACCTCTCCCTTATATATTAAGTTTTTAACTTAAATAAAGTCCACAGAAGTTTAAGTTCAAATACACAATTGCAACAGCATAGTTGCCCTGGGGACTTTTTTTTAGCAGTTGAAAAAGTTTGAATTTTTCATCTTTCGTTGCTAGATATTTCATGCCTGTCTCCCAGCAAGAATTTACTACTTAGATTAAATGGCAAACAAACCCATTCAACACTAGATTTGTTTGTTTTTATGGCCATCTAGTCAAAGTCAGGTCAAGCTAGCGGGGTGGGGGTACAGGGTTGTTTTGGTTTTATAGTTTGTTTACTTTTTTTTGTTTTTTTTTTCTTTTGTTTTTTTTTTTTCTTTTAAATTTTGGTTAATTTTCTTTGGGGGGTATTTAGGGGTTCATTGAAATATTATACGAAAATTGGTGCACATTCAGAGATTTTTGAGCTATTTTTTACCCAAGTTGGGGGCAGAAGATGTTACAATCAGGTTATACAGAGTTTGGATGAATGGGCAAGTCATTGGAGAGTATGGTGCCAAAATATCACAAACAAGGAGGAAATGAATAGATAAATTCAGAAAATTCAACAATACTCATCCAAAGTTGCAGCAATTTCAGTTGTCCTGGGGACTTTTTTTTAGCAGCTGAAAAAGTTTGAATTTTTCATCTTTCATTGCCAAATATTTCATGCCTGTCTCCCAGCAAGAATTTACTACTTAGATTCTGGAAAAATGGAAAACCTTTGTATTTGATTTTTCATTAGTATGTACTTGTTTTGTTTTGATACAGTGAGGAAAACATTTAAAAAGTTTTCAAATGTATAAATTCTGTTTGCTGTCCTTGTTTGTTTTTGGGTGCATTTTCGTGAATTATTTGGTTCCACATGGTTACAATCATCTTCTTGGTGTGTGCTCTGTTTATAGAATTAGAAAACATGGAGAAGAGTTGAATTCGTTCGGATTTTGAAAGAAAACAGTTTACAGAAATAGAAGTTTAGAATTATTATGCGGAAAAATTAATTTAAAGTGCGTGATTAGGAAACGATTGGTCGATAGGTAATTTTTTACAGACATACTTGGGAGGTGCACAGTATACTCATAGGAGAACTTACCCTCAGGTGTGCATGTGGGAAGCAGCAATTATAACTATTTTTATCTCATTTTATTTCACTTCTTTTCCCTTCTAGTTAATTCTATTATGAGTCGTTTTTTAATGTTTGATGTGATTTTTGTAATTCCTCAATGGGGAGAGGTTCACGTTTTATGTGTTTCAGAGAGACAAAAGATAAAGGCAGAGGCTATAAAAAAGCAAAACAACTGTAGCGCCTCCTATATTTTTAGTTGGGAATTGAATATGAAACCCTTTTTAGCTAGATATCGAAGACGTCAGTTTCTACGACGACCCCTATAAAAGCCCTCGACGCACATGGTCTAATGCTCATTAGCGCCGGCACACCTAACTGGTTATGCTTGTGGTCCCGGCACGTGTTGCCGGATACTCTTTCCTTCTCCCGAAGATGTTTATCATTTTGCTGACCTCCCTGCCGATCCAATCTTGACCATTTTTCTACTGTAACCCGTCTCTCTACTAACTTTGCCCATTTCACTTCACCGATGTCAAGGCATCTCACATACGCACAGCTACGTATCTACGCGACCGTGTCTTCACCACGTGCTTCAAACGCGTATACTCCTTTGACTCTCGCGAATGAAATGGCAATCCTTTTTACTATCTGATAGTCACGATTAACTTTCCTAAATCTTTTTACTCCTGGTAACATTCATGGATAAAACTCCGTATTCTCAGTCTGTCATGGTCTGTCCGTCGAGTGTCTATCATGGTCAGAGAATAGCCCCCCAGTTCATGCACAACTTGGCAGTCTGGCTCGCATACTGAACCCGGTTTCCACTTATCCCTCGGTACGATCTAAGCCATACTAACTCCCAAGTAGTTCAGACAACTCTGCTTCAACTCTGGCACCAGCATTATCAAGGACAAAAAAGCTCCCACCTTTCACTATCTCTTCTCCTCTCTTCATGCGAACGATCAGATTTATATTCTTATATGTACTTCATTTCCATTCGTCATTCATGCCCTTGTATTAAATGTACATCTTATTTGTCCATCCAAATACTTATAGGTGTTCTTTTTACATTGTTTCATCTCCGCGTCTAAGTTCATACTTGGCGTGCATTCTTTTCGTACATATCTCTTTAACCTTCCACACATCCACAATGACGTCAGTGCCACCATCAAACCACGAGGAGACAAAACCTTTGTCTCCATCATCTTCGCACTACCTACTTCTCAACCGGAACTAATGGAACCACCAGGATATACGAAACAAAATAAATAATTGATAAAGCTGGGAAAGATTGTGAAATGAAAAAAAAAAGTGGAGAGGCAATTTGTGCTGAAGAAAACTGTGAGGCTCTGGTGTACTATGAAAAAACTTTCTTTTTTCTTTTCCTATTTTCTTGAAAGGATTTTTTTCCCGATTTAATGAAAGGCTGAGACCATTTTTTTGTCTGTATTTTGCTAGAACTTTGCTGAAAGCAACTGCATACTTGTCAGTTGTACCGTTTGGCGGTTTGAGATTTTCTGGTACAATTCGTCCTTTTTGTTAGGTTTGTCTTACAATTATAGGAAATGCTGACTTGGAAGTATTTATTGGTGACGTTCGATCTAAATTCGACCTAATATTCATTCGAAATGGTGAAAGTGCATCAACGTTTAGGCAAGAACGCCTTGGAAACTTTTCAGCTATGCCCGGTTTGTGGAACGGGAACCCCGTGAATGTATTTACTAATGTAGCGCCCCCAATACTTTTAATTAGGAATTTAGTACGAAACTCTTTTAGCTAGATATCCAAAACGTCACTTCCTCTGACGACCCCTATAAGAGCCCTGGACGCACATGGTCCAGTGCTCACTAGCTCCAGCACCCCTAGCTGGGTACGCTTCTAGCCCCGGCCTCTGCAGCCAGCCATTCTCTCTCTTTCCTTCTCCCTGGCCCAATGCTCCTTGGCGTCAGTATTCCCAGCAGGCCATGCCTCTGGCCCTGGCCTTTGCAGCCGGCCACTTGCAGAGAACCTACACGACCTCCAACTAATGATTGATGAACTAAATGAGGAGAGCAAGAAAGTCGGCCTGCACATGAACTTCAGCAAGACGAAGATCATGTGCAACAACCACATTGGAGATAAGAACACTAAGATCGAAATCGAGGACACAGAACTCGAGAAAGTAGACCACTACATCTACCTAGGGCAACGAATCTCCATGAGACCCTCAAAAGAAGAAGAAATCAAGCGAAGAATCACACTAGGATGGCAAGCCTTTGGCAGAGCTAGCTCAACCTTCAAAAATAATAAGATCCCATTAATCCTAAAGAGAAGGGTGTATAACCAATGCATCCTCCCAATAGTCACTTATGGAGCTGAAACATGGAACTTAACCAAGAAACAGACCCGTAAGCTGAGAACCATGCAACGTGCACATGAAAGAATAATGCTGGGCCTCACATGGAGAGACCACAAAACAGCACAACACATCCGGGAAAAGACAAGAGTTAGAGACATCATAGAAGCCATAAAAAATCTCAAATGGCGGTGGGCTGGCCATGTTGCAAGAATGGCTGACAATCGATGGACATCACGACTCACAGCGTGGATTCCCCGAGACCATATGCGCAACCGAGGCCGGCAAAATATTAGATGGAGAGATGAACTAGACAGGTTCAGGAAGTACTGGCTCCGTGACGCCCATGATAGAGAAGTGTGGCAAATCCTGGGGAAGGTCTATGTCCAACGACGGACGCTAAAAGACTGATGATGATGATGATGACTCTCTTTCCTTCTCTGTAAGATCGTTATCATACCGCCAACCCACTGGCCGATTCGATCTTAACCACCATCCTCACTTTGGGAAACACGCATGGATAAAACTCCTTGTTCTATGTCTTTCATAGTCTGTTCGTCGAGAGTCTAACAGCGTCTGAGAATAGACCCCAAGTTAACTCACTTACTGCGCAGTAAGGCTCGCACACTGAACCCGGTTTCCACGTATCTGGGGGAGAAATCCAACCATACGGAATCAACGCGTTCAGACAACTCCGCTACAACTCCGACGCCAGCACTATCAAGACAAGAGAGCTCCCACTTTTTTACTATTTCTTTTCCTAACATTACTTCTCACGATCGATCGTATCTGTGTTATCTTTATATGTGCCTCATCTTTATTCTTGTATTAAACGTACGTCTTTTGTCTGGCCATATTACTTGTATGTGTTCATTCCTCCTCTTTATTTCAATGCGCGTCCAACGTCATACTTGGCGCGCATTCCATTCCCTTCTCTTCGTACAGCTTCTTTCCTTCCACAGCTACAGGGCCGGCGCACTACACATCACTCACGAGGGTCCAAAATCCTCGTCTCTCAACAATCCATCGCTGTTCGGATCCAACAATAGACACTACGCGCGAAAACTGGTGTGGATTCAACAAAAAGACTCTACATCCTATACTAATATATATTTGTAGATGAAAATGACAATTGGAAGGTGAAGTTAAAAACTCATGACATAGGTGTTACATCTCAATTTTTAAAAATTATTATTCCGAGGGCGCAATTCGATGCATTTCAGCGGGCACCAGCCATCTTTTTCAGAGAAATATATTTTCAGCGGTTTCACAGAGAAAAATATGCTGTTTACATTTCGATGCTGAAAAAGAGAATGTGAAATTTATTCTGCGTTCGGTTGTTAGGTAAGAGCGGGAGGGGAGGTGTTTGTATCTGTGAAATTGAGGGTAACATTCGGTTTGAAATGAGATGGGTCTGTAAGAGGTGGGGTCAGAGAATGTATGTATCTTGTCTCTGTGGGTGTTTGGCTTGTCTTGGATAAGAGAGGCCGTGGAATTCAATTACATATATCCTTCAACTATTAATCAAGAATTTCTCGCACGAAAAACGAAAACAAAACGAAACAAAAAAAAAAAAATAAAAGAATTTTTTAATGAATATATTAAAATGAAAAACCCTCTTCGATAAAGGGAGTTGGAGAAGCACCCCTTCTTCTTGAAGAACAGAACGGAACAGAAAGGTCATAAGACATATTATTATTATTATTATTATTATTATTAGTCACTTCTGCTCTACCGTACCTGATTTCGTCAATAGTTGATTCAGATATCGATGATTGGCAAAAGATTATCGATGCTCCTATCATTTGGCAAAGCAAAAAAAAAAAAAAAGAAAAGAAAAATAACGAATAAATAAAAAGAGAATTCATGAAAGAAAAACTACACATATTAGTAATTGGAAAAAAAATTGTGGAAGTGTCTATATCAGTTCCGTTCAAATGATCCAATAACGATGATAGATAGAATACTGCATGTTTACCAAAATTTGAAAGAAAGAAAATCCTTTTTTGACAGAGTAAGTAATGCCCTTAAGCTGGCTACGGATTCATCTTCCCCGGTCTTGGCTCCAAGTATCACAAGTTTCTCGACTGGCGATAAGTGAAACAGACTTCGAGGCAACCTGCACCTGAAGTGAAGCTATTCACTCTACTCGGCTATTAGACCGAAGTTAGAAAAAAAAGGGCCTAAAAACGGGAACGTTCTTTTTTACACTAGGAACTAATCTCGCTTAACACCGTGTAGTTATATCGTACACTCAATTGTAACGGGATTTATTCCAAAAGTGAAAGTTACCACTCGTCAAATCTAATCATATTACCATTGAATTAAAAAAAAAAAATACCATTTTTTATTGTACAATAAGGAAATCTTGAAAGTTCGTGAGTAACACAGGTAAAGGCATTTGGTTATTTTTTTTGGTAAATAATAACGATTGAACTTTATTTTTGGCGGGTAGTATTCTCCTAATTTTTTGTCCTGATCGAAATGCACCTTCTGCGACCTGTAGTTCAAGATCAAAGCCCAATATTTGTTCAACGAAACATTGTGTTTTGTTGTTTCAGAAAATTCAAGAAAACAATTGAAATACAATCATAATGTCTTACAAAGTTGGAAACAGGAAGTTAATGCTATGTCTTGTTGACGTATAGAGAACAGATACTACGCTTTGATATTGAAGAAAAGGCTGTAGAGAGCGCATTTCGATCAGGATTACGTAACTAGCATAATGCTTTTTGGCAATCTTCCGTTTTTCAGTGAATAATAGTGTTTAGACAAGTGGTTCTCAACCTTTTTCTTCCATGCCTAACCTCGATAGCGCAAAAGATTTGATGTCGCCTTTACTATAATAAAAACAAATTTGGTGTTCAAAAGGGATGATAAAATGTTAGACTCAGAAATTTACCTTATTGTATGATTACTGAGAACAAACTCTCAAATTATGACCAATTGTACACTTATTTCTACCATGGTACATACCATAACATTTATTTTTAGATGTGGTCAGATCTGACCCCTAAGGACTGTTAGAGGTAAAATCCAAGATGACCACCAGGCGATTGGGTCTTATTTTCAAATGCATTTAATTTGGAAGTCAAATAGTGTACAAAAACATTTAATGTGGCATTTCCTACTAAATTGGAATGCTCATTTTTTTGGTAATACTTTTGAGGTCTCCAGAACCCTCGAAAATGCATTTAGGTCAAAGTCACAGAAAGAGACATATTTTGCTAATACATCTAGTGCTTGGCAGTATGTCAATCGTGTTGCAAGCAATATCTCGCTGAAATATCAAAATATATGTACAGCACACATGCAATAAACATTTAGCCAATATTTTCAAAAGGTACATTTCCATAAACCTATGGTGGTGTATAAACCTGCATAGAGAGGCTCCAAAAGTCAATCAAAGGCTCTTAAAGGTATATCTTTTTAAATTGAAACATAGGTTTAAAGAATATTTCATCAGGAATTAACGCAATAATGAAACTAAATACATGTTTCTATCAGTTTGTGCAAAATGAATTTGTCACTTTGGTATGTCAGATGCTCTGTTTCGGTCGTACCTAGAATTCATAGTGCAAAATCTGACAATGAACAAAACGTACTAATAGCATTGATTTCTGATGAATATATCATTAAGAAACTATACTTTTTTTGAGCCTTTGTATGACTTTTTGATGGCTAAACACTGTCATATGTTCATGTACATCAAAGAAGAAAATTGATGCAAATATCTCTTAAAGTACAAATTATTCTAGGGAAAAATAGTCAAAATTTGTTTCTTGAAGCTTGCTCCTAGGTGAATTTTTGAGAAAAATCAATTTAAGCCACTTTCAATCTGTTAGATTCCACAACCATCCAAACATTTTTAACTTCCTAGAAATATATATTTTTGAAGGTTTTGCTGGGGGTCTGATCTGAATGTATCTATGATAATAAATTGAGGGCTTACTTTCTGCTATTTTTAAGGAAGACTAGTGGTTAAGTTTTGATCAAGTTGAATAATTGCTGAAAAAGGAAAAAAAAAGTATTTTGCTGCACTACCATTGAAATAATATCATAGCACCATTTTAACGTGAGGTTTGTAGTGGTATGTCCATGAGCGTGAAAATATTCTAACACTCCCTGGCAGGCACACTTTGAACACATGTTGAAAATGGCAGTAAAATGAAATAATTCATGCAAGCCATACTTAAAGCCTCACTTATGCGAAAATTGCTGAAGGTAATTACTTGGTTTAGCTTTAGGTTGGTGCAAAAATAATTGCATTTTTTCACCATCAACTTTAAAGTAGTATATTTCTGCTTAGAATGAAAGTTATCAAATGAAATGAGAATCTTCTGAGCTTGCACATTTTTGACAACTAAAATTATGTCCATTTATTCCGAAAACATAAAATTCTTGGATTCTGGAACCAATGAATTCTTATGAGGTGTTTTGAACTTCTGCTTGGTTTTTGAAGATTTTCTCTTACAGGAAGTCATCAAAATGCTTGAAAAAGCAGTAGGTTGTTAGAGAGAAGTCTGGTGAGTGAGCTGAATGAAGTAGAGTTTCATAGCCTAGTTCATTCAATTTCTGCAGGGTCATTGGCATGAAATGCTGTCAGGTATTGTCATGAAGGCAATAGGTTCTTTTTGATTGACTAATAATGGATGTAGATGTCGCAATTCTTTGTACATTTTATTAATTTCCTGATAATACTTGTTTGTTGTGATGGTTTTGCCAGGATTCAAGAAGTTGTAGAGGATGATTCCACTTGCTGACCATCAGAGAGTGACCATAATCTTTCGATGCAGGTTTGATTGGGGAAGTATCTTAATGCCTCACTTCTGTCAGGTGACAATGCAGATTGTTGTACAGAATCCATTCTTTAACACATGCAATGAAGAAATGAACCGTTTTCAAGTAAAAAAAGAAGATCAGAGCAGACTTTGTAATGGCAAATCTTTTAATTTTTGTTCAATAATGGAAGCTACAATTATTTTTGCATTAACCTAATAAAACCCTGCTCCTAATGGCCTATATATTTTGTTTTTCTAAGAACTAACAAATTCCTAGATGGTTTGAAGGTCTAATGAATTGAAAGTATCTAAAACTGAAAGAAAAGGGGTTTCTTCTAGAAGAACTATTTAACAAATGTAAACTATGACATTAAGAAAATCACTCAATAATCCAGCCTTCAAAATACAATTGAATAAAGTATAACTGATTTTCATCATTTTCCAACTTTCTGGTTAAATTTTTCAAGTTGGAAAGAAAAATGTTTTATATTTTATTGTGATTTTTAAAGAGTTAAATTGATTCATCACGAAAATTACATTCTTGTTTTATTCTTGAAATTCCTAAACACATACACAAACCCACCGACACATACATATGGAGCCCAAACCTCCAAAAAACACACTCAAAGTGCAAAGCCTGACAAAACTCCTGTATAGAAATTAAGTTATTGATTTTTTTCTCTCTTAGTTCATAACTGAATTTCTCTGGCTTGCAATGATCATCGAACACGACCACCATTCATGAATGCATCTTTTAAACTATTGGCATTACTGCACACACACACACAAGACCCAGACTAAACCGTAACACTTGGAAGTGTGTCTGTATGGAAATGTACACACACACAAACACATAGGGACTGGAGAAAACTCTCATACTTAAAGCACAAAGCTTGACAAAATTCCCTTGGTTAAATCAATTACATGCCAGTATTTTTTCTCCCATAGTTCACAGTTGAAGTTTTGCTGGCTCACAATGACCATTAAACACCAGAACCATTCATAACTGCATTTTTTAGACTGTTGCTAAAGGTTTTTTTTTCTAGAACTCTTTTACAGATGTAAACTATGGAATTAACAAAATCACTAGATATCTAGCCTTCAAAATAGCACAAAAAAGTATAATTGTTTCTCATTTTCCAACTTTTCAGTTAGATTTTTTAAATTAGAAAGACATGCATAATTACCAGACCTGGATAAATTTACACAATCAGAGTGGGACTGTTTTGTGCAGCATTAAGATTTATCTGAATAATACTTGTTTTCAGCATTTGACAGTTGTAAAATTCTCCATCTATTGCAAATCTAAAAGAAACTTATTCTTTTTTGTCTTTTCAGATTGTGAGTATCTGCCAACACAAAGTTGAACTTTGATGTGAAACGACAGATAAGATTTTTAGGATAGAAGACATTATTCACGGAAGTTTAGCTGAAAACCTGTGTTTAAAAGTCTCTATTTTATTGTTGAGTGTATGGCAGAGAGTTTTCTATAGAAAATGTACAATGGAATCTCATATTACAACTCAGATAGAAGAAACTACATTTTCATGTGAAGTTTGTAGCAAATATTTTTCTCAAAAGCGCGATTTAAGAACTCACATGAGAACTCACACTGGGGAAACTCTGTTCTCTTGTGAAATATGTGGTAAGGCATTTTCTAAGAAGAATGATCTAAGTAGACACATACGAACTCATACTGGAGAAACTCCATTTTCTTGCAAAATATGTGGGAAGGCCTTTGCTGAAAAGGGCACTTTAAGAAAACATATAAGAACTCATACGGGAGAAACTCCATTTTCTTGTGATGTTTGTGGCAAACCTTTTTCTGAAAAGAGCAATTTAAAACGTCACTTGAGAACCCACACTGGAGAAACTCCATTCTCTTGTGAAGTATGTGGTAAAGCTTTCTCCCAGAATAGTATTTTAAAAAATCACATAAGAACTCATACGGGAGAAACTCCATTTTCTTGTGAAATATGTGGCAAGGAATTTGCACAAAAGAGTACTTTAGAACAACACATAAGAACTCATACAGGAGAAACTCCATTTTCCTGTGAAGTTTGTGGCAAACCTTTCTCTCAAAAGAGCCATTTAAAACCTCACATGAGAACTCACACTGGAGAGACCCCATTTTCTTGTGAAGTATGTGATAAAGCTTTTTCTAGGAAAAGTAATCTAATCATTCATATGAGACTTCACACAGGAGAGTGACCTTTATATTATGATATATGTGGCTAGGCATTTTCCAAGACAATTTGAAAAATCACATTTAAACTCAGAAGAAACTTTTTTTTGAAATTTGTGGCATTTCACTGTGAAATTCGGGTCAAACTTTTCTCTCAAAAGGACTAATTGGATACTCACATGAGAACTCACACCGGGAAACTTATTTTCTTATGAAGCATGAAGGAAGGATTTTTCCTCAAGAATATTCTTCAATATATTATATGAGAACTCACACTAAATGAGAAGTTATTGTTTCTTCAGAGTTTTCAATTGGAATTATTTCCTCACAGAAGTTTACTTCAAATCTTTCATTAAAATTGTTTTCAAAGCAAAACACATTTGTTTTTTATTTGTCACCCCACAATATTTTTTTAATAAGATCCTTCTTCATTCTTTTCTCAGTCAAGATTCGGGAAAGGGGATAATTTTGAAAACCATACAGAAATTTCATTTTCTGAGGGCATTTTTGGTGCCTTTAATCAATAAGACCTTTGTCTGAAAAATTGTTGGTTCAAATCAAAATACTTTTCAAGGTTCCATGTGGGGTTTCTTTATACAATGTAACTAATGCTAAACTAGACACTTATTGGCATGAATTTTTCCGTCCTCTTCCAGCCATGGATTAAATAAAATAGCCTGGCAGATTTGGCTCTCTAGCCTTGGGAGAAAGACGATTCTTAATTCCAAAGTAGGGAGTGGAGCCTCCTTAAGGTAGCTTGATGCCCAAAATGACATCCTTCTGGCAGCTCTTGCAATCAAGTTGATGCTAGATGTATTACTATATGTATCACCAGAAATATTGCTCTCTACTTTTCTATGAATATAAGTTAGACCGAGAGGGGGATGCTGATGACTAGGCATCCCAGGATCTCCACACGCTTTTTCCAGGCACATGCCCTGGAGAGGATGTGTCATTATCTGTGTAGAGAGAATGGAGACCATTTATTCAAGGTTTTAGGTTATGGGTTCTATTTACAATATAACTCTGATGCTAAATTGGGCTCTTTCTACCATTCTACCATGGACAGAAGTGTGGCATACATGAAAATGATTTATTAAAATTGTTTGTGAAGAAAGAGACTGAATTGCTGTCATCTGCCACTCCACAGAAACAAGATGTGACACAAAGTCAATTTTTAGTGAGGGGGATCCTTTTAACAAAAGATTATGAAATTATCAATTTCATGAAATTCCTAGGAATATTGTGAAATCCCTGATCACTTCAATAATTTCATGAAATTCCTAGAAATTTTTTCACTTATAAGAAAATATATTCATGTATTTTATCTTCAGTTGTGTTAAATAAAACTAGAAAAATATATGTCTGGCGCTTGCTATTAACAATAATATTGGCTGGAGTTGAAGACCCAGTTGTTAGCTGCTAACATGTAAGTCTGAGAGGGTCATGTGTTCGTGATAAACACACAGATATGAGCACACACAAACATGTTTATTTATATATCTACACAAATTCATAAACATGTACATTCATATATATATATATATATATATATATATATATATAAAAACACATATAACAATGAATGGACTTCAGCACATGTTTAACTCAAGAAAAGAGGAGCTCCTGGAATTCTGAAGAAGTGGGTGTTTTTGGTTTCCCACAAAAATCGACCACGTGTAAAGACTGAGTAAGTCAACTGGATTCCCCTTTCTCTGGTCTCACCAAAACTTATTGTGTGAATACTGGATATCATCATCATCTGTCTTTTATCATCCATTGTTGGACATAGACCTTCCCCAAGATTCACCAGACCGCTCTATTATGAGTATCATGGAGTCAATACTTTCTGAACTTGTCCATTTCGTCACACCATCTTATATTTTACAGGCCACATTTTTGCATATGATCTCTGGGGATTCATATTGTGAGTCATGGTGTCCAATTGTTATCTGACATTCTTACAACATGACCAGCCCATTGCCATACTGCCAATTGAGTTTTCTAATGGATTCTATGATGTCCCTGACTCCTGTTTTTTCTCTTATATACTGTGCTGTTTTGTCATTTCTCCATGTGATGTTGAGCATGATTTTCTGATGTGCACATTGCATAGTTCTTAGTTTTAGGGCCAATATTTTGATTAGTTTCCTTATTTAGACTCCATAGGTGACTATCAGGAGGATGCATTGGTTGTTGACTCTTCATTTTAAAACTAATGGGATTTTCTTGTTTTCAAAGGTCGAGTTTGCTCTGCCAAAAACTTGCCATCCTGGTAGGATTCTTTGCTTGATTTCTTCTTCTTTTGAGGGTCTCATGAAGATTCATTGTCTTAGGTAGATGTAGTGGTCTACTTTCTCTAGCTTTGTGTTTTCGAATTTGATTGTTGTGCGTTTATTTCCATCATGTTTGTTACTACATCAAAATGATAACTGTAATTATAGGTGACAATTAACTAAAATCGTTAACTTTAAAAACCAAGTCTTTCATAAAAGTAGAGGGTATATATGTGCTATATGTATCTCATAAATACTACATTCTTGTCATTATCATCAGTCTTTTATTGTCTGTCATTGGACATGGCCCTTCCCTAAGATTCGCAGAGCCAGTACTTTCTGAACCTGTCCAGTTTGTCTCGCTATCTCATATTCTGCCGGCCATGGTTCTGCATTTGGTTTCTGGGAATCCATGCTGTGAGTTGTGATGTCCATCGGTCGTCTGCCATTCTTGCAACATGACCTGACCATTGCCATTTGAGTTTCCTAATGGATTCTATGATGTCTCAAACTCTTGTTTTTTCCCCTGATGTATCGTGCTGTCTTGTGATCTCTCCTTGTGAGGTTGAGTATGATTCTTACATGTTGCATGATTCTCAGTTTGTGAGTCTGTCTCTTGGTCAGGTTATATGTTTCAGCTCTAGGTGACTATTGGGAGGATGCATTGGTTGTATACTCTTCTTTTCAGGACTAATTGGGTTTTCTTGATCTTGAAGGTTGAGCTTGCTCTGCTGAAGGCTTGCCGTCCTAGAGTGATTCTTTGCTTGATTTCTTCTTCTTTTGTGGATTCCATGGAGATTTGTTGTTCTAGGTAGATATAGTGGTCTACTTCTCTAGCTTTGTTTTTTTTATCTTGTTTGTTGTATGTCTACTTGCAACATTCAGAAATTTGAGCCAGAGGAAATGATGTGGACCCCTGTCCCACATAACAAAACACGCTTGTGTGTGTATTTGTTCAACAAATGTGACCTCATCACCCAATCTCCCTATGCTTAAAGTAAGTGACACCCTGATAGTGCAAATACTGAATCCCATTATAATAAACTATGAATAAGAAGAGAAATAATGCTTTCAGCTTCACTTTGTATTAGTTCATGTTAACAACAACAATATACAGCATTTACAAACTATCTAAGCAAAACAGTACTTTTCATATGTATAAATATAAATCAAAAATTAATTCAAGCTTGGCTGGGGCTTGGTCGAACTCTCTCCTTAAAATCTAAAATGTCAACAAAACAGAATTCATTTCTCCATACAATATTACTCTGGAACTATGTGTCCCATTTCAACTCCTTTATTAGCAGATCCTGTGAATGAAATTTGAAAACATACAAAACAAGTCGACCTGAGTTGGGCTTTAGAGGTAGGAGTTGAAATACTCAGACCTTGAAATGTTAAAGACCCTGTATAACACTCACCTCAGGATAAACTAATACCGAGAAAAAACGAAAGCCTTGGTATGATGGCCCAGATTATTTCAGGATTGTCCTAGGAACTGGACGAATATATTAAGAAATGCATATTTTGCAATATTTATAAACCAACTAATCTGAAAAAGAGAAACTTATAGCCATGTTGATTCTGGAAGGACAATAACAATAGATATGGACATTTTTTCACATTAAGGATTCCAATTCTTTGCTGTCTTCAATTATTTTGAGAAATACATAGAAATGTCAATTGTCAACCTTACGACTAGCGCACATGTCAGTGGAAAGTAACAGAACCTGTTTACTCGATGGGGAATGCCGAATGAAATCATTCGTGAAAATTGAGGCCAATTTTCAAGCTATGCTTTTAAAGAATTTGCTAATAAGTATGGTTTCGCTCATACATAGTCAAGTTCTCACAATCCCCCAGCAAATAGTGAAGCAAAAAGTGCTTCCAAGATAGCAAAAAGGATTTTAAACCAACAAGGTACCCTCCAAGCGTTGATTGTCTATCGGTGTACAACAATTCAAGTGACAGGATTTAGTCCAACAGAACTACTTTTGGGTAGAAAAATAAGGACCATGTTTCAGGGAATTAGTCAGAGAAGAAGACAGACTTCCGAAAGCCAGAATGATTGAGAATTTCAACGAATCACATGGGACAAGGAACTTACCAAACTTAACAAACGGAGTCTGAATCAAAAAGACGTTGGAATACTAAAGGAATAATTACTTTAGTGGACGTATAGAAGAGATCATACTTAGTAAAAACTCAGCATGGCGTTTTTCGAAGGAATAGAAGACATATTAGGTTTACAGTACTTGGAAATAAACCATTTATAACAGATAAATATAGTATTGTTTACGCTGCTAAAGTAGACAAATTAACTCTAAGGAAAAAAGATATGAAAGAACCAGAAGTGGTAAAATAATTTAGAAACCTGGACATTTCAAAGACTTCACAAGTAAAAGAAAAATATCAGTTAATTATAAACTCTGAAAGTAAGTGAGAGAAGACAATAAACATTACACCGAGTTATACTCCTGTAACAACTAAAAAGAAAATGAGACATGTTTGACTTTCAGAAAAAACGAATTTTAATAAAAAATAAATAGAGAAATAAAGAAAAAAATGTTGGATCAAACAAATATAATAAAGAGATCCTATTCTTAAGAAAACTAGTGCATTGTAGCCACAGTTATTGAATTAGGGTACCCCTAAGATACGCTAACTTGAAGGACGTATAAAACTCAGGGTGATTTGCAACAATAATAATCGTATTTTTGTGCTCACCCCAATGATGAGCAGATTTCTATCCATCTATCTATTTATATAATACTAAAAGTCTGTGTACCTGAAAGTGATCTCTAAGTAACTAAAATGGTTCAGTGTTCCCAGATGTATCGATTTAAATTTTGAGCTACCATTAGCGCCTTCCACTGGAACTACCTGAAAACCAGTCATATGGGCAATTTTCTTAGCAAGTAAAAATCATTTGTGTTCACTAGAACCAGAGATATAATTGAAGGCTAGTAATGCGAAAAAGCTGTTTATCTGATACCAAGAAATAATCGTAATAATTTGCATTTGAGAAAGATTGTTATCAATTTTTTGACAAAAGGCGAAAAACACCTCAATTTAAAAGGATCCATTAACTAATCATTGATTATCGATGAAATCTTTGGTACTTTTTCATGAAGTATGGAATTCAATCAAGAAATCGCAATTCCAAATTTCAGAAATTTTCTCTTATATGATTCTACCCTTCTTTGATTCATTTGATTTGTTTTACCCATACAATCCATACTTCCACTAAGTTTTACACATTCTAAAAATAATCCCCTGGCGAAACAAGTTCGGTTTACCTAGTTTGAAACAAAGGGAAGGAGGGACTGCACGGATAAATAACTTTAGAATTGGAAAAAAACTGGAAAAAATATTTGAAAATTGCTCTTCTCGGCAACTTTTTAGTTTTATTTGTTTAAATAGCTTTTGATTATATCGTTTGTGAAAAGAAAAATATTCACACAACTTTTTTTCTTTAAGTTTTTTGATATTTAGGAAAATTCTTGTTTTATTCTTTCACTGTTGTAACTCGACAGATTTCAAAGTGGATGAGATTTTTGAGCTGATCAGATGAAGTTTCAAAGATATCATGCTCGATAAAGATGGTGTATAATTGATCATTATCATGTCCATTTTCATTTTATGAATTTTCACATCGCCTGATGCGAGTGATTGAGTAGATAATGGCTCGAAGAGTCGAGGAACAGAGTTCAAACTCCGGCTGGAACAGTTTGAGTTCTCTTCACACTAATACCCTTGGGTAAGGCATGAATCCATCTCTCTCTCTCTCAGTCTATCTATGGAAAAATAGAGCAGGGTGGATTGACTGACGCCACTTCGCGTGCTTGCTGCCTCTATGTCTGTACCAAGTCTGGGCTAAGTGAGTAGTAATCAGGCTAGCATCAGGGCCCTGCTTTAAAACTACGTCACATAGTTTCAAGTGGCTACAATAAATACGATTCATATCAACTTTTGTTTTTGTCAGTTGAAAAGAATTTAAATTAAATTGTAAATCATGAAGAAACCAAATTAAATACAATTATGATAACGTTTAAAATTGGAATCGAAAGTTATTGCTGTGTCTCGTTGACATGAGAAGATCAAATACTACACTTTGATCTTGACTGAAAGCTAGTAGAAAAAGACTGGACCACGAAACTAGCACGATGCCAACTTGGTTATGCCCAACGTGTTCGCCGCATTAATCAAACTTCGTTCGGTAGATGAGTTGAAATTCGTTATGGTCCACGAGTTCGTTAAAGCCGAAATCCGATATAGCGAGGATTCACTGTAAATGTAACTAAAAAATATGGTACCAAGAAAAGATACATAGATGCTTACTGCTCCGTGATTAAAAAGATAAATAAATAACATTAAATCCAACACTGATCATAATTGTTGTTTCTTGTTTGCAATATCTCTCTCTCTCTGGAAAACTGCTAACAATTGCATTTCTCAATATTCTATTGCAACTGGGCTGGAAAACGGTGATTTTTTTGTGGACGATAAGAATACAATTTTTAACGTAACCGCTCCAAAGCTTTGTGAACATAAACTCAGGCTCGCAAGTTTAGTATTAGTAACTATCTCATCCTCGCAAATTTAAAAAGAAAACCTGTGCAGAATCCAATACTTCATGGTATTTCAATGATGAACAGGTGACAAAAAGTGGTCCATGTATCTTTTGGGGTAAGCAGAAAACTTGTCTGTAAAAGATGATAACTTTCAATATCCTGTACTAACTAAAAACCTATTTGATTTTTTCAGTATATTCAGTTAGTGAGAAAATTTACATAGTGCAACGAAAAGCAAAAAACTAGGACTAATAATAGCCCTGAAATTCAAGGATGAATATATCCGTGTTTTTTTAGTAACGTATTGAGAGGAGAAAAAATTCAACTATTACTAAAAGTATGATTTCTTGCCTAATAACATTTAAAACCTCTTGGGAGAAATTTTGCAACGTAGGAGCATACACAAGAAGAAATTCCCTTTAGATTTTATGAAAAAAGGAAATTTAGTGTATCTTTTGAGATACGTACACCAAAATTCAATATATCATGGGAAGTGGGAAAATTCTAGAAGTGGGATGGTGGAGTGACACCCTGAGTTACTACCCCAGGTGACACCAATCCTAGGAATGCCACTGTCAGGGCACACTATCGATCATGGTAGAATCTGTACTACTTTAGTCATAAGTTTAAACGCACTATGTAACATCTGAAAACCATTGTATTTTTTCTTTTTTCTTTACAACTAATTGTGAGTAGGTCTCTTTTCTTTCTTCACAACTAACTTTATGCTAATTTCTTGCAACTATAACAGAAATTAAATGTCGTTTAGCTCACCCTGTTCCTAACACGGGGTCTGCTTGCCTGCCCAGATGCATGAAAACAATGACCATAATGTTCTTTTGATGTACATCATGGTTTACGTAAGTGTTTTGATCCCGAACCTCTGCCCAACATCTGTATGGTATGCCATGGATTGTATGAGAGAATCCATTTTTTGTCAAATGTAACAATGCAATCATGAAATAGATTGATTATTTTGTGCAAAAAAAGTCCAGAGCAGAATTTTGTAGCAGTGATTTTCTTCATTTCCGCTCAGCACTCATTTGTCGAGCCTTTTTACTTTTCAAATTTGGTGTAAATGTCGAACTGTTGAATGGTCAACTTTTAGTTCCTCTGCAACCTATCGAGTTGTTTGGCGTCAGTCTGCCTCAACGATGGTTCCCAAAAGGATGTCGTCAATCACAGAAGGGCATCCATAACTTTCATCATCAAAGCTCTCGTGACTGTTTAGCGATTTTGGGAACCAATATTGAGCCGTACATTCGTTGAGGGTCTTCTCATCAAATACTTGGTTGATATTGCGAGGAATTTCTGCATCCTTACATCCCATCTTCATCTCATGCAACAAAACTGTTTTCCCATCTTTGATTTGACAGCACCAAATAAGACGGATTAGTGAAAAGAAAACGGTTAGCTTAAATGAATGGAGTGAAATACATGCTTTAAAATGGTGTATTCCATGAACATAGTTTAATAAAACTTTATTCTAAAATAAGCATCAAGGTTTCAAATAACAAAAAATGCAATTATTTTGGCACTAACTTGATACACTTTGACCTTAGACAAAAAGCCGTACAAGGCACATTCTAATCAGGACTATGAAACTAGGTTAATGCCTTTTGGTGAGCTATTGTTTTCCAATGGATAAAAGTGTTCATCTATTTGGTTCTCAACCTTTTTATTCCATGTTCTTGCTTAATAGCTCAAAAAAGTTGATGTCACCTTTTTTACTATTATGAAACTAATTTGGTATTGAAAAGATCCAATAGTTTGATGACACATCAAATATATTAGAATGGTGAAAAGAAAACGTTCAGCTTTAATATGCAAATCAAAGTTGACACTTTGAAAGGGTAAATTCCATGAACGTAGTTGAATAATAGTTTATTTGAAAATAAGTATCAAAATAACAAAAAAATCACTTTTACACTGAACTAATACATATACATATATGTGTATGTGTGTTAATGTCTTTGTGCATCACAGACACATGACCCTCTCAGACATTTATCCTAGCTGTCTGTCAAAAATAATATCTTGTAGGATCTGCCATAAGAGTGCCTCATTGGGCGGGGAAGAAGAGATGGATTCATACCTTTCCCAAGAGCATTAGTGAACATAAACAGTCCCAATCAGAGTTTGAATCCACTGATTCCATTGTAAGTTACTGACTATGCCAATCATGCTGTCAAATAAGACATACTTCTATCTGTACAACATATAAGCCTTACCTCTGTAAAAATTGCTGTAGTTGCCCAGCTTAGCATTAGTTACAGTGTATATAGAACCCTCCACATAGAACCTTTAAAAAATTTTTAGCCAACACTTTTCCAGGGGCAAACGATAGTCATCAAAAACCTCAAAGATGGTTTGAAAGCCCCCAAAATGTCCTCAGAAAATCTTTTTATCTGGTATTCAGAATTATCCCTTTCTCCGAAAACCTAATTGAAGGAAGATCAGAGAAAAATCTTATATGATAAACATAGCTCAGTAACAAATGAAGATTATTGCCATTTTTTTTTCTTTGCAAACAATTTTTATGAAAGATTTTAAGCCAACTTATGAGAAAAGAAGCTTATCAACAGAAAAAAGTGAAGAAGCGATAACCCTATTCAGGATGAGTTCTTATACAAGTCATCAAATTTTACCCTCTGTGAGAAAGAATTGCCACATACTAAATATCAAAATAGAGCTTCTTCTGCAGGAGTTGGTGTGAATTTGAAAATTAACTTTCATTGAAAATACCTTTCCATCATAATAAAATGGAGTTTATTCAGAGTGAATTCTCATTTGATATATTAAGGTAAGTTTTAAAGAAAAAGCTTTCAAACACACTTAACAAGAAAATGGGGGTTCTGGTGTGAATTTTCAAATGATATATTTGGGACAAAGGTTTACCCTAAATTACACAAAACTTACTCGTGTAGGAGTTCAAATGTAAATGATCAAATTATTCTTCTTGGGAAATGCCTTATCACATATCACAAGGAAAAGGATACTCTCTAAGTGTGAGTACTCATATGAATTATTGGTTTATTCTTCATAGAAAAAGCTTTATCACATGCTTCACAAAAATGGAGTTTTGCCGGTATGAGTTCTTATATGAATTCTCAAATTCAATTTCCTGGAAAAATTCTTGCCACATACATCACAAGAAAAACTTACTCCAGCATGAATTTTCAGGTGAGTTTTTAAATTGCTCCTTTGAGAGAAACGTTTGCCACACACTTCACAAGAAAATGGAATTTCCCCTGTATGAGTCCTTATGTGGTTTCCCAGAGTATTTTTTAGGGTGAATGCCTTACCACATATTTCACAAGGAAATGGAGTTTCTCCTGTATGAGTTCTTATATGATTTTTCAAAATACTATTCTGTGAGAAAGCCTTGCCACATATTTCACATGAGAATGGTGTTTCCCCAGTGTGAGTTCTCAGGTGAGTTTTTAAATTGTTCTTTCGAGAAAAAGGTTTGCCACAAACTTCACAAGGAAAAGGAGTTTCTCCCGTATGAGTTCTTATGTGATTTTTTAAAATACTATTCTTGGAGAATGACTTGCCACATATTTCACAAGAAAAAGCCCTCTCTCCAGTGTGGATTCTCATATGAACTGTCAAATGGTCTTTTCGGGAAAAATGCTTGCCACAAACTTCGCATGAAAATGGAGTTTCTCCTGTATGACTTTTCAGGTGATTTTTCAATTTATTTTTTGTGAAAAATGCTTTGCCACATACTTCACAAGAGAAGGGTCTCTCTTGAGTGTGAGTTCTCAAATGATCTGTTAAGTTACCTTTGAAAGAAAAAGCTTTACCACATATTTCACAAGAAAATGGAGTTTCTCCTGTATGAGTTCTTATATGATTTTTCAAAATACTTTTCTGTGAGAAAGCCTCGCCACATATCTCACAAGAAAAAGGTCTCTCCCCTGTGTGACTTCTCATGTGACATTTTAAATTGCTCTTAGAGGAAAAAGGTTTGCCGCAAACCTCACAAGAAAAAACAGTTTCTCCAGTGTGAGTGTACATGTGAAATTTCAAGTTGCTCTTTTCAGTAAATGAGTTGACATATATTTCACAAGAGAATGGCGTATCCTTAGAGTGAGTTCTCAAGTGAGTTCTTAAATTGCCCTTTAAGGGAAAAGATTTGCCACAAACTTCACATGAAAATTGAGTTTCTTCTATCTCCGTGTGAATGTTCAATCTATTCTTGGAAAATGCACAAAAAAACTATATTTCCCCAGTATGAGTTCTCATGTGACCTTTTGAAATGTCCTTTTGGAAAGCTTACATACAAACTTTACATCAAAATAGAGTCTCTCTACTATGCGTTATCGTAGGAGATTCTATGGCAGATTTTCTAGGAAATTCATCGCTATTCACTCACAATAATGTTTTTTCAACACTTGTTTTCAGTTGAATTTCCACTAATATCCTAATAATCTTATAAGCAAAGATCTATTTTTTCAAATCAATGTTCAACGTTCTTTTGGCAGATACAATCTGAAAGACAAAAAAGAATAAGTCTCTTTTAGATTCATGATAGATGAAGAATTTCACAACCTTCAAGAACTGAAAATAAGTATTGATCTGATAAAACATAATACAGCACAGTACAGTTGCACATAGATACACTTCAAGTGTGAGAGTTTTGTGTGGGCTATGTGTGGGTGTGTGTACAGTTATAACAATAATCCAAAAGCTGCTGTTATGAATGACGATGGCATTCCATGACCAATGCAAGCCAGCTAAACTTTATCTATGAATTATGGGAGAAAAGATTTTTGTAGAGTCTTAAATTTAACCACTGGAGTTTTGTCAGGCTTTGCACTCCAAGTATGGGGGTTTAATTTTCATAATGCAATATTAGTTAATTTTTGGTAATATTAAAAAAATGTGTAAGTATTTTATGTGAATTTTTTAAAATATAAATTCTGATAGTACACTATGTATAAACAAATTCTCAAACACAAATATCTCTGAGTCTATATTGTTTATACAAAAAGAGTATGGGAAAATTATCTACAATCTTCATTCTTATTAATAATACAAGAAATATTGCAATAAAATTGACTAATTGCAGATTTTGGGCAATTTCATCAATACTGACTCAAATAAAATGAATATAAAAAAAAATTAAGATTTGATAAAATTGTAGTGTTTTAACTGCTGTTCTACCACAAAAAAGACAAAAAGTAAGACCTTACTTTGGCATCATAGTTACATGGTGAATTGAATATGATTCTGGAATGTTGAAAAATTCATTTTTATCAAAATTGACAAATTTTGAGGTGGTTGCAGTGTCAAATGAATTGAAAGCACCTGAAATAGGATTTTAAAAAAATTCTCCCAGGAGTTCAAGGTTAAAAAAACTCTCAACTTGAAAAGACATTTTTTTTCATAAAGAATTTGTTTCTTTCCAAATATTTTCCTCAATTTCATACTCTTAATTGTGGTGAATTTCCTAATCAAACAATATACTATTATACTTTTTCAACTCCAAATTTTTTTTTAATTGTAATAAAAAAGGTGACATGAAATATCTTTGAGTAATCAAAGTGAGTCTTTTATTGAAAAGGTAGAGAATCACTTGGGACACCAAAAGTATGAAAGGCAAAGATGTTGCTGTGATAGACACCTGAGAAGATGGAGTCACTAAATGTCAAAGTTACCCCCAAAATCCATGATGTCACTTGGGTTGGCAATTATAAATATTGAAGACATGAATGATAAAATAATGAAACAAAGAAAGTTCATAAGAATAGAAATGATTTTAGGATTGAATTGAAACATTCATTAGATGAATAAAATAAATGAGGTGGTACTTACAAATAAAGCTAAAAAATCAATAGGAGACAGCATAATTACTTGGTAATTATATCTCTGAATTTTTGAGATGAGGTATTATTATTATTATTTCTATTAATATTCGGACCACCCTCATCTTGGTTGTTTTTCATACAACGTTTCGTCTGTCCACATGGACACATAGAGTAGTGATTACAGAACCAGACAAAATTACTGCAAGTAATCTGATGGTTCTAGGTTCAATCTCAGTGAGAGACAATAATAATATACTACTAATGCTAAGAGGGGAGTGCGGTCAATATACCCCCATCAGTTAAATAAAGGGTTTGGTTCGTTACTTCCCCACACCTACCAGATGATACCGTAGAGAACAACGGCCAAAACGTTGTGTGAAAAACAACCAAGATGAGGATGGTCCGAATATTAATAGAAATAATACTTAGTAATTATCTATAAAGAGAGGATATATGTAAAAAAGAGAGCTATGAAAGAGAGATGTGATCTAGTGAATCCATTCATCATATATTTCTCTTAATGATGGGAACTGAAAATGCTATCTTCAATAAACTTTGGTATAGAATAACCATGCAATATTGATCCAATGCTACTTCCATTTTACTTTCGTGGCACCCCCTTTACTTTCAGTTGAAAATTTAATAGAAAACCCTTCTTTTAGCTAGTTATCTAAAACGTCACTTCCAATGATGACTCCCTATAAAAGCTCTGAACACACGTGCTCAATTGCTCATTTGCCCTGGTTACTCTCTCTTTTTCCTTCTCCCTAGAATTGGTATCATTCTGCCAGTCTCCCGGTCGATCTGAACTTTACTGTTTTTCCACTGTGACCAATCACTGTATGAAACGTTGCTCATTGTAGTTCACCGATGTCGAGGCATCTCTTCTACGCACAGCTACTCAACCCTGTCCTCACCACTAGCTCAAAACGCACATACATCTTCATCTCTTATGAATGAAAAGGTAACACTTCTACAGCTTTACAATCCAAGTGATTTGTCTTCTAATTCTCCTTACTTTCTGAAATGCACAGGGGTGAAACCCCATGTGTTTTCTGTGTCTTAGATAATCTGTCCGTCATCTGTTTTTCCGCAACTGAGAATGGCCGCCAAGTTGCTCACACGCAATCCCAAATACACCGCTCACAACTTGTTAGTTGGGCAAACATACTGATACTCGGTTTCCATAGGCATTCCTTGGTACGCTCCAAGTCTTATGGATTCATAGCAGTTCAGTCATCCCCTCTTCAAAAACATAGGATTGTTACTACTATTACTCAGCACAAAGCTTCCATCTTGGGCGTAGAAGCTATCTCCCATCTTTTCTCCTCTTCTCCTAACACTATCGTTCCAATATTTCATCATATATATTCCCTTTTCAGTTTTGTATCATCATAAATGTTTATGTATTGAAAGTAAATTTCATTTGTTCTCTTTGTCTACAATCACACTTGGCGTACATACTCTCCATGCTGTCATGGCAACCATACATCTTCCTTCCTCTTTCAACATCTCCAGTGACATTGGCATATGACGCTAACTACACGGAGACAGAATTCTTAGTTTTCTCCATCTCGCTTGTCACAACCAACAATCATTACTACTGTTCCTAACACAATATCGGATCCATCAATCCTATACCTTGAATTCCAGAGAATTTTGACAATATTCTCAGTAATTTCAATGAACACATATTTTTTAGCTAGAGTCAATGATGAAACTAAAAAAATGAAAACATTGTTATCGTTATGGCAAAAGCTTTTCGCTACTGAGTTATTTGAATTCATTCAGCACCACGTGCCAGGTCACCTTGTGTCGTTTTTCTTTGATAAACAAAAATGCAAAGCCAGAAATAACCTTTGGTTTCAAAGACTGAGCAGAATTTCCTGACTCATAATACAAAAACAATACAAATGTTGTTGGATAGAGCACTTTTTTTTGCTATATTTTGATACCAAAAAAAAGTTTATCATTATAGAAGAACTCTGGAAATTTCTGATCAAAGTTTTCAAATCGATTTTGGAAGATTTTGACGGTGTGAATTCGCTTGAATTTTATATGAAATTGAAAATAGGTTCCTCGACTAAATCCAGTTGGTTTAATGGCAATATTTAATGGGACAGTCCTCCCAGAAATTTTTAAAAGCACTTTGTTTCTTGAGCAGAAAAAAAAGAAGCCAGGGCATATTCTGGTTGCTGTATTTAATTGAAAATTTGTTAATCATTGCCAAGGGCTTTCGTAAAGTTTATCGGTGAACATCAAACTCTTATGTCAAATCTTTGATGAACGGGAACTGTAGTTGAAACATTATCATTATTTACAGAAAAAGAAACAAATGCCATTACCTTTGTTTCCCGCGAACTTTCTAGATTTTCTCATTGCAACGCTAAAACAGTATTTGAAAAAAAAAATTCTATCGTAATATGATTGGATTTGTTCAGTAAAAACTTTCGCTTCTGAATTAATTCGTATTTGCAATAGTTGGTACGAAAGAACGATACGGTGTCAACGGAGAGTAATTCCTCATGTAAAAAAGAACGCTCCCGTTTTTGAGACTTCTTTTTCGTCAAATAGCCGGGTAGAGTGAGAGACACTATTTCAGGTGCCAGTCGCCTCTATTTCGCATATCAAGTCGAGAAGCTTCTGATGTGGGGAGCTTGAGCCAAGGCCAATGAATTCGAAGTCAGTGTAAAGACAATACTTCATTATCTAAAAGGATTTCTCCTCGTTTCGGAAAACAGAGGGTTTGTAACCATCTTATTCATTTTTATTTATCCATCATTTTTAAAGTTAGGGCATTTTTATTTTATCAAATGGAAGTGGTGTCAGTAATCAGACGAAACATACTTTTCACCCTCTCTTTGTAAACGCTCACATCGGGCTTTGACACCACCTGACGTCATTGAAAAGTCAACCGTCGAAATTTATTAATCCTCGGAAAAAAAGTAATTTTCTTATCAAAAAGAAAATAAAGTTTTGCGCTTTCATTCCAACAAAAATCATTTTATTTTCAGGTTAAAAAACTTTCAAAAAATGTTTAAGTTTAAATGAAACACCCATCGTTAGAAAGAAGAAACTTTCTTCTTGTTTCTATTGTGGAAAGTAACTTTCGAAACTTGTAAGATGTACGTATTATTCGACATTACTTGGGGATTGAAAGGACAAAATATGCCTTTTTTTCAAATCAAAAAATTACTTGTTCTTTTGAGGGTAAAGTATACTTCCGAAAACACATGTTATTTGTTTACGTTTGTAAATGACGCCGTACGGTGTCAAAGAATAATGTGTCCCGGTCAATGTCAGGGTGCGAAAAGTATCATTGGTCCATTATGTTTGTTATGCCAAAAATCAAAGCATTTTTATGAACATTTCAAATGACCCCGATTCTGAAAAATATCCAAAGGTTAGCAGGCAAAAATATTTTTGTTTATATATACAAGTATACAATGAGCTGTAATCACCTTTAAAAAGAATTTCATATTCCGAAGCAGACCCCCTCTGAGGTTTTGTCGGATCCACTCTTCATTATCTGCATTCCCTTTCAAGTTATGTTTTGTGGGTGATATCTTTAGTTGGGAAACGAAGAGCGTGAGACGTTTGTGAGGCGGGGATTTTAGATAGACAAAAGAGACTGACGTTCAATACAAGAATGAAGATGAAGTACATATAAGGATAACATAGATGTGATCGATCTTATGAAGAGATGAGAAGAGAAGAGATAACGAAAGGTTTGGATTTCAATATGGCTTGGATCGCTCCAAGGTAATACGTGGAAACCGGGTTCAGTGTGCAAATCATACTGCCAAGTTGTGTGCGTTAACTTGGGGCTATACTCTAATGTTGATAAACTCTTGACGGACAGACCACGAGAGACGGAGAACATGAAGTTTTCTCCCTGCGTATTTCCGGAAGTAAAGAAGCTTAGGAGAGATTATTGTGACCATCGGAAAGTAAAAAGACCTTGCAATTTCGTTCACAAGAATGAGAGGTGATACGTTTGGAGCATGTAGTGAAGACACAGTGACGTAGCTGCGTAGCTGGGCGTATGAATGATGCCTCGACATCGGTGGAATGAAATAGGTCACGCTGAAAAAATGGTCAAGATCGGATCGGCCGGGGGGGGGGGGTGAAATGATAACGATCTTAGAGAGAGAGAGAGAGAGAGAGAGAGAGAGAGAGAATGGCCGGCTGCAGAGGCCAGGGCTAGAAGCGTAACTAGCACGGGATGCTGGAGCTAATGAGCGTTGGACCCTGTGCGTCCTGGGGTTTTATAGGGGTCGTCGTCGGAAGTAACGTTTTTGATAACTAGCTAAAAGAAGAGTTTCGTACTTGATTCCTGACTAAAAATTGGGGGGCGCTACAAATACAATGATTTTTTGGCTTACGAGTAAAAATAACGAATAAAAGTGGAACTTTTTTTCTTTAAAGTTCTGAAAGTTACTTACCACAAGAAAAACAAAAAGAAATGTTCTATTTGCTATTGAATGTAGTTTCTTACAAAGTGATGTATTATTTTCAATGATTACTGACACAAAAACAACTATATGATGAAGTATAAATACCTTAACTTTTAAAAAAGATGAATAAATAAAAAGAAATAAGGGAATTCATGAAAGAAAAACCTAGCAATCCAGTACTTGGAAAAAGGAGGCAGTGTAAACATTAGTTCGTTCAATTGATCTAATAATGACGGGTAAAAAGTCCATGTTTACCGAAACTTGAGTGAAAAAAAAATTGTTTTCTCGAAACTTACAAACAATATGTGAAAATGACTCAAAGGCAACTGGTACCAAAAGTAGCGTCACTCACTCAACCCGGCTATTTAAAGAAAAAAAAAACAATAAGTTTTTAGAGTGGGGGGGGGGGTTGGTTGTCGTTTTTTACACCAGGAACCAATCTCCCTCAACACCGCACTGTTCTCCTGTACAAAGCATGGTGTTACGATTAGATTCAAAAGTGAAATATATTACTCAACAGATCTAATCATATTACGATAGAATTTTCAAAAAATACTGTTTTTACTGTTGCAGTCAGTGAGGAGCTGTGACAGGTAAGAGCAGTTGTTTCTTTCTTCGTAAATAATTACAATTAATTAGATTTTTTTTGGTAGACCGTATACTCTTCTCACCGTTGATGAACCTTCTAGGGCGTTTAGTTCAGGATCAAAGTTCAGGATCAAAGTTTAGTATCTGTTCTCACATCAACGAAACATAGTGCTTTCCGTATGTAAATAAATGTTTGTTTGTTTTTATTCAAGAGAACAGTTATTATACTTACATAATTATAAAGTTGAAAGAAAACGGAAAGTCGATGGAATGCTATATTTCGTTGAGGTGAGAATAACATTCCATTACTCTTTGATCTTGAAATAAAGGCTGCAAAAGGCGAAATTCTTGCAATAACGCATCAGGCTCGGCTATTTTTCAATAGTTGTCATTGTTTGAATGAGTGAATGAAGTTACTAAACTGAAGAATGTGTATCATAAAAATTGAAGATTTGAACATTTCATGCATTAAAACTTTTTATTCAAATCAAATAAGTTTTATTTTTTTTTCAAATTAAAATAAGTTTTAAAATATCCATGTATGCCAATTATAGATTTGAAGAATGATTTCATTAGTCACTTTTTAAATTCAAAAGTAATGTTTACGTAAGAAAATGAAACTTACTCAATTATTTGGAAATTAGATATGACCTGTTGCCTTTGAAAAAAAGAACGATGTAGCTACTTTTGGGGCGGGGTTTAGATCATCCAACACCTAGCTTGGTGAGGAGCCTGCTGGTATACTCCCCTGGATAATTTTCATAGATTGCAAAATGTTCATATTACTCTATGAATTCTGATTATTAATTTTTCATCTTAGCACCTTTAGAGCCATCAGTGAGTTCTATCATTAGAGAATTTGGTCTGTTTTGCTTTCTTGGCATTGAGGTTTCTTCCAATGATGGATGTTGTTTAAATTTTGCAAGTACAGTTTCAAAGAACTAATTGATGGAAGCATATATTTACATTCCTTTAAATGTCCAAACAATTAGGTTGGGAAGCCATTGTCCATCAATAGTTGTCATCTTCTCACTTTGCAAAGACTTGGACAAGTTGTCTATTGGTGAATATAACCTGTGTCTGAGTGCATGACTGGAATAAAGTTGTAATTTCTGCATTTGTAAATTGCACAGCTCTATTTTTGCTCTAACATCCAATGTCAATTTCACACAAAGACACATCTCCCTCAAATGCAACAGATAATTATGATTAACAAGCATTTTCAGAAAACACAAAGTGCAAACATTCCATTGAATTATTTGCAGATCTTTTATTGCAGGGATTTTATCGTCACTTTTTATATCTGTCAGTTTGTAAAACACATGGATGTCTTATTGGTCACAATGGAACTGAGAATATGAGTGAATACATATGAAAAGATGTTCCTTGTTTGTAATTTTAGTCAATTCATAATACATGAATTATGAAATAATATTCCTATTATCTCAACAAATGTTTTTATTTCTGTTTCAACTTGGTTTGCCAAGCTTGTCAAGAATTTTTTTTGATAATCTGAATGAATGTTCAAATCATAATTTTATAAGTAATTTTATTAACTGAGTAAAGTTGTTGTCTTCCAGAGATGTATCCTTTTCAAACATCAGCCAAGAAACAGCTTGCATTCCATAACTTCAATGAAGTATTTCTTTTCCTCTTGTCTTTCTTTCTGAGCCTTATTCCACATTCCAAATGGATCACCAGATTTTGAAATAATGTCAGTATGAAAGCAACTTGAATATTGAAATTGAATATTATGGAAAAAAAAACAAACAAATGTTTCTGATCGAACAATGATTTTCTCAAAAACAGAGAGAATGAACACACAACAGGCTGAGAATTAGGTGAAATTTCTATTCATTTACGAGAATTTCTTTTCATTGTTGAGAAGTTGAATTATTCCTGGACATTTGAAGAGATCGACATAAAAAATGAGGACATTACATTTTTCTTTCAATGAAGCCTATCCATTGTTGATTTTCAAACTTTGTAAAATTGCAGATTGATCTGCACATCTGTTAACCTCTCAGATTAATAAAATCCAGCAGAAATCTTCATTAATTAGGAAGAAGTAGATATGATGTTTTTCAAGACAATGATTCTCTTTGTTTTCTTTCTCTTTTCAATAGGTAGGATTATAGGGATGGACGAAAAGTCCTGTATAAAGTCTTAAATTGAAAAAGAATATCAGTTTTGCTGGAAGTGTGTGTGTGTGTGGGGGGGGTTCTGTGCCCAACCAACCCTCAGCATAGTGATATATGCCATAATGAAAAATTTAACAAATCCAATGTTGAATCTATTGGTATCTTATTGCCATCATTCTAGTGTTAATAATGCAAATAAACATTTTAGATAATTCTCTCAAAATATTTGAATGAAAAATATGGAATCTGAGATATTTATGTTAGTTTACACATAGCAGATTGGTGTGCCATCAGAAATTGAATATTAGAAAATTAATGTAAAATACTTGAATTTTTCAAACTTCACCAAAACTTAACTAATATTGCATTATGAAAAATAAACCCCCATAATTGGTGTGCAAAGCCTGACAGAACTCCAGTGGTTGAATTTAGGTCTTTATGAAAGAATTTTCTGCCATAGTCCATAGTTGAAGTTTAGCTGGCTTGCAATTGTCATGGAACCACACCATCATCACCAGTCATAGCTGTAACTTTTGGACTATTGCTATAACAGCACACACACAAAGTGTGTCTATGTGGAACTGTAATGTTCAACATTTAATTTCATCAGATTAATACTTTTTTTAATGCTTAATGGTTGTTAAATACTTTGATCTTTTATGAATCTAAAAGAAATCTTTTTTGTCTTTCCAGATTGTGAGTATCTGCCGAAAGAAAGTTGAAGATTGATGTGAAAAACTGATCTTTGCAGATAAGATTATTCGAATAAAAGATATAAACCTATGAGGAAAAGATTACATTATTGTGAAGTGTATGGCAAAGTGTTTGCTGAAAAATCTGCCATGGAATCTCAAAGAAGAAAGACTATATTTCACTGCAGAGTTTGTATGAAATGTATCACTTGAAAGGCAACTTCAAAGGTCTCATTAGAACTCATAATGAGGAAATTCTGTTTTTTGTCCATTTTCAAATGGCAGTAAATTAGAAATTCACTGAGGAAAAGAAGATAGAAAAAACTGAATATTCATGTAAAGATTATGGCAAATCCTTTTCTCAGAAAGGACCATTCATCAACTCGTATCGGAACTTTCAACAGGGAAATTCCTTTCTCTTGTGAAATATGTGTCCAGATATTCTTCCTGAAGAAAGATTTAGATTGACACATACAAGTTGTACAGGAGAAACTATATTTTTATATGATGTTTGTGGCAAATCTTTTTCCCCAAAAGGCCTTTTAACAACTGACGTAAGGACTTTGCTGAAAAGAGCAATTGAAAACTGCACATTATAAAAAATCTATTTTCTTGTGGAATATGTTGCAAGGCATTTGCTGAAAAAGGCACTTTGAGGAAAAACCTGGAGACTCGTACAGGAGAAAGTCACTTTTTCTTGTGAAGTTTGTGGCAAAGGTTTTTTGTAAGAGCAATTTGAAATTTCATAGGAGAAATCACACAGGCCTTTTTTTTTTGTTGAATACATGGGTAGGGCTTTCTTCAATAACAATTCATAGGAAGTCATAGAGGAGAAACTCCATTTTCTTGTGAAAAATAAGTTAAGGCCTTTTCTGTTAAACATAACTTAACACCTCATATGAAAACTCACACTAAGAGGATATCTTTTTCTTGTGATGTATGTGGCAAAATATATTTCACAAAGGATGAATTGAAGAATCACATGAAAACTTACACAGAAGTAACTCCATTTCTATATGAAGTTAGTGGAAAATCTTTTTTCGAAAGACCCATTCAACAACTCACATGAGAACACACACTAAGGAAAGTCCATTCCCTTGTGAACTATTTGGGAAAGCAAATTCTAAACATGAAAACTCACACTGGAGACACTCCTTATTCATTTAATAACCTTTTAAAATGTCATCAAGAAGAGAGACCTTTTTCTTGTGAAATATGTTGCAAGGCTTTCTCCCAGAAAAGTATTTTGAAAGAACACATAAAAACTCATACGGGAGAAACACCATTTTCTTGTGAAATTTGTGGCAAACGTTTTTCTGATAAAAGAAATTTAAAATGTCACACGCGAACCCATACTGGGGAGAGACCATTTTCTTGTGAAATATGTGGCAAGGCTTTCTCCCAGAAAAGTACTTTAAAAGCACACATAAGAACTCATACAGGAGAAACTCCATTTTCTTGTGAAGTTTGTGGCAAACGCTTTTCTGATAGGAGAAATTTAAAACGTCACATGAGGACCCATACTGGGGAGAGACCATTCTCATGTGAAATATGTGGCAAGGCTTTCTCCCAGGCATGTATTTTGAAAAATCACATGAAAACTCATACAGGAGAAACTCCATTTTCTTGTGAAATATGTGGTAAAGCTTTTTCTATCAAAGGTAACTTAACAGTTCATATGAAAACTCACTCTATGGAGCGATATTTTTTGTGTGATGTTTGCGACAAAGTATTTTTCACAAAGAATAAATTAGAAAATCACATGAAAACTCATACAGAAAAAATTCCGCTTTCTTGTGAAGTTTGTGGCAAATGTTTTTCTTACAAAAGAAATTTAAAATGTCACATGAGAACCCATACTGGGGAGAGACCATTTTCTTGTGAAATATGTGGTAAAGCTTTTTCTTTAAAAGGTAACTTAACAGTCCATATGAGAATTCATACTAGGGAAAGACCATTTTCTTGTGAAATATGTGGTAAAACTTTTTCTAAAAAAGGTAACTTAACAGTTCATGTAGAAACTCACACTCGAGACGGATCTTTCTCTTGTGATGTATGTGGCAAAATATTTTTCACAAACAATAAATTAGAAAATCACATGAAAACTCATACAGGAGTAACTCAATTTCCATGTGAAGTTTGTGGGAAATCTTTTTCTCGAAAGGACCATCTAATAATTCACATGAGAACTCACACTGGAGAAACTCCATTCTCTTGTGAAATATGTGGCAAGGCTTTCTCGCAGAAGAGTACTTTGAAAGCACACATAAGAACTCATACAGGAGAAACACCATTTTCTTGTGAAGTATGTGGCAAACGTTTTTCTGATAAGAGAAATTTAAAATGTCACATGAGAACCCATACTGGGGAGAGACCATTTTCTTGTGAAATATGTGGCAAGGCTTTTTCCCAGACAAGTACTCTAAGAAATCATATAAGAACTCATACGGGAGAAACTCCATTTTCTTGTGAAGTTTGTTGCAAACGTTTTTCTCAAAAGAACTGTTTGAAAACTCACATGAGAACTCATTCTGGGGAAACACCATCCTCATGTAAAATATGTGGCAAGGTTCTGTACCAGAAGAGGAGTTTGAAAAATCATGTAAGAACACATACAGGAGAAAGTCCATTTCATTGTGAAGCATGTGGTAAAGCTTTTTCTATGTAAAATTAATGTATACTTCACATGAGATCACACATTAGAGAGTGACCTTTTCCTTGTGATATGTGACATGGCATTTCCCAAGAAGAGTAATTTGAAAATTCACATTGAAATCATGCAGGAGAAAGTCAATATTTTTGTAAAATTTAGGGCAAACCATCCTCTCAAAAAAACTATTTGAAAAGTCGTGTTAGGATTCACTTCGAAGAAAGTGCATTTTTTGTTAATAGTGTTTGAAAACCCTTTTCTCTGAAAGTTACCTTTCATATGAGAATTCAGACGGGATGAACTTAATTTTCATGTGATATATGTGGCAAGTCATTTTCAATGGAATGTAATTTAAAACTTCACAAGAACTCAATCAGGAGAAGTTCCATTTTGATTTTTAGTAGGTGGGAAATCTTTCCCAGAAAGGCACATTGGAAGACTTGTATAAGAATTCAGACTGAGTGAAGTTATTGTTCCTTCACGTCTTTCTGTGAAAAAAAAAAATTCTTTTCTCACACTTGTTGGCTCCAAATCTTTGATTAAAATTGTTTGCAAAGAAAGACTGCATTTATTTTTATTATATAAGATTTTTCTCCTATCTTCAATTGAGTTTAGGGAAGGCAACCAGTGTAGCAAAAGGACAACTGAGGAGTGGGTCCCTGCAAAGGTAGTTCGACCACCTTATGGCAGCTCAAAAATTACTTTAACGTTGATGAAAATGGTGGGGATCTGATTCCTTTTGAGCTGGCCAAAACACTACCATAAGTTAAGGCTTGGTTTGAAAATGGATAATATTCATATCTGATCTGACTCCATTTAGTTACAGCCTGGTCACATCCAGAGTATAAATTACAGGATTGCACTGACCTGGTACACAGATGAATGTGTTTCTGTTACAAGACGACAACAAAAAGACAGAGATGACTCTGGGAGGAAAACAAACTTTTATTCATTTAAAATTCAGGATTGAAAATAAGTGTATTATATGTGTGCCTTTGTGTGTAGGATACAAAAGGGTTTAGTGAATCATATTTTCACTCAAATACATATCTTTTCATTTCATATGTTTATATATAATTCTCTAAGGGGCCAAAAGTGAAGGAGTGAAATATATATGTATATATATATATATATATATATATATATATATATATACATTTATATACTAGCTGAATAACCTGTCTGTGGAACAGGTATTCGGCTAGTAAACATATGAAATATAAAGATTTCTAATGCTTACAAAATTAGGCTTTTTTTGACATGGACATTTTCTATCAGATCTGTCCTACCATACCTGATTCCATCAATCATCTATTTGCCTGGCGACGATCAACGAAAGACTGCAGAGGTATCTTTTCATTCGAGTTTTCATTTATTCTCAAATGAAATCATAATCTAATCATCAGGCGAAGGTTGGTTTGATAAAGCCAAATTTTGGTCAGCTAAAAGATGGCTTTTTTTTGTCATGTTCAGCTTTGTTTTTTCTCTGGGTAGTGTTGGTCTACTTCAGAGATATATTTCATTTAACATATCTGATTCTAAACTTCTAAAATTGTAATGATTTAAATTGTAATAGCATTTTAAATCCTGATGTAGTCTTATGATAAAATCAGGAGTAGTTATTTTTTTAGCCGAATAATATAGGCTTGTTAAAACAAAGAATACAGTAAAATTCAAATGGGTGACTCTACATGCTGTCCCAAACTGTTTTTTATCTGAAAAAGTGAGATTGCAAACCTGCTCCGGATATGTGGGCCTGTCTGGGCTCCGAAATATTCAAAATTCAACTGCTTAGGTTCTGGAAAAATGATGACAAATCTACCCTGGTTTGGAAGTGAGGGAATTAGCATCTTCCAGGATCCAGGTTTGGGAATTTAGCCTCTCTCAGAAGCCTGTGTGGTTGTCTTTAGAATATTTGAGACCCTGGACAGGCCCATATAACCTCAAAGTCAGTTTATACACACTCCATGTGAGTTCAGACTAGTTCAGACTGGATTTTATTTTAAAATTACCAATTTAGTGTGAATTGATTTAAAAGGGTCTGTGATTGTTGTTGATGTTCTTAACGGTTCAACTATTTGGTTTAAATCAATGCTTTGAACTGAACCGGCATGTTTCTGACTTTTCTGTACTAAGAAAAAGCACGCCAAGTCACATAGGTATAGGGGCCTACTGATACTCGGTAATCCTATCCCAGGCAGACAACAGAGTTTCTTTGCACAATATTGCAAACAAAGTTCCTTCAAATTTTCAGGAAGATTTTAGAAGAACCAGCATCAACTTTGCAACACTGCCATAATGTTGTGGAAACGTCTGGACTATGAGGCCAGTTTGGATTCAGAAAAATACTCAATAACAATGTTGCAGTAATTTCCCCACAACGTCACATGCACCTAAAACAAAATGGAACCTGTTTGCTATGTTGTGGACAGTCTTGATAAAAATGACTAAAAAAAAATCAGATGCAGTGTCGAAAATATTATGCTTTAGTGCAAATTGGTGGAGTAGACCACTACTCGAACAATTAACTCGGAGAACAGAGTTTGAACTCCAGCTGAAACTGTTTATCTTCACTTCATACTAATGCCCTTGGGTACGGCATGAATCCACCTCTTCACCCAGCTACGGATAAAAGGATAAAAAAAGGATTGAATGAATCTCGTTATTTCGGATTTTTATTGTCTCTAAATCTATTTCACGTATTTAAAACAAGTTTAGTAAGTAGTAATATGACACAGAGCCCAAGTAGGGAAGGCTGCAACCAGCGTAAAGGCACTACTTTACATTTTCTATGGCTTTTCTTGGGAGGAAAGTTGATTGAATGTACGCAAAGGAGTACATTTACTAAGTTTAGCTAAGTTTGACACAAGGCTGCAGTAGTAAGGTACCCAATGAGGATTGAACACATTAAAGTAGAGATGATCAACCTCACAACCTTGTTAACCATTACTCAACAGATTGTAAAACTGGAGATTTCATGCAATTAGTGAGATGTTCAGAGAGTTAAAAAAATCCCTCAAACTAATAACTGGCCTTGTGCCACATTTTGTTTGTGGGATGGTCAATAAAAACCAATGCAGTCTTTTTTCCTGCAAACAATTTCAATGAAAGATTTCAAGACTTCTGGGAGAAAGGATTCTTATCTACTGAAAAATGTGAATGTCTGGATGAACGTTGGGTGGAGTCTAAAATGTTCAAAAGGTGTTTTTTTGTCATTCTATACCTCAATGAAAATATTTCTGCCTGCTGATCTTGAGTCATTTTTCAGAATAGGGGTCGTTTAATTTGTACATAAAAATATATATATTTTTGGCTTCCGAGTGAAAATGTCAAATAAAGATAAAATATTTTTTCTATTAAGTTACGAAAGTTATTTAACACAAGAAAAACAAAAAGAAATGTTCTATTTGCTATCGAATGTAGTTTCTTTTGAAGTAATATACCATTTTCGATAGTTACTTACACAAAAAAAAAAAACAATGAAAATGATGAATAAATAAAAAGAAATGTGAGAATTCATGAAAGAAAAACCTAACAATCAAGTACTTGGAAAAAGAAGGCAGTGTAAACATTTGTTCCATTCAATTGGTCTAATAATGACAGTTAAAAAGTCCATGTTTGCCGAAACTTGAGACGAAAAAAATTGTATTCTCGAGACTTACAATAAGTGAAAATGACTCAAAGGCAACTGGCACCAAAAGTAGCGTCACTCACTCAACCCGGCTAAATGAAGAAAAAAAAACGTCTTCAGATTGGGACGGATGTTTTTTACACCAGGAACCAATTTCCCTTCACACCGTATCATTCACTTGTACGAACTAGTGTATCACGAATAGATTAAAAAATAGCAGATTTTACTCAACAAATCTAATCATATTGCAAAAGAATCTTCGAAAAAAAAAGCAAAAAGTGTTATTACTGTTGCAGTAACTGAGGAACTGAGACAGGTGAGAGCAATTGTTTCTTTCTTCGTAAATAACGACGATTAATTAGAATTTATTTTTGGTGGACCCTATACTCTTCTGACTGTTGTCCATATCAGAATGTGCCTTCTGGGGCGTTTATTTCAAGATAAAATTTTAGTATCTGTTCTAACATCAACGAAACATTGTGCTTTTCGTTTGTAAATAAATGTTTGTTTTCTCTTTCAAATTTAAGAAAACAATTATAGTATAATCATAATAATTTTACAATTGAGAAAACGGTAAGTTGATGGAATGCTATGTTTCGATTTGGCGAGAATAACATTCTATTACACTTTGATCTTGAATTAAAGGCTGCAGAAGGCGAAATCCTTGCAATAATGCATCAGGCATGGCTATTTTTTAATTGTTGTCACTGATTGAATGAATTAAAGTTGCTTAATTGAAGAATGTGTATTATTTTAAATTGAACATTTGAACATTTCGTCTATTAAAACTTTTCATGCAAATTAAGCAAGTTTTTTTTTTTCAAATTAAATAAGTTCTTGAATATCCACACATGCCAACAATTAATTTGAAAAATGATTTCATCGGTCACTTTTTAAATTCAAAAGATGTTGCCCCTTTTAGGGCGGGGGCTAGATCATCCAACACCTAGTTTGGGGAAGGGGGTCCGCTGGTATACTCCCCTGAATAATTTTCACTAATTGCAAAATGTTCACACTACCCTTTGAATTCACACAAAGACGCATCTCTGACATATGCAACAAGCATTTTCAGAAAACGAACTGCAATCATTCCATCATGTTACATAAAGTTTGTCTAGCACTCACTTGTCTCGTTGTGTACATAGTCCTCAGGAATAATTTCTCCTTCAATGTTTTCTTGAATGGAACCAATCATTTTTCTTGTTTTGGAGACAACTTAAGAAAAATGCATATTTCCCCAATGGTTCAACATTAGGATGTGATGTCTTTCACTGGTATGAAGGAATACCAATGCCAGTGGTTGAGCGAGGCTCTGAATTTGGGAAGCAACATCTGATTTTTCCCAGCATGTTACTTGCATCATCATATATTTGTCCCTTTGTAGTTTGACAATGACATTTGAATTAGAAGATCTTTTATTGCAAATCTTTTATTGTCACTTTTTATATCTGTCAGTTCGTGAAAAACAAGGATATCTTATTGGTTACAAAGAGACTGGGAAACTGAATGAATACATAAGAAAAGATGTTCCTTATTTGTGATTTTGATCTATTCATCATACATGAATTATAAGATATTGTTTTCTCTTATCTCCAACCACGGTTTTTATTTTTGTTTCAACTTGGTTTGCCAAGCTTGTCAAGAATCTTTTTTGATAATCAAATCATACTTTGCATGTAAAGTGGGTAAAGTTGTTGTCTTTCAGAGATGTATCTTTTTCAAATGTCAATCAAGAAAAATCGCGCATTCCATAACTTTAATGGAGTATTTCCTTTCCTCTTGTCTTTCTTTCTGAGCCTTATTCCACTTTTCAACTGGATCACTAGATTTCAAAATAATGCCAGAACAAAAGCGACTTGAATGTTGAAACTGAATATTTCATAAAAAATAACATTTTTGATCATACTATGATTTTCTCAAAAACAGAATGAACACCTAACAGGCTGAAAATTAGGTGAAATTTCTATTCGTTTACAAGAATTTCTCTTCATTGTTGAAGAGTTTGAATATTCCGAGACATTTGATGAGATTGACATAAAAAGAGGAATTTTGTTGATTTTATTGAAGTCCATCCATTGTTGATTTTCAAACAGTGTAAAATTGCAAATCGATTTGCACACCTGTTAACCTAACAGATTAATAAGATCATGAAGAAATCTTCATTAATTAGAAAGAAGTAGATATGATGTTTTGTAACACAACAATACTCATTGTTTCCTTTGTCTTTTCAATAGATAGTATTATAGGGATGGTGAAGAGTCATGTATGAAATCCTTACTTAAAAAAGAATGTCAATTTTGCAGAAAGTGTGTGTGAGGGGATTCTGTGCCCAACCAGTGGGCCCTAGTACATGCAATAATGGGAAATAAAAAATCTAATGCCGAATATCTTATCTTATATTTCATTCGCTGACCAAAGATAAATTTTCAATTCAATGTTTATACAATGGTCAAAACATGCGTAGACTTTTTTTTCACAGAACAAGGTGGTTTGAAAAAAAGTCCGGGGGGGACTGTCCCATCAAATATTGCCATTAAACCAACTGGAGTTAGTAGAGAAATCAATCTTCAATTCTGTATGAAATTCAAGCAAATTCACACTGTCAGAATATTTGAAAATCAATTTAAAAACTTTGATCTGAAATTTCCATGTGTTCTTCTATTATAATAAGCTCCTGTTTGGTATGAAAATATAGTGCAAAAAATGCTCTATCCACCAACATTCGTTTCTTTACTATGAGTCAGGAAATTCTGCCGAGCCTTTGAAAATCATAGGGTATCTCCTGCTTTGCATTTTTGTTTGTCATGGCAAAAAAGACTTGCATTGTCCATATATGTAGTGCCGAACAAATTTGAATGACCTCATAGTGTAAGGCCTTTGCTCTAATGATAACAATGATTAAATTTATTTCAACATTGACTCTTAAAAACACTCATTTAGTTTATTGAAATTACTGATACTATTGTGGAAATTATTGGAAATTGAACGTTAAATAGAAGTAACACTGGAAACTGACAAGGGGAGGTAATTCTAATTCAGATATAGATGAGCTTTTGGCAAAATCAAAGTAAGGTATTATGGATTGAGAATACAAGAAATCTTTCCAAAATACATTTTTTTTCAATATTTGATTAAATTAAGTCTACACATTTTGACTACAAAGCAATAAATGTTAATAAAAATGCCCAATACGTTTTAGGCATCAATCTTATTGCCAAAATTCTTGTGTTAATAATAAGAATAAAGATTGTCAATATTTCTCACCAAATATTTGTATGAACAGTATGAAATCTGAGATATTTGTATTTATTTACTCATAACAAATTGGTTTATCATCAGAATCTGAATATTAAAAAATTCATGTAAAATACTTGGATTTTTAAACTTTACAAAAACTTGACTAATATTACATCATGAAAAATAAACCCTAATAAATTGAGTGCAAAGCCAGTGATTGAATTTAGATATTTACGAAAAAAATTTTCTTCCATAGTTCATAGTTGAAGTTTAGCTGGCTTGCAACGGTCATGGAACCATACCATTATCCCCAGTCATAACTGTAACTTTTGGACTATTGCTATAACTGCATACAGATGGCCTGTACAAAACTGTCATAGTTAAAATGTGTCTATGTGGAACTGTCATGTACCGCATTAGGTTTTATCAGATTATTACATTTTTTTTAACACGTAACAGTTGTGAAACTCTTTATCTATTATGAATCTAAAAAAAATCTTCTTTGTCTTTCCAGATTGTGAGTATCTACCAAAAGAAAGTTGAAGATTGATGTGAAAAACTGATCTTTGCAGATAAGATTATTCGAATAAAAGATAAAAACATATAAGGAAAAGACTACATTATTGTGAAGTGTATGGCAAAGTGTTTTCTTAAAATATGACATTGAATCTCATAGAACAGAGACTATATTTCAATGCAAAGTTTGTATGAAATCTTTCACTCAAAAGGAAACTTCAAAAGGTCACATTAGAAGTTGTAATGGGAAAATTATTATTTTTTTGTACATTTTCAAGGGACAGAAAAAAAGATAGAAGAAACTCAATATTCATGTGAAGATTATGGCAAATCCTTTTCTAGAAGGACCATTCAACGATACGCTTGAGAACTCCAAGGAAATTCCTTCCCCTTATGAAATATGTAGCGAGGCATTTGCTTAAAAGGGCACTTTGAGGAAACACTTGAAGATTCATACAGGAGAAACTCTATTTTCTTGTGATGTTGGTAGCAAACTTTTTTCCCTAAGAGCAATTTTATATGTCACATGAGGAGTCATACTCGGGAGAGGCTTTTTCTGTGAAATATTTGGCAAGGTTTCCTCCAAGAACATTTTATAAGTATTCATACAGAAGAAACACTATTTTCTTGTGAAGTATGTGGTAAGCCCTTTTCTGTCAAAGGTAACTTAACAGTTCATATGAAAACTCACTCTACGGAGAGATCATTTTCATGTGATGAATGTGGCAAAGTATTTTTCATAAAGAATAAATTAGAAAAAAATCACATCAAAAATGAAAAGCCATTCAGGAGAAACTCCATTCTCATGTGCAGTTTGTTGGAAATCATTCTCTCAAAAGGAGCATTTAACAATTCATACGAGAACTCACACTGGAGAAACTCCTTGTTCATTCAAAGACCTTTTAAAATGTCAACAAGAAAAGAGACCTTTTTCTCATGAAATATCTTGCAATGATTCCTCCCTGAAAAGTATTTTGAAAGAATCTGTAAGAACTCATACAAGAGAAACTCCATTTTCTTGTGAAGTTTGTGGCAAACGTATCTCTGATAAGAGAAATTTAAAATGTCACATGCGAACCCATACTGGGGAGAGACCATTTTCTTGTGAAATATGTGGCAAGGCTTTCTCCCATACAAGTACTTTGAAAAATCACGTAAGAACTCATACTGGAGAAACTCCGTTTTCTTGTGAAGTTTGTGGCAAACGTTTTTCTGATAAGAGAAATTTAAAATGTCACATGAGAACCCATACTGGGGAGAGACCATTCTCATGTGAAATATGTGGCAAGGCTTTTCCCCTAGCATGTACTCTGAAAAATCATGTGAGAACTCATACAGGAGAAACTCCATTTTCTTGTGAAATATGTGGTAAGGCTTTTTCTTTAAAAGGTAACCTTACAGTTCATATAAAAACTCACGCTAAAGAGAAATCTTTTTCTTGTGATGTATGTGACAAAGTATTTTTCACAAAGAATGAATTCAAAAATCATATGAAAACTCACACAGGAGAAACTCCATTTCCATGTGAAGTTTGTGGTAAACGTTTTTCTGATAAGAGAAATTTAAAATGTCACATGAGAACCCATACTGGGGAGAGACCATTTTCTTGTGA